>VWZG01000208.1:11859-31051 GCA_013396735.1 Grallaria varia | reverse complement strand
TGTCTCTCTCTTTTTTTTTTTTTTTTTTTTTTTTTTTTTAAATTGATCTTTATTTTGTTCACTTCTTGACACTAGTATGGAACCAACTTTTTTTACCAAGTAAGGAACAAAACAAATTACAAAACCCCAGCAAGTTAGGACTTAACTGATCCTCTCATTATTAAGGGAAGATTCTAGAAACAAGTCAAAACCCCTCCTGATTTTAAGGGCAGTCTTGCTTTAAGGTTTCTCTAACAGATTGCAGAGCAGAAAAAGTTTCTGAAAGCACACGCTTTTCAACAGCCTCAGTGTCACCTCAAATTTATACTCAAATGCTGACCCCAACTAAATTATTTCAACTAAATATTTGAATTGTAATGGCTTGTTTTCTTTCAAGATAAAAACAGTCTGGTCTGGGTAGTCTTCTTTGAATAAATCCCATTTAGCACAACATTGCGTTCATAGGCAGGTGTATTCTGGGTGTAGCTCTCAGAAACAACCCAGAAAAGACTAGCGTCATTGGAAAGGATCCTTTCCACTATTTTTGTGGTAGCCACTCTTTATAATGCAAAAACATTGTATTTGGAAATAGTGGGAAGAGATACACACACATGTGGACAATTTCTACCCACTTTGTTGACAGGCCTTGAAAAAGGTAGCAATTACTATTTTGTTTGTATTCCTTTTATATATATAAGGATAAATAAAGTGGTTTCCTCTCTTGGGCTTGTTAAATGTCTTATGAATGTGAATGTTGAGATTTGTACTTGGAAAGAAAAGCATTTATGCACATTAGTAAAACATGCACAAGTTGAAAACATACCTTAAAAAAAGATCTTACAGGTAACAAAAACAGGCTAAAAATTTTCAGCAGACTCATTAAAATTCCTTTTTAAGTTAACCTGGTTTCAATTCTTGCCACTATCATAATGGTTGCTCTTTGCTTCAGAAGCTTCCAAAGTAAGAAATTCGCAAATTCTTTCAAATAAATAAATAACACATTTGTTAAAAAACATCCAGTACTACAGAAAATCTTTTCCTGATTGTCTTATATCTGACAGAAAAAATAGCACACTTCACCTTTCCCTTCTCAAAGTCACTCTGTGATGAAGGAAATAGCTTTACTTAAAGCTTGTCTTTTCTTTTTCCGTTCTGAAAAGGAAGTGAAAATTCCAGTTACAGTAGCTTCATTTTAAAACACAGTATTTTGAAGAAGGGTTTAGTTCTATCTTTATTAAGATCAATCAAAATCTAATTTCAGTACAATTTAATCTATTTTAGAGAAGAGCATGGTCTTGTCACTTTTCTTTAGCTTTCTTCAAATGTGAAGGTGTAGGTTTGGAATAATTTTATTGCAATTTCACTCCTGTTCTGATTATAAATACTACCTGCTCTTGCACATTCATTTGTTTTTATGTGGTTCTTACACAGACTTAGAAAACGTGTAAGACAAACTGCAGCATTTCATGATATTCTTCGGAACCTGGAACTACCTTTGGAGTATTATCTTCCAATATGAAAATTGTCACGAAAATATCTAATGTGAAAATTCCTTATGGCTATATTTTGAAGTTTTAAAGTCTTTGTTTCTGATGATAGATGCCTATTAGACCAGAACAGGTTTTGTAAGTTGAAATAAAGTCAAAAAGACTTACTTATAGCTGCCAGCTTTTCCTGTACTGAGAAAAATATTTTATCTCAGAAAGAAAACTTCCCTTCCCTGAAAGTTTCTTAAAATTTTAGATGTACTGGTGAGTATTCTGCTAGAATTTCTGGTTTTACTTTTCCTGTCATACAGTAAAATACACAGCTTTTTCTTGTGTCCAATTTTAGAATCAATGCCACTATGGAAAATATAAGAAATATGTAAGAAATAAAGAGAAAAGATTTTCATGTGATGATATATTACTTTTTTGAATTTTAGGTTTCAAAGTCTATTTTTTTTTTCCTAGTGGAATAAACATATCCAGACTGAATTATACTTGGACAGGTGTTTTATTACGATGCANGGTTTTTGGTTTTTTTTTTGATGAATGACCTTGAAGTGAAACATTGTTAACTATATTGGTTAGAAGTTACACACACTGTTTTCCCTAAATCTTCTCTAAATCACATACCCTTCTCTGCAGATATGCAAGGTGAGCTTCTANAATGAATGGATGAACCTACCTCTATTCCTCTACCTCTGTAGTGTGGTCCAACTAGTATTTAAAGATGAGATTCTGATCAAACTTGGATCACAATAAAGCAGTGAATGCTGTTAGAAAGCCACAAAAATGCTATTTAGTCTTAAAAATACATATTCTATTGAAAGAAGGAAGAATATGAAGTTTATATTAAGGAATATTTATTTTACCAATAGGTTGACTTACAATATCACTAAAGGTAATATCTTCTTTAATTTTATATTATAAATTAATTTATAGGTTTTTGTTTTTTGTTTTTTTTTTTGATGAATGACCTTGAAGTGAAACATTGTTAACTATATTGGTTAGAAGTTACACACACTGTTTTCCCTAAATCTTCTCTAAATCACATACCCTTCTCTGCAGATATGCAAGGTGAGCTTCTAGACTGACATTTCAAGCCAAACTTTCTGAAAATTTAACAAAACTCGTTTTGCAGCATGAGATATTGTATATTGTATATTATCTGCCACACTTAGGAAAGTTTGGTTTTGTAATGGTTCTTGAAGTACTTAAGCTCTGCTATTAGACAGTACCTTAGTTTCTCTTTGTCAGACTATTAAACCTAGCTGTCTCACCTTTTAATGTAGGTGCTCTAAGCCTCTGACTAACCTGCAAACTTTAGAGTTCTTATCAATCTCAGTCTTGAAGTGGGAGGCGAAACATTTGGCTTATTATTGCAGATACAGCCTCACCAGCTGAGTAATCATTCATTTGTTCTGCTGCCACCACTTGTAATGTAGCTGAGTATATAGTTTTATTCAGGATGAGAACACATCAGTGGTCAATAGTGCAGAACTTTGTACCTCTAATTGTTGAGTTTCATGGGATTTCTGTTGGCCCAGTGCTGAAATGTGTTAAGTATCTGCATTGAAGCTCTGCTATTCAGTGTGTCACCTACTTTTCCTACTTTTGTATGATTCATAAATCCATGGATCCATAAATTCTGTCTCACTGTCAAGGTGGAGGATGAAAATATTAAACAGCATTAAGACCCCATATTGATTTCTTAATACTCAGCTTATTGCTGGCCACCAGCTGAGTATGAAGCCACTGATTCCTACCCTTTGAGCTCAGCTGCAAGGCCACTTTTGAATATATATCTATTCAGTACATATTTTGTCACCTCTCAAAAGATACTGCTGCAAGAGATGCTGTCAAAAAGCTTGCTGACGTTGAGCACTGCTGCACTGAACACTACTACATCTACCATGGTAAAAGTTCTCTGGCACCCTGCCTTTGAATTATTTTATGTATTGCTTCCCAGTATTGGCTGTCCCTCTTCTTCAAAACTCGACGTGCAGATGCCCAGAAGCACATGTGCCATAGAAATTGATGCAGAAAAGACATTTAGTACTTCTCTCTTTTCCATGTTGGATTTCAACACCACAAGGTTGTCTCATCCATTTATTAATGAACCCATATTGTATTTGAACTTTCTTTTGTGACTAATATGCCCACATAAGCACTTTTCCATACTAATGTCCCTTACCAGTCTTGGCTCTAGTTAGGGGCTCATCCAAAGAGTCTAATTTAGTCACCCAGGGACTACTAAATTAGTAGCTCTGGTTCAGAAAGTTCATTAATCATAAATGATTGAAATAAGTTAATGATCAGAAGATGAACTATAAGTGTTTGCTGTATTCTAAAGATTTTCTCTAAGCATTCACTTTTCATCATTTTCAATTTTAGCACACTGGACTAAATGAACCCAGTCTGGCCTTTGGCTGCATCCACAGACCACTTTTTTTGCTGAATATATTTTGCTTTTCAAATTTGTAGGTGATTTTCATGCTGTCCTTTAGAATTTTCTTTTTTTTTTTCCATTTGGTGATATACAGTATATAAAAATGAACAACTTCATAGCTGTATCATGCTCCAGTTCTCTTGAGAATTACACAACAGATATAGCCACACTTTTAGAAGGCTTCATCTGTTAAGCAGTTTGGGTCAAAAGTAAGTCAGGAAATCAAACTGTGCTTATTTTCCAAACAATTTTTGGTCACTTGTTCCAATATTCTGTTTTTTTAAGTAGTCTGCCAGTTTTCTCTGAAATAATACCTGCCCATCATTCAGAGGCAGACTACTCCAGGAATAAGTTTCCTAAAACCAGCTTCCATGATCTGATTTTCTCACTCCACAATTTTTAGTTCTGTAACACAGCAGTAGGCTGTGACCAGATCTCTCATGTCCTCCTGCAGTACCTCTGGATATGCAGTATTTATTATCAGTTTTAACCTATCAAGAATCCTTCTTTGCCCTATAACACCATCCTCAAATTATTTGGGATTCTGTCAAAGAAAAAGAAAACGAATTAAAAAAAAACAATACTGAAATTCCTGCTGTCACCACACCATACAAACTCTCATCAAACCCATGACCAAGTGCTCTAGAGAAAATTGACTTGCACCTTTTTTAATCTTTTGGAATCTTCATCTTATTCACCTCCTGTACCTCAAGCACTCTCCTAGAGCGGGAAGTGACACTTTACCCTCGTGCTCATGTCATCAATCTTTTTTTAAGGGTGGATTTTGAACTGAATTCTTGTATGTCACAGGTTAAAGGCATTGGAGAAAAAATACAATCATCAGAAACAAGGAGGATCTCTCCTATGACACAATTTTGAAAGAATTACTGTTTTTCTTCATTTCTAAAAGAGTATAAAGATAGATAATGACAGCAAAATGGTAAAAAGTGGTAATCTTGGCTAGGCTTTTAAGTTACTGAGATATTTTCTTAATTTTTTTTTTTTTACATGCTCTGTTATTATTGTCTATTTTAGGTGGTCTTTGGCTCTTCCACTTTCTTTCTGAGACTGTTTTTTTATCATTTGCTTATCTAATTGCCCTTTGTCATTCTAACTCACATGGCATCTATGTCACAGATTTTGTAAATTCTTCAGTCTCACTGTGTTTGAGTCCAGTATGCTTACAGTCATATACTAATAAATATCAGTTTAATATCCAAATTGCTTTAGACATGTAAAATGGACGTCATATTGTGAGTGTCATTTATACTTTTGGGGTTGATAAAAATAATTATCATACTTCTACAGTCTTCAGGAATTTTTGCCAGGTACAGTTCTGTTACCATGAGTTCAATGTAATTTGTCAGTGTTTTGCTTCCTGCTCAGTATTTCCTTTTTAAATCAGCTTGTGGTCAGTTAAAGGAAATATATTTCCATGTTGCTTTTCTTCNAATGAAAGAGGTTCATATTTTCTCAACATGGCTTTCTAAAGCAGATAGATTATTGTGAAAATCTAATCTTGAGAAAGATATTCATATCTTCCCAATTGCTACCCTTTGAACTTTCGTAACAGTATAGTCTCTATAGTTGCTGTGCATAATTTTTAACATTAGTAATAGATAATTTTTGTGTTTCACAATTTTGAGATTGCCTCCAACTCTGTGATCTGCCTTGTCGTTCTTGTTCCTCAGTCTTGTATAGAAGTTTTTCAACCTTACATTGCAAGGGCTTTTACATTTTGTTTACTCTTTAATTTTCTTAAGTTTTTCACTTTTATATCTTCCTCTGTTTTTCATGGACTCTGCAACTCGTTTTTATCCCATTCATTCACCTGACCTCCAAATGACTGTTTAAAAGAGGTAAACCAGCTCTGGCCAAAGTGAGCCCAGAGAGGGCTGAAGATTGAGCACTGTCAGGATGGTACATAACCTTCAGCCTTTTACTACTGAGAGCAGAAATTGTTCGTCCAGACTGTCATATCTAATATAATGGAAAAAAAAATGGACTGGTATCTATTTGTAACAAAATGTTTCTTTTTATGTCTTTGTTTGATTTTAGCTTGGGAGCAACAGTACAGTTCTCCTGTGATGAAGATTATGTGCTTCAAGGTTCCAAAAGTATCACCTGTCAGAGGATAGCTGAAGTTTTTGCTGCATGGAGTGATCATAGACCTGTGTGTAAAGGTAAAGAGAAATTCTTACCCTTACAGTGATTTTTCCATTTTGTAGCTATCTAATGTTTGATAGCCAATCTCATTAAACTAATATTTTGTAATACCTGAAGTTTTAATCCCAATGTCCCCACTGTCTTAGTAAAAAAGGACATGCCTATGCCATCTTGTTTAACATGATTTTTTTACTTCCCTATGCTTATATTACTTAGGAACTGTTATTATGAAGTTTGCTTCACAAGGAGCTGAAGAAAATTTGTCACATGCTAAATATTAAGACTTACCAAGATGGATTTCAAAATTGCAATATAAAATTGGTAGTTCATGAAGCATTTTCATTTCATATTTTAAGGCAGATGAGAAGTCCTAGAATTTAGGATTGATAAGAATGAAGAAGTTAGTCTATGCCTGTTTTTGACCCTGGTGGCATAGATAAAGGGCCAGAAATTTTGTAAGAGAAGAAAAGCACGAAGTAATTTTGCTGGATATATTTGATGACCAAATACAATGGCAAGTAGTATGATGAATACCTGAATCAAGGACTGAAAGTATTTGTGTGTACATACATATTACAGATTAATATAGATAACGAAAATACTAGTATGCACACATACACAAAAATTGGCATAACTGCAAAACCTAACATTGAAGAGTACAGTGTGTTCACAAAGAGTATTTTTGTATGGGAAACAGAAGGGACGTTTATCTTGTAATTCAAGCCTATGGATATTTATACTAATGTCCAGAAACAACTGTGAGATATTTCTGAACAGTGCAAGAGGGGAAAAAGTCTGAGAAGTAGTATCAAGATGGGGTATAATAGAAATCCACAAGAGCTGGTAAAGTACATGGCTGATTTCTATGTTGTATTAAAATACCAGGACAGTCTAAATGGGACTGGGAAAAGAATGAAATGCTAGACATAGGCTGGAATAATCAGTTACACAAAACTCAGATTAATTAAAACAGAATAGGTGTTACAGCTGCAGAAAAAGGTTTACAATGGATAATGGCAGCCTAGGCTTCAATAATAGCATATCACATAAACAAATAAAAGGTTTAGTTGCACATATATAAATATACATAATCTTAACATTTGATATCCCACTACTCTGTACCATATGTATGTATAATCTATAGAAATTATACACAATGATATGCACATATATAGCAGAATCAATTACGTAATGCACATAAATGAAACTTATTTTTATAGTAAATCTAATAAGGCTTTATTAACTAGAGTTTTCAATGTATTCTCATATCCTAAATTAGATGCTTATTTTAAGGTGGTAGTGAAAGAACAGGGAAAATTTAAATTATAATGGGATACAATTGTGCAAAGACATGATTATGGTTGCCCACTAGCACAACATTCTGAACTAAAGAAATTTAAGTATGTGAACAGAAGTTTTCCACAGCATATGAGATATACCTATATCCAGGAAAGTTTAAACACACCCAGACTCATATTAAACTAGAATAAAGGGCTAAATATCTTTTCAAAGTTCTTCCAATCCCTATTTTCTATGTTTTATAAGAGAAAGAACACTAGGATTTCAAATCTTATTAATTCAACAAAACAAAAAGAAAAAAAAAAAGGAAACATTCAGTATGGCTGTATGACAGGATTTATATATTTACTGTATGATAACTGTGATAAAATTACATTCCAAAGATACTTGGCTTTTATATCCCACATATAAATGGTAACTGTACCACAAATAGAGTCATAGAATCATTGAGGTTGTAAGAGACCTGTAAGATCATGAAGTCCAACCGAGAACCAGCACTGTAACCCCTAAATCACCAAACCATATCACCCAGTGCCAGATCCAGATGCTTCTTAAACACTCCAGGGATGGTGACTCCACCACCTCCCTGGGCAACCTGTTCCAATGCCTGACCATTGTAATAGTGAAAGATTTTTTTCCTAATATCTGACCTGACCCCTGTCTAAGGCCATTTCCTCTCGTCCTCTCACTGCAGGCACAGCAGAAGAGACCAGTCCCCACCTCACTACAACCCTATTTCAGGTACTTGTACGGAGTGATGAGGTCACCCTTGAGCCTTCTCTTCCCTAAACTAAACAAACCCAGCTCCTTCAGGTGTTCCTCATATGATAAGCTCTCTAGATTCTTCATGTTACCCTTCACTGGGCACACTCCAGCACCTCAGTGTCCTTTTTCAAGTGAGGAGCCCAGAAGTGCAGCTTCACCAATGCTGAGTACAGGGGGATGATCCCTGCCCTAGTCATGCTGGCCACACTATTCTTGATACAGGCCAAGATGCCATTGGCCTTCTTGGCCACCTGAGCACACTGCTGGCTCTTATTGAACTGTCAAACAGCAGCCCCAAGTCTTCCTATCCTCTGTGTATTATGTATTTGAGAATACAATTTAACAATCTATCATTTAAAAGACATTTTAAAAGGAAAACATACTGTAATTAGCTGTTAATTTGTCAGTAGCACACAGAGTCTGTTTGTTTCTTTAAAGTATCTCTCCTAAAAGACCATAAAGTGTTATGAGCAGTACTGTGCCAAGATGAACATTTCTTCAATTTTTAGTTCTTTTGTGTCCCAAGAAATGCTAAATATATATAACTGTAATACCATATCTGCTTTACATCAACTTCTCTGTGATTCAAGAGAGAAAGCTTAAACTGCTTAAGGTAGAAACTCTACTTATTTGTCTGACATGATATTCAGTATTCCCCTACAGGGCAATGTCGTTATTACAAAGCCATCTTCCTTAAGCAGACAATTGTCTACTTTATGAAACTATTTGTGAGTTTATAAATCTCTTCCTCTCATTTATGTCTCAGGAAATGAATCAGATAGATCTATTCACATTTGGATCATCAGCCTTTTTATTTTCATGCCTGTCACTTCTGTTTTATGGTTGCATGTTTTTAAGACCCTGTCCTGTGAAACATTTATGAATGCTGCCTTTTATAAGTCTGCTGGCAAGTCAGCAACAAATACTGTATTTTTGAAAAAGCTCATCTAATCTGTAGAAAGAAATAATTATTTGTAATGGAGAAAACTAAAGGAGATATATGATTTATGGTCTAAATCATGATCATCCAATTAATTACCATGCCACAAAATAATTCGTAGTCTTAGTAGAAAAAGAATCTAATACTATTATGTATGTGAATTAGATTCTGACAAATTTTGAACGCAGGCTTTTTTTGTTTTGTATTGCTATTTTTGGTCAGTTCATTTCACTGATTAAAGTGATTTTCAAACCAGCAATGAACTGGACTCAGTATCTTTCATTGGATAGGTTGTAAACATCAGTTTGTTTCAAATGGATAAGCTAGCAGAATGTACATTACAAATTTTAGATTTTGCTTTTATGAGTACCCATACTTACCTATAGCACATTTTTGAAAAATCTACTTTTGTCTCAATTCTCTCTGAAATGCAGCCATGTATCTGGACCTATTACCTGTGTTGCTGACTAGCAGTGTATGTGTGTATGTGTAAACACACGTAGATCCAGGTAAATACATCCTTGACAAGTAGGGATGAAAGTGGTTCTAACAGGTCAGCTCTATTTCCTTACTGCTCCAGCTGTATTTATTCCCAGAAGGTGCTTGTCTAACAATATGTATTTCCAAAGGAAGCACTCTTAGATCTTACTCAAGCACGCCAGTGCTTCATTAGCCTTGAAAGAAGCAGATTTTCTAATTCAAATGTGAACCTTTGTTGCTGTATTAAATAATTTATTTCAATAGGTGCTTCTACATAAAGGGTAGGTTTTTGTCTTTCCAATAGCTTATTGTATACTTCAAGAACACATGATTTACTTTAAACTAACCAACAGAAGTTCAGTCAGTCCATCTTCATGGGTCCTATTTATAGACCTCCAGCATTTTTCATAATTTCACAATTGATCCTTCCCTTTCTTAAAAAGTAGTTTCAAAAACTGCTCAGCATTTTAAAAGGGGCTTTCCCCGTGCTCACTGGAGAGAAGGAATTATTTCTCTTATTTTCACACATTTTTCTACACATAACTATATTCCAGTTTAATTGTCTTGAGGTTAGGAATGCTCTGCAGAGAAACCTGGAGCGCCTAGGTAGATGTGCCAAGACCAGCGGTTCTACAAGGCCAAGTGCTGGGTTCTATGCTTTGGCCACTACAACCTTACAGGCTGGGGGAGGAGTAGCTGGAAAGTTGCCCGGCAGAAAAGGACCTGGGGGTGGTGATCTACAGCAGCTGAACATGAGTCAGCAGTGTGCCCAGGTGGCCAAGGAGGCCAATGGCATCCTGGCCTGTATCAAAAATAGTGTGGCCACCAGGACCAGGGCAGTGACCATTGTCCTGTACTGGGTACTTGTGAAGTCACACCTCCTGTATTCAGTTTTGGGCCCCTTCTCTAAGAGAAAGACATTGGAGCTTGTCCAGAGAAGGGCAACAAAGCTGGCGAAGGGTCTGGAGCACAAGTCTTAAGAGGAGCAACTGAGGGAGCTGGAGTTGTTTATCCTGGAGAAAAGGAGGCTCAGAGAGGACCTTATCACTCTCTACAGCCACCTGAGAGGACTTGTAGCAAGGTGGGTGTCAGTGGGTGCCTTTTGCTGAAACTGAGTGCAATACAACTGTTAGCTAAGAGAGAATCTCAAGAGCCTGAGTGGCACCAGCAGCAGTTCCCAATCCTATCCAGCTCCACCTAAGCAAATGCAAAATGAATTTTAATCTGGAAAATTTCTGTGAGGTTTCTTTGGCAATATTGGGCATTATTTATAGTCTCTTTTACTTTACTTTACTTAGTACTCAGATTCTTTGAATTCTATACTCTATTCTTTTTATTATGAAGTATGTCATTGCTATACAGCGTGAAGAATAGTAATAACAAAATGTACTGTGAGACATGCTGTCTGAATAAATTTGGGTAGTATCCGGAAATAATTTCTGAATAGCAACAGCTGTCAGATGTAAACAGATTATTTTTTGAGAGAACGTTTCTTCTCTTTGCAACTCAAGATAGAGAAGACTAAACTTGAAACACGCCTCCTTATAGTCTTTTGAAGCAAGATGCAGGCAAAAGTACTCATTACTCTGCTAATAGTGAGTTTCTGATTTTCACAAACTAGTTAAATCAACAAAAGGTGAAGATCTTATTAAAATCAGAATTATCTGCTAATTATTTTCACTGCGAACACATCTTTACAGGTAGTAATTATCAAGAACAAGAGGACTTTTTTTGAAGTTATTAAAGAGTAAATTTTGTAAATGCTAATGAACTCTCCTTGTTTTCAGGCTTCTGGTGTGTCTTTGAAGAGACTCTTCACCAGAGTATTGCTTCTTTGAGGGGTAGAAGTGGTGCAGGTTGGGTGGCAAAAGTGGCATTCTTTCCATAGGCTAATGTGAGGGAAGGAACAAGCCTTAATCCAGCAGCAGCTGAATTTTCCTGTGTTCAGTATTGATTACATTAACATGCTTTGTGAAAGTGCAGTGCAACTGCAGGGTAATTTCACATATCTAAGTTGGAATTCTTTTATTCAATTAAGTAAGATGGTCTGTCATAATACAGTGGAAACAATAATTCCTTGCCTTGTGCACTTTATTTGTGGTATCATAATAATTGCTGGAGATATTACTGGGATAAGCTAAGGTTGCTTGTCAGTTCTAAATCTATGTAGAGGAAAAGTTAACCAGTAGAGCATTCAGAAAAGTAACTAACAATAAAAGTGTTATTGACTTCAGCAGACTAGGAATTTAGTGCCTTAAAAGTTTCATTTGTAAGAAGAAAGGACACAGTTTATATCCATTTGATTATTTGTTTTGGGAGATAAAACCTACAGTAAATAGGAATATGTTTGTTTTTATTTAAGACATGCTGATGTAAATAACCATACAAACTTTAATTTATAAATAAATGCCCTTTGCGGTCTTGAGAAACATCTAATGCTCTTTTGTGTAAGTCTAACTTCTACAAGTTTTCTTCAAAGTTTTTAGTGCTTCAGCCATGGGTTCAATGGGTTATACAGTGGTTACAGCAGAAAAAATGCTGACCATTACACCAATACATATGCACCAAAAAAGCACAGTGATAAAAGTGATCTTATTGCTCTAATAGTTAAGCTTATTTTCAAGACATTAATGAAGGTTCATAAATATGCATAAAATAAGTTACTTCTTGAAGTGTTTTAAAAATAAAATAGGAAAGTTTCCCTATGTTGTAGTTATTCTTTTTACTCCAAACACATTATTTTTTTTTTTTTAAGATTATAAGCTTGAGAGAAAGTTTATCTTATTTTGTCAGAATAACTAAATGTGAATTTTTTATTCTCTTGTAAGAGGTGGTTCTATTTTTGGTCAATGGTATTTTGATTCTTCACATACTGATTAGCATAAGTTAGAGGTCAGTTTATGAATCTGCTTCATATACTGTCTATGTGAGTTAAAAGGTGAACTTTCTTTTTGCAGTCAAAACTTGTGGATCCAATCTTCAGGGACCTGGAGGCACTTTCACATCACCCAATTTTCCATTTCAGTATGACAGCAATGCTCAATGTGTGTGGGTCATCACAGCTATCAATACTAATAAGGTAAGTTTAAATTTCTGTCTTTGCTTAAAAAGAATTTAAAAAAATGAAAAAATAAAAAAGGCTAACAAAAGCACATGTAAAGCATGACTTTTTTCACTAATATGATCTATCTCTACAGTCCAGCTGCTGTACCAGGTGATTTTCAGATATTTTTAAGAAATGTCTGCTATTAGATGAGTACAGAAAGATGTTAAAATCTCATTTCCCCTAAGATTGGTTTGCTTTCTGTATGCCAAATGGATGCTATCATGTTTTTATGTGAGTCACTAAATGAATTCCCAGAAGCAACTCCCAATGGTATGAAGCAATGTCATGGGCCCACCAATATTTTGTTATAAGCAAAAGAGCTGCTTTGTTGTATAGGACTCTTTATATCATGTTTGGCCTTAGACTATGTAAGAAATCACTGAAGTTCTTGAATTCACTTACCCTTCATGAGGTACTGTTCTAAAGTTGTTTATTTCATTGTCTGAATCACTGTTTTAAAATCCCATATACTTTATATCTACCCTTTAAACCCAAAGTACTAGGAGTTCTGATAATGCCAGATGAGCCAAAGTAGAACAATAAAGTTAAGTTATGACATCAGTAGTCTTTAATTTCAAGAACTAGGCACCTGGCAACAATGGCTATATTCTATTTCCAGGTGTACCATTTTATCTGTACTGAGTGTAATGGACTTGTTTTGATGTAATAAAACATAAATTAGCTGTGCAGCTCAGGAATGTTTTATAAAGGACTATCAACATCTGTGTTTGCTGGTACAAGGGTATACTCTAGTTCTAATTTCTGTCTTATATTGCCATCTGCGTGACACTCCATTAACTGATCAGACAGGCTTTGAAGGCCTCCTCCTTTGCACTTGAGTTCATCAGAGGACTCAGTGAAAACTTGATTACATTTCAGAAACCATTCAGCTATATTGGTGTCTTTCTCCCTCTAATCTTACCAAGTCCTGTGTGGAAGCCATCCATATGTTCTACTTTGGTAGAAGAAAAAAGGATATTTAAACAATTGATGAGAATTTGATAATTGAGATTATAGATGTGTTTTGGTTTTTTTGTGGGGGAGTTGGTTAGGGTTGTTTGTTTATTTAATCCTTGCTCAAAGGACTGATGATCCAATTTATACAATTTATAGGTCATTAAAATCTGTTGAGTTCTTGAAAAATGATACAGTCTCTGTTACACAGATGGGCAAAAAGTTCTAAAGTAATAGTTAAGATCAGCTTCAGGATGAAATCTGTGCACATCTAGAATTTCTGAAAGTTTTGTCAAATGTGACAGCAGATAGAATTTAGTACTGTACTGTTTGAGGAAATGAAACACAGCTATTACACTTTAAACAAGGTCTCTAAGTGGCCTGAAAACTTCAATTGATCTGTTGAATGAATTTAAGACCCTTTTTGCCATATTTTGCATAAAATGGTTTATTTTCTTAAATGCAGCAAGTGCATGTCTACATTGGGAAAAAAAAAAAAAAAGATTTTAGACATTCTACCAATGGTAGAAGCAAAACTTTAAGCTGACAAACAGGTATGTATTTACTGGCAATTCATAAGCGATTGCCGGTTTAAGATATTAGTGACTTAGAGATTGTTAAGGATTACACTCAGGTGGAGATATTCATGTCTTAAAGCTGCCTTCCTCCTGCCTCCCTGCCAGTTCACAAGATGGTGATGCTATATTATCTTCAAAACTTCTGAATTTTGTTTTGACCAAAAGTATTCTTTATGGGAGTATTCAAAAATGTAATTACTCAGTATTATATTCCTTTAAAATGTCCAAGTTCTGCTTTGAAGGAACTATGAATTGAAATCTAAGTTCAGAAAAGTGATTGAACCAATGCCTTGTCTCTGGTTGCCAGTGCGATTCACAGAGTTACAGAACCATTGAGGGAGGAACGAACTTCTGGAGATCCTGTAGTTAAACTCCCCTGCTCGATCAGGGCCACCTAGAGGCAGCTGCCCAGAGAATCTTTGAATTTCTCAGAAGACAGTGACTCCACAACTAGAGCTAGTTCTCAGTAACTCCCACAGTGAAAAACTGTTTCCTGATGTTCAGAAATAACCTCCTGTGTTTCAGTTTTTGCCTGTTCCTTTTGGTCCTGTCGCTGGGCATCACTGGGGAGAGTTTGGTTTCATCTTCTTTACATCCTCCCATGAGGAGTTTAGTTTACAGAAGTTGAAATTCCAATGAGCCTTCTCTTCTCCAAGCTAAGCAAGCCCAGCTATCTCAAACTGATGTGAGAGTTTCTCCAATCCTTTAATCTTCTTAGTGCTCCTTCATTGGACTCTTTTCAATAGCTGCATATCTTGCTTGTGGGGCAGGTGCAGTCTTCCTCTCTCTCAAAACACTTAAAAGAGCAAATTATTCCATGTGTAGAAATCCCAATTCTAAGAAAAAAACCAAACAAACCCTCTCTTTAGTCAGAGGTTGTGCCTGTAATACATCAAATAAAATGTGTTTGAGGTATTTTATAGTGATTATTTTTCCCCTGAAACTGTAAACACTGCAAAAGAGCAAATGAGCATAGCATGAAAACTGTTCCAGGACCTGACTGATAACATTGTATAGGCATACACCCAGTTTTAATCTTTGAGGAGGAACCAGAATTCGTAGGTTGTACATCTACTGGTTCAATAAAATATTTCAGTGCATGCATGCTTTAGTTTGATTGGATTTGTACTTCTGTTTTGATTGTATTTACAAGGTAATGTTTTGGTAGCAGGCATAGCTGCAGGGGTGACTTCTCTGTGAAGAGATCAGAAGTTGCCACCGTATCAGACAGACAGTCCTAGTCAGCTACAAAACAGACTCGCCACAGGTCAAAGCAGAGCAAATCAGGCAAGCTGGAGTCACCTCTGCAATAACTTATTGGAGAAAGTGTAAAAAATGCTGCACAACAACAGCAAAAGGAGACAAGTAAAAATATCTGAAAGAAACAACCCCACAGACACCAAGGTCAGAGCAGAAGGATTGCAAGGAGGTGCTCCAGATGCCAGCTCTCTGCAGAGCAGAGATCCCCTGCAGCCTGTGGGAAAGCCTCACCTTGGAGAAGGTGTGAAGAACTACTTCCTGTGGGAGGGTTCTGAAACTGGAGCAGGGAAAGAGCTTGAGGAGGAAGGAACAGCGCAGACAAAATGTTACGACCTGAGTACAACCCCTATTCCCTGTTCCCCTGTGCCACTTTGGGGGAAGGGGGGAGGCAGAAGAGCCAGGAACGAAAAAGTAATTTTGAGCCTGGGAAGAAGGGAGGATGGTGGATTAAATTTTGTTCCTATTGATCACTTTCCTACTCTATTTTTAATTGTCTGTAAATTAAATTAATTTTCCCCAGATAAAGTTGGTTTTGCCCGTGACGGTAATTAGTGAGCAATCCCCCTGTCCTTACCTCGACCCATGGGCTTTTTCATTCCATCCTCTCCTGCTGAGGGAGATTGATGGCACGGCATAGTGAGCACTGGATGGCCAGCCAAAGTTAAATGACAACAACTTGCATATTTATCTGTCTCTTCATGTATTTAAATATTGTGAATGTGTTGAAGATAAAGTAAAAGAGAGAAAGCAATAGTTAAGAACAGGTCAATTACTTTAAATATGAAGTTTTAGATTTGGTACGTTAGAGAGTTATGCCAGTAATAAGAATGCAAAAAAGTAATGTTAGGTAATGGAAGCTTTGTCTCAAAACATGAGTGTTGGACACTGTTTCTGCACTTCTGTGATGTACCACTGAAACTACTAGCCCCTAAGAAGACTTAGATTCATCATGGGCACGTTGTATTGCAAGGAGTTACATCATAATTGCCTCAGCATTACACAGAAGATACTGGTCTTGCATGGTATGGGTTGGACACAATTATGCCTCCTTGATATTGCAGTGAAATGCACACAGGCAATTCTGGGGTTTCTAAACTAGGGAATAGATAAAACATTTACAGTGTTGTCTGGAACATCATTCAGATATGCTTATAGTTTTCAGAAAGGATGTCTAGCACTGATTACAAGAACCTAAATTTGTTGAAGTTAAAAGAAAATGAAATCTTTTACCATTTAGATTTTTTTTTTAGTCATATATTGAGGAACCTGCATGTATAAAGTCTTTGCTTATATCATTAGTGGTTTAATGTGTTCAGTTTTGATTCGTGCTAACATTGCCTTACTGTTCTGAGCACAGTACTGCTTGCCTTGGAAGACTGCTAAAGGGGATAACTTTTGATTTTTGCCTTGAAGTCAAAAACCTCATTGGTGTGTAAATTAGGATTTGCCATTGAGAATTATTTATAATGGCTACAACAAATAATATGATGGTATTCATTATAACATGACAATATTTACAATGTTTTATACCACAGCTATGAGAACCATGAGGACTTATTGAAGCGGGTACTTCAGAGCTTCTACTTGTTGCATCATTTGCAACAAAACAGCTCAGAAATTGAGAATCTTTTAAGGCAGAAAGCAATAGATGAAGGACCCCGAAGGGATCTTTAACTTGTGTAAATAGCCTAACCCAGGACTGATTCTAGCTAATTTTCTTCCCTAACCGGTTTCAGTAATAAGTTTGATAACAGCACAATATAGATGAAAAAAATATTTTCCCAGTAATTTATCTGCTTCCTTGGCTTTGTACTGCAATATAGTTGATCTCTTGCCTCATGCAGTTAATCAGACATACTGCTCATGCCCCAGCCTTGTTGACAGTGAAATAGAGCCATGATTAAATATCTCAAACATGGACAGAGATGACAGCAAGTTTACTATTGAAAAGTAGAACAAAAATTACGTGTGAAAGGAAGGTCATGTGGATGGGAGTAAATAATAAAACTCATTGATGAAAGTGCATCAACACATCTGATGATCTCAGCAAGATCATAATATTTTCATTGTCTGTGCATGTTTTTTACATTTTTATTCTTACTCAGAATCCTGTTCTCTGGAGTTGATCTGTTTAAGAGAAAAAAACCCAAACTTTTAAAATAATTAATATTAAAATTATGTGCACAAGCTCTGAATAATGATTCAGTGGCAAAAGAAGTAGGGGCAATCAGTACATAACTTTGTAACAGTGAAATATCTACGGTTCCCTGTATGGTAGCACACCCAATATACTCTTCCTTGATGGCTTGTATCTTGCTTTGTTATGCTTTTAAGAGACACAGGTGGATGAAATTCCCAGGGAGGATCAGTGCATGCACATGTGAGGCTTCTTGAACAGTATATGATGGAGGAAATTCATTAACACCTTTCCCATTTCTCATTTGTCTTAACAGGGTTTCCATCTAGTTTTTTAAATCCACCAATCACATGATTGCTGCCACTGTTTCATCTGTGGTTACTGTGGAATCAATTAAAGCTTTGTTGGTCAAAAATAGCAAAGCCATAGTTCCAAGGATCTACCTAAAAGAACATCCAGCAAAATCATGCCTTTATGTGGAACTCTGAAAATGCAACAAAACTTAAAGTTCTTTGCTTTGTCCTGAACTGTGATGCACATATTAAAATCCTTCAATCCCTTGGAAAAAAAAAATCTTGTGAATAGCTGCATAGAAATGAGAACGAGGATTTCTCAGTTTTGACTCCATTTCATTACATCTCTCACACACAATAAGGGTAGTGATATCTGAATATCTTGTGGGATGTTGTATAAACTCATCAGTTAGGTTCTGGACCATGCTGTGTATTGCCAGTAATTTACTCTGACATTAGGTAATGGGGTAATTTTATGTCAACATTTTGAATAGTAAATCTTTGTATTTTCGTGACTTAATTCCCATCCCTCCGCAGTACATTTTTCTACTGCTTTTCAGCTAAAAAATTAAAAATTATTTTCCTTTAAATTTTTCTGCATAAGATCATATGCTTTAGCAATATTGCTTAGGAAGAAACAACTGGAAAATTTGTTTGTAACTGTTCTAGTATCACATTTGCTTTATTTTATCTCAGGTATGGGCTATATGCACAGAGAGCAGATTGCAGGCTGAAATGTATACAGTTATGTGCATCTTGCTCCAGACTAGTCTTTTTCTCAGGTCCTATTATGACTGCATGGGAATAGTAACATACAGATTTATCCATGGACTAAAAGCCCTTAACTGTTTGCATCCTCTGAAGTGGAATAGAGAAGTCTAGAGTAGAAGAACTAATTTTATTTAGATATTTGTGTAGGAAAACTACAATCAGAGGAAAACAATGGTTTCTAGTGGGCTTAAGAAAGCCCAGACTCTTGATCTTGCCCTTCCAAAGGAAGGGCTACAAAATGATCAATTTAAATTTAACTACAAGCTAAAATATCAGTGAAATCTGAATTAGGGCTGAAGTTAACCAGAGTTCAAGTCTTATGAATTATACTTGCTGATTTTTTTCTAATTCCCAGTGACAGAAACACTGTGGAAAATGTCAGTGCTAGAATGACAGGCTTTCTGACAGATCTCAGCCACGTTCACACCACATATTGTTCATCACCATGCATCAAGAAGGAGAAAAATAAGCAAAAGGGTTCCTTAAAAAAAAAAAAAAAAAAAAAAAAAAAAAAGCTTTTTCCCCAAAATT
>VWZG01000207.1:7793-20954 GCA_013396735.1 Grallaria varia | reverse complement strand
TTTTGTCCCCTTTGGGGGGGGGGTGGTGTGCTTTAGACGTGGTGTGGGGGGAAGGCCTGTGCTGGTGCTGGGAAGTTCTGCCCGGTGTTGCTTTGGTTTGGTTTTGCCCAGGGTCAAACTTCCACACAGATACAGCTGAAATCTATTTCCTAAAATTACACTTGATCAAATTTACTAATAACTGTATTTGGGTATAAATAATATTTACTGGCAGGGACACAACTGAATGCAGCACAATACAGACAGACATTTTAAGAATTTTATGTAAGCAGGAACCCACCTGTAGATCCATTGAACTTTGCCTTTTGAGTGACAGTACGATAGAATATATATGCTGATTGTCGAGGTTCTGGAGAATTTAAATAAGTGTATCTTCCAGTTTCTTTCCCATAAGGACTGGAAGAAGCAATTTCATCATTCTTACTTTGACACCTTTGTTGGTAACTTTGTTTTACTTTCGAGTCAAAAGTCTGAATTCCTAAAAGTGAAAATACAAACAAAAAGTTGTGCTATTACTCAAAATTTGACACATTGCAGGATACAGGAGGCTCCACAAGATTTTAAAAACGCTCTTTGCAGATAGTCCAATCCAAATATGGATTGTCCACATTTGACACTAAGAAAGAAATTAACTAGGTAGTGCTAAATCACCTCACAGTTTAGTAAATAAAAATTAATAAATTAACAGTTTTCTCCAAATACCTCTTTTGGTTACTGTACTAGCTGAATTTCTTGGGTCCTCAGAAATCCATTTATTTTTCTTTATTTCCTTAGAGTGACGGTTCTTTATCAGTTCAGTGTAGTTTGCCTCTGATGAATTAAAATAACACACATTTACTTTTTTTGAAAGCACACAAAATGTTCTTATCCAAAAACGGTGTGGTGTTTTGCGAACATAATCTCCCACTCCATACATGGGTCACCTTGGGTGAAACATGGTTTTACGTGTTAATTATTCTAAAATTATCATTCCCCAAAAAGAGAGTCAAAGTGGCTCTATTTCCTCTAGCAGAAGAAATCTTGAAAGCAAACTCAAAAATTAACTCTAATGGCAAAGACCAGATCATCCTTCCTTTACACTGCATAGGTGATGTATGGACTCCTGGAACACCCATGGTTGAGCCTGTGGAGACCACTCCAGGCACTCCAAAGTACACTTGGCTGAAATGTGAATGACTTCTGCCTGTAGCATCTACATACATCCTGGACATGGGCAGTACCTGAACATAAGAAAATACTACAAATTATTAGGATAAAATTGCAATAGCATTGGTTGCATAGGTAAGCCCACTTCAAACCACAAACAGAACTTCACAAGGAAAATTGCAGTATAAAGTAACCACAGTATTCTTCTCCTGGCCCCTGCTGCTCAGGAAGTTGTGACTTTTTTCTTCCTTTTCTTCCAATGTAAGTAAATGCTTTTGGTTTCTTCTATTTCAGCCCAGAAAGTGGCAGAAATTCCCTACTTCTTCTTTAGTTTATGGGACAGCTTGTTGCCAAAATGTCCTCTTTTTTTTCTTTCTTTCTTTTCTTTTCTTTTTTTTTTTTTTTCTTTTAATTTTTCCTCTAAAACTGCCAAGAAATAACTGGGTAACAATCTGCCTACAATGATCAGATTGATACATTTTCTACATTGACAAATATATTCTGGAATACTCTTGTGAAGAGGATGAAGCTGATGATCAAGGTAATGTAATGTAGGTATTTTAATCTGCTGTATGTGACTAGCTGTTAATAAGCATACTTTATCATAGGTGTTAGGATTTTTCCTTAACTATATTTTTACTGGTTCTATTAAGTCCCATGTTCTGTGAGATACCACCCTACACTGAAATCTGTTTTACTTGACAGAAGTGGAAAGTGCACAGCATTCCACGTGATCTAGCATCAAAGATTTTGATCCTGCTCCCACTGAATCTTGCAGAGGATGCAAACTAGCTAAAAGAAGCAGATCTGAACCATAGCATACAATGACTGCTGTCATCTTGCAGTGAAAGAAATCACACTGTTAACAGGAAATTTCACTTCAGATTGGTTTCACACACAATACATAATGCCCATCACATTTGCAGAGAGACCAATATCTAATCTAAAAATCTGGAAATATATAATAATGAAGTACCTTTCACATTGGAGTACTTCGATGCAATTTGTCCTTTTTCCCAAAGTAGTGCCTTGAATCTGGTATTCTGTATCCCAGAGTCACTAGCTCCTAGGGAAAAGGAGTCTCAAATAGTTATCTACAGTTAAGAGAGCCCTAAGAAATGTGAACAATGCAAAGAGTCTGCTTTTTATATGGCATGCTTTTAGCTGAAATGGTTAAAAAAGCACAAACAACAAAATGAAACCCAACAGCTGATTCAATCAGGCCCACAAAAATTAGAGAAAGGAATCTGTTTAAAAAGCTTTAAATACATACAGGTGTGAACTGAGATTTAACTATTGAAGTGTTTCCAGTGGTAACTGTTTATATTGACATAAACAATGTTTAAAAGAAAGATACATTTGTATATAAAGGTCACAGGAAAAGAAGTAGCATGTAAGATACAAGTTTACTGTGCAATAAAGTTCTGGAGCTACAAGACCCATGCCAGTTTGGTCCAAGCTAGAGTAAGCAGCCCTGGAATGGCATTGCATTATTTCGCACAGACAAACTAAGGGGAAAAAATGAATACTATAATAATTTTTACTAATTTTACTACTAATAAATATTCATGAAGAAAAAGGAATGAAGACCAGTAAGTATTAAGTAAATTCAAGGAAAATGGGGCATTCTTCAACTTTAATGACACGATTCAATATTGAACTCAATGGGTCAAAACACTGTGTCTTCATCAACACGAACCAAGTTTATGCAGAGGGATGGGATCCTGTTACACAAGATGTAGGACTGCAGCTTTGTTATTTCTGTGTAGGATAACTGAAAAAATACAGAGCTTCTTCAGCTTAACTAGGGATAGTCTCACAGAGGTAACAGTTTTTGAAAACATTTTAACTTCTATGCATCTCTACACTTGCCTTTTTGTAATTCCACAGGACCCTTTCTTTGCCATAATTACATAAGAAAAAAGTCAATTGTAATCAGCCTAAAGGATTTTTTTCAGTATAATACTAAAATAAGCATAATACATAACCATAAACAGTGCTTTTGATTGTTATAATTAATGCTGCAGCATAAGAAAGAGTGTCTAGAACACAAAGAACTCAAATGTAAAATGGTGACGTTTAATGCACACATATTCAGATATTTTATTTACCACATGATATTCAACAATAAGAAGCTGATGCTACAGTATATTACCTCCATTGTCAAAGGATCTTTGATCTGTTCTGGGAGCACCCTCTATTGGTACTCTCCTTTCTGAATTCTCTTTTTCTTTTCTTGTATTATTATATTTTGTAGGAATTGTGCTACCATCACCTGGAAAGGCAACCAAAAGAATGTTCAGCTGTGGCTAAGCCCAGGGAATGGTACTGACATTCTCATCCTCCCACCTCTAAGAGTCAGTGATTCGTGCAATATCTCTTAACCTCTCATTTCATAACCTTCTTTCTCTTTATTAGTTATTTGGATCCTGTCTAGTGTAACTGATGTATAACTCTCTAAAAAAAAAATAAAATCTTAAAACAGGCTAAAGAAGACTATGGCATCAAAGTAAAGACCCTGCTATAAACTACCTCCTTATTTATGAGTTTCTCACTCTCCATGAATCATATTTATGAATCCTACCTGAATGAATTTATGGCATTTTCAAGATGTATGTAATCATAGTACCAAAAGCCTCAGAGAACTCATTTGAAAAACTGCTTAGGGGAAACATATCTATCCCTTTGTCTGAATGTAAATAATGATTAAAAAAATACCCTCCTTAAAAGCTACATTCATGTATTTGTTACTGATTCCCTCATCTGCAGACTAAATGTATCTACATACTTGTTAGAAATAGCTCATCAAAACTATTTAAATAACAAACATTTAAATTCAGAAAATAGAATAATGAATGAAGTAATACAATAACTGTGGTAAATATTTATGAACTTGCATTTCTTTGACCTTGACTATGTTGGATAAAGCCCAGCATTTGAAACAAAATTGATCTTTGTTCTTCTCTTTTATAAGACCCTTTAAGGGGGTATTTACTTTATCTAAATTTAGTTATAGAAAAGTTTGCTGTATCACTACATTTTGTCATCTAGACATCCAAGACAGCCAGCAGAGTGTGCAGAGCACCAGGAAAGTCACTTATTTCACCTTTCTTTGGTGCTATCTGATGATCTAATAAACAGTCCCATAAGAGTTCCTGTCTCTCTCCACTTACAACAGAGAGCCTTGATAAGAAGTTTAAGCTACATTCCTAATGTTAGGATGGTCAAAATTAGACTAAATATGGCTTGATTCTGAAGAAAAATTACATGAAAGACCTATGTGGTGCATGTCAGGAAAGTACTCATTGGGTTAATAGCCCATTTCTACCTTTTCCATCTACAACAGATGCAGGTAGTCACCACAAGTACCAGGTAAATAATGTATGAAGTGTTTTTGCAACATGCTTACAAATACAAATATAGTCCTTGTAATGTTTTATTTTCACTAAAAAGTGGGAAAGAGGCACAAACTATGTAATAGTTTCTCCCTTTTACAGCTATTTTAAAAATGGTAAACACAGTTCAAGGAAATTAAAAGTACTTGCCTTTCTGTAAGTTTTGTTCAACAGCTTGCAAGGGTAATAGTTCATCTTGCCAAGGAGAAGACACAGCTTTTTTTGTTTGGTGTTTATGAGGGTTCTGAATCCCATAATACTCTCCTAAACATTACCCAAGAGAGAAAAAAAAAGCCTCAAAGTTTACTGTATTGGCAGCATTGCTGTTCAGAAAAGAGTGACCAATTTCATATTTACCAGACTTATAGCATATATCCCTTATTGCTTTTTCCTCTTCAATATCTGCAGCAGTCTTGGGCCTGTTAGAAACAGCTGTAGAAAATATTTGTAAAAGATTACAAGATAACTATACAAATACCTTCATTATTTCTTAATAATCAAATAGCATAATGACTTTCATTTCTGTCATTGGTTATTTTTGTTTCTGACTGCAACCTCCGCTTCTGGACAGAAAAAAATGACCCCTTAATATTAGGTATTTTCAAGTACAACAGAATAGCAGTTGAAACACATGTTAAGAAGCGTTCGTTCATTTTAAATGATTCAAAAACCTCTCCAGTATTCATTTTCAAAACAATCCTTCATTTACACCCACAAGGAAAACTGATTCAACATGTCACCAGTGTGTGCCAAAAACCCTCTGCCCCAAATTTACTATCCTGTGATGTCTGCCAGCAGAGCTGGTGAAGTGAGTTCTCCTTAACTCTCTCAGTTAAGGCTCTGAAGATTAGCAAAGACCTTCTTTAAGTTAATATGTCATATTCAGATTGAAACCAAGTTAAAAAGCATCAACATACTGCCTTACCAGTCAACCTGATGGGCAGGAAGAAAGTGAAAAGTGGCTTCAGGCAGTCCAGTAATTTGCTGAGTGCATGCCTGAGAGTAGGTCATTCTCTCACTTTTCACTCTCTGGGAATTTGCAATTCGTTCCTGCCCTATGAATCTCGTATCTCTAAGTGAGATACAGTCAAAGGTTCAACTATATTAACATATATATACACACACATAAACATTCAGTTAAACTACTGAAGAGTTGTGCATGGATTCTCTTTGCTAGATTTAAGAACCACTTTCTCTAAAAAAATTAGACTCCCTGCAGAGTTTAGTAAATCAGTTGATGAAATCATTTATGTTGAACTCACACAACTATCTTTTTTAAAAAAACCTGTGACTTCACCTTCAGTGATGAGTATGTACAGCGCTTGTTCAAAAATTTGTTTCCCAGAAAAGAAGTACCTCCTAAACTTGTAGTTTCATGCCAAAATTTTGTAGAGTTTTTTACAGCCATCTGAATTGTGGATGACACCATCTGAATTGTGGATTGAATTTGAAACTTTATTTAATGCAAAAGATGTATGCAAATTATACTATTTACTATAGCACTATTGAAATATACACTAGACAATTCAAAGAAGTCAGAAACATTGCCTTGTTACATCTGGTGACTATCAGTTTCAACATTTTAAAAATTAGCTGAAAACTGTTTCAAAATCTTTTCAACTATTTCAATAACTTTTCTAAAATTGTAGTGGTTGTTATAATAAATTAGTCGTGAA
The DNA here is from genome assembly GCA_013396735.1 of Grallaria varia. Taxonomy (NCBI): domain Eukaryota; kingdom Metazoa; phylum Chordata; class Aves; order Passeriformes; family Formicariidae; genus Grallaria; species Grallaria varia. The sequence continues at coordinate 14,737 of VWZG01000207.1, read as the reverse complement.
GTACATTGCAAGAGTTGACAAAACCTGTTCAACCTCCTTGTAAAAGAAAGAAAAAAAAAATGTTTACAGTTCTCTTCCTCTCCATCATCCTCTTCACCATCCTCTTCATCACTGAGGCTTATAGTTAGTGGAGGGTGAAGTGGTAATAAAATATTCTCTTCATTTCTGGATGAGTCTTGATGATTGACTGGGTACAGAATCCGTCCTTGGATATCCTGCTTTAATGGAACATCTGCAATCAAGAGCATTAGATGAACGTTGTTAAGAGTGAACTAGAATATCACATCTATGTTCGCAGTAGCAAGTATTCTTCTGAAATCCTTGTCAGGATTAGGCATTATCTTGTGCAGAGGTTGGCAAGATAGCAACTTCCAACTCCAGAAAGCAGGAAAAACACAGGTACTAGCTACTCTGAATGGACAGATGAGGCATGGCTGAACACAGACATTTGAAAAGAACTTTTTCATCACTGAGTTATTTAAAAAAGACTGGTTATCTCTTCCAGTTCGTGGATAGATTAATTTGAGGCAGCAATTTTCTTTCTTCCGATCTCTTTTAAGGTATTTGAAAGATAAAGAATTGTGTGATAGTCATTCCTGGATTGAAGTGAGCGAGTTTAGGACCCCAATTGTGAAAATATTTTAAACATGTTGAATAACAGGCAGGCTGCATCACTCTCCGCAGAATCGATTTTGAAGAACTTAGCAATGCTAAGCACAGAAGTGCCCATTTTAAACTTGTAGACTTTTTTTTTTTTTTTTTTTTTTGCTATTGAACTGAACCACAACTCTCTTTGCTAGGTACAAAATGTAGATTTTGAGACAGCATGTGTAGTTCATGAAAATAATTTACGCTTGACTAGTAGAAAATCAGAAAATATATTATTTTCCTTAGGAAAATGGCTTCAGTACTGGGACAGCATATTCCAGGAGCCAGGAAATGCAAGAGCCTGAAAAGCAAAATTATGAAAAAAGGTGAGTCTCTTTGTACTGTTCAAGCTGATCAATTTGCAACTATAGATACAATCAGGATTCTGTGTATTATATTAAAAATATTGAAGTTGGATGTACTTTCCAGTTTAAAAGAAAACGTGGGCATTTTTCTATTATTCCCGTTGTTCTTATTCTTGTGCTTGTCTTGCTTGCCTATGAGAAGTGTGTATATCATATTAAACCCATTTTAATAGCAGTATTGCAGATCAGATTTGTTGTATCTCATGTAAGAGATGTGAAAGATAAAGCCTTTTTCACTGTCTAGAACAGGATATTATTAGCTTCAGGTAGTATAAACCAAAAGAAACTAAAATTGGTTTAACAAGATTTCTAAGTATTAGAACAAATAAATGCAGGTTTAGTATTTACAATGTTATTGTGGAGCACACAGACTTTGAATTTGTACATATTGCAATAAAAACTGAAAGGGTCGGGTCTGTTTTCTAGTTCTGGTTATTGGATGATGCCCATAGCACCTTTTGGGCATAGTCTATGACTATCCCCACACCAAAAATGGGCCTATGCTCTGCAAGTGGAAACTGTGCTAAAAGCAGTATGGGCACTCAGCGAAACAGCACTGAAGTCATTGCCTTGGTCTTGTGCGGTCAGTTAAGCTCCACATCCAGATATGATGGGCTATGTTTTCCAGGGGAAATTTCGGGAACACAAGGTTTCATGTTGACTTGCTCTCCTCAATTCTGCTTTTGACATCTGTCCTGTTTCTTTGCCCTGCACTCTTACCCTGTTCTGGGTTTCAGCTGTCTACCAGGACTCCTGATAGTCAAGAGCTCCTTTTAGAGCAGGCTGAGATAAAAAACCCAGCTTGTAATGGTGGGGTGTCGCTGTCAGGGTAGGTCAAGGAACGACAAGTCTTCTTCCGAAAACAGGACCTTTAATGTATCAGAAGCTGCGGTTTATATAGACATTAGTATCGACACATGTCCATGCCCTATTGGTTTCTCTATACATAAATAATTCTTAATTGGACACATAGACTGCACATGTCAGACAACAATGACTCAGCACTCAGAGACTGGACTTCAGTTCTGTGTTACAGTCTTTCCTTCCATGTATGCCACCTTGCCACTGTGCAGAAGTTCCTTCTTTAGTCCAACTATTTCACAAAGACCCCAGGCCAGCTGGGGGCCCCCACAGTGGGGTGGTCCACAAATATGTGTGCTGCCTTGCAGACTGTTACTGTACTTCAGTAACATGCAACCAATGTTCAAACCTGAAAATTTTATTCAAAGTGATGAACTGAAAATACATCTGCACACAGATATATCTCTATAAGGATTGTCTCATCCATACAATGTGTTGTGCTCTAACAACAGATAGCACTACTAGTGTCCCTACCAACCTTCTCCCCCCACCACACACACAACTTCTAATTTCTCTTAAATGATTAACTGCATACTAACCACTTTAACTACTAAAGGGATTTGATCTGTCAAAAATATAAGTTAAGCAATACTTTTACTCCATGGATCTCAGCAACCTAAATTGCCATTTGTGACTTCATCTTTTGTGACATTAATGGATATGAAGATTCACACCATGACAGGTTAAATAATTCATGTGGCAATCTATTCAATTTCCTTCCTTTGCCTTGAGCTTGCTGGGATAGCAAATCATACCTAATTGGTTTGCCATGGTCCATTTCTTGACCTTATTATGTATTATATAAGCACTGGAAGTAAGTGCTGAAAGCACATTTTTGTCTATTTCCTTACTCCAGTGAATAAAATGTAGAGAACGTATTTTTACTCACTGTTACTTGGTGGCAAATAAAGTCCATTTATACTACGAGGTTTTCTGTGAAAGAAGTCACAGCTTATCCTCCTACAGCCTACGGGTTCTGTCTCCCAGAAACAGGAGAATCTGCTGTAGTTCTGCTGTAGGAGAAAACAGTTTTCAGGTATTGTAAGTATATCAGTCAAAATGGATGAAATGGATTAGTACATACTGTGTAAACATTGGACTGAACATATGACAGTTCACACCGCTGTAAACATATGACCAGAATTTTGTGGGACCACATTCTGATAGTTCACAACATTTCAAATTATCTTGAAAGTTATCTTAAGCTCCAGATAGTTCTAAAGTTATCTTGAGTTAGGTCAACAGAGTTTGATGATGTAAAACTGTTCCTAGATTAGAAGAGGACTCAGGCAGTCTACTTAGTTTACCACAGACTTTTCGTGAGAGGTTGGGAAGAAAAAACATCGATTAGCCTTTTAACTGACATGCGGCTGAGTTTCCTGTACAATGTGAAAAACAGAACAATCTTCAGTAAAATGTGCTGTACAAGTGCACATCAGTACTGTCTTACTATTAAAGGACATGGATCTATGGTAATATATGGGGCAAGAAACAAAAGCCAGAGAGAATTCCAACAAAAACTGAAAAAAATGGAAACTGATGTTATGAGACCGTTACCATTACACTGCTCACCATCTTTCAGCTGTTTTTATAAATGACAAACAAGAGCCTAATGGGAATAAGAGATTCTCTGCATGATTTGTTTAATTATTGTTTCTTTACTCACACATACTGCTGCTTTCCCTCTATTGATAATGTAGCAACAGCTAAAGAGTCTGCACAGAATTGCAGAGATAGTACTTTCATGATGAGTCACTTTTGTTAGTCATACATAAAATTATTGTTCTGTATTTTGCCTTAATAAAGTTTACAGGGTTTTAGCATCATCTCTGATGATGCAATTCACTTATCCTTATAACCTGAGCTATCTTCCTCAAGCATGTGATACATTTGTAATTCCAAGGAAGAAAGTACGCATGAGTGTAACCCTAAATACGTAAACTCAGGTTTATATCCTGGATGCGAACAACATCCCACCTGACAGCTATAAATGCCATGTTGGTAGTTATTTCTGAATGAGTTTCGTGAAATTTTTAAAATGAAAACAAAGTCACACTTGAAAATATTGGAATATTTGGAGGCAGGTTTCTCCCAGTTCCAAACATTAACAGCTTTGTCTAGGAGAAGCATCCCCAAAGCTTTTAAACTGTAGGCAGTACAGCTGGGCCATCGCCTGACACAAACAGGCGTGTGGAATCAAAGCCCATCTCCCAGGCACTATTTAGCACCTAAATCCCCAACTCTTAAAAATGGATGCAATAAGGAGGAGCCCTACACCCACCCTCGATTTTTACCAGTGGAATTTAAACACTTCTTTGATGAAGCTGTCAGCTGTCAGGAAAATCATAATCTTATCCTGAAAGCAGTAGCTTTCCTTCAAATACTAGACCTTCAGTTGAAATGAAACTCAGATGGGCAGTATAGCTAACAGAAAAGACAGTTGAGGGAAGCAGGTGGTACCTTCTCCATGTGGTGGAACTGTTGAACTGAACCGGAAGCAGTTGCTAGCCAGGGTGGTGTGTCACATTTTGACAGTTGCCAACTGCTCCTCCAGCCTGGAACACCAGCATGATGCTGCTACATCACCTGTCCACACTGAATGTCTTCCTTTATCTCCATTGCATCCAAGGAAGTAGAGAAAATCAAACTGTTTCAAATAGTCTCCCATTCTGGTGCTTCCTTACTGTAAAATGGAACAAACATATTTGGTGGGGCTTAAATAGTAGACAACTTGCTGATGGAACTGTGGTCTTGGAAACAAATCTTTGACATCACAAAGATACCGCAGCCTGCTGGGCAACAGCAGCCAGAGAGAGGAGTGAGAATCTATGTGAGAGAAATAACCCTGAGAGTGCTTCCTTAGTGTAAAATAGTGCTTCCTTAGTGTAAAATGGAACAAACATATTCAGTGGGGCTTAAATAATAGACAACTTCTTGCTGATGGAGCTGTGGTCTTGGAAACAAATCTTTGACATCACAAAGATACCGCAGCCTGCTGGGCAACAGCAGCCAGAGAGAAGAGCAAGAATCCATGCGAGAGAAATAACCCTGAGACACCAAGACCAGAGAAGGAGAGGGCGCAGGCGCTCCTGCTGCCGCAGCAGAGGTTGCTCTGCAGCCCGTGGTGAAGGACACAGCGACGGAGCTGGTGACCCTGCGGAGCGCCCACACCGGAGCAACCCCTGACAGGACCCGCGTACACATTGAAGGAGCAGCCCATTCGCGCTGGCGCCGCCTCTGGCGCCGGGCGGGGCGCCGAAAGCCCCTCCTCTCCGAGTGCCGCTGAGTGCCGCAGCGGGGAGGGAGGGAGGCGGCCCGGCCCGGCCCGGCGTGGCGCTCGCTGGCGCAGCCGCAGCCGCGCTGTGGGGGCTCCCTGCGGACTCCATTTTCCGTGGTGCGGCGCGTGCGGAGCCGGCGTGGTTCCGGGTGGCGGTGGCGATGAGGCGGCGGTGCGCTGTGCAGAGGAAGGTGCCCTGTCTGTTCGTGACGGACGTGAGGAGGGAGCCGTCGGCCAAGCGGGAGCGGCAGGTGCGGGCAGGCAGTCAGACGGACACGCAGACAGTCAGACACGCAGCCAGACAGTCAGACACGCAGACAGCCAGACACGCAGACAGACAGACGCAAACACAGACGGGGCTGGACCCGGCCCGGCCCGGGCGGAGGGAATGGATGGGCCGCCACAGCCGCGGCCGTGCCAGAGTCGCCCGGCCACAGCCGAGTGCTGGCGGGTTTGGCGGCCGGTTCTGCGCGAGGCGCGCGGTAGAGGTTTGTGCAGGGCTGTTCTCCCGAAATGCGGGGAAGAAAGGCCGCTTGGGTGTCGTTTCAGGCCAGCCCGCGCATTTCCTGGCACGTACGTCCAGGTGTTCGCCCTGATGTTTTGTTTGCTCTTTCTGAGTGAAGGCCTCTCCAACATGACCGCCCTGGGAGCCTGTGTAAAACCCATCCTGCCGTCCCCGCCTGTGAGCCTCGTGAGGGAAAAAAATGAGCTTGTCTCCTTGTTTTGGTCTGTTTTGTTTTTTGTTTTCTTTTTGTGGTCGAAGGAATATCGGGTTTATGACAGAATAATTAATTTGAGCCTGTGAGACTTGGACAGAATGGGGTGGCATTCGCTTGTCTAGCTGCAGACCTCCAGCTCCTGTTTCCTGGTTTTAATAGCAGCTGCTTAGTGAACTGGAATCTCACTGGATGACTTGCTCCCACTGGTGATTGCCTTCCATACGGAAGAGCTGAAATGGTTGCCAGAACTACACTAAATTGTTCAGCTCAGGGTACCAGCATCATCTCGGTAATAGTCATGTAAGGGAACATCCCTACACTGTTGTGCCTTCATACAGAAAAAGAAAACGGGGTATTAGATCTGGCACTGGCACACATGGGGTTTTTTTTCACTTTTCGAAGTTCATGCAAGGAGAAAATGTGGTTATGACTGGTAGGGAAGAATGGGCGTGGTAGTGCTGATAAAACCAATGCGAATGTTTTTTCATTACCCTGAAATTTTTATCATGTAATCTTAATAAAATCTTTATTTATGCTGCACGTTATGGTTAGAGATTTATAACTAAAATATTAAACAATCATGTTTCAAAAGCATATAGAAGGTTCTTATTTTATAAATCCCGCATTCTGTTTCAAGGCTTCTGCAAGGCAAGGACTTGTTTTGTGTTTTGCTAAGAGAGACAGCATCCAGCTTAAAAGACAAAGTTGACTTGGGAGAGAAGTGTGATGATTGTAGAGGAAGAGACTTGAATCCAAACACAACTGATTGCGTATTTGTAGCAAGTCTTAGAGAAGCTGTATAGAAGTCCTATGAGAAATTTGTACTAGGTGGCTATTTGTTTCAGATGATGTATTCCTTTGCTCTTTTGAAGCACCAAGGTATTTTGTTGATATATACTAAGTATTTAATATCAGGATGCATTTTCCACCTTGCATTCCACTGGTCCATGTATTGCACTAACATGATGAGTGAATTGAGACCATCATCAGCAAATTTGCTGATGACACCAAGTTGGGAGGGAGTCTTGACCTGCTGGAGGGCAGGAGGGCTCTGCAGAGGGACCTGGATAGATT
>VWZG01000206.1:93704-105707 GCA_013396735.1 Grallaria varia | reverse complement strand
GGGGGTGTCCGTGGAGAAGCATAATGGACATAAGCAGAGCCTATCTAGTCTATACTTATGATATAGTAAATAGTATAACTATTAGAGGTTATTAAGCTGTATTTGGGATCCCTTTAGTGTTTAATATATGAGCTTTTTACATTCAGTAAAATTAACCTCTCGGGGATTGTCTGGTGAAATTTTCATAGTGATCAGTGGTATTTCTGTTGTAATCGTATTTCTGTTGTAATAGTATTTCTCCATCTGTAACAAACAGTAATATTAATAGGAAATTACTTGAGTATAAACTTATCTAAGCTAATTGATAGTGTTTACCTACACCTACATGCTATAGTTGTTATATTTTCAGGACCTGTTCATCTTTAGATTAGACATTTAAAGTCTTGAAAATAACTCAGCTGGCATCTCTTTCAAAATGTCTTTACAGTTTTGTCTACCAGCTTTCTATTTAGGATTCATACTACAAACTGACAGAGGTCACAGAAGTTACAGCACAGGTTCATGCTTTTGAATGTTCAAGAGGAAAATCCTTTATTTGATGGTTACAGTATTCTGGGATCATATCTGAGGCCAAGGTTCCATGATCATTAAAAATGAATCTGTGCAGCATCAGGATGCCCAGCAGTGCAAATCTGATCTGAATCTGGCACAAACACATGACTGAATTTCTGTGAAATTAACTAGAGCATACAGAAGGAAACTTATAAGCATTTCATGCTTTTATGGCAGTTTTATATATGATTTGGCATAAAGTTAGAATTGCATTGACAAACAATAATCAATTCAACATAACTAAATAAAACTAATGTGTCAAAAAGGTGTTGAACAAATTTGCACCACAGGACCATAGTACTAAGGGCTGTGATATTACGTTAATTTTACTGTCACTTGAATTATTTCCTCTGCTTTGAAACTGTTATCTTCCATCTCCATAAGTACAGTTTTAATTGCCATAGTATATTTTATGGCAAAGTATGACCAAGGTTTACTAAGCCAGAAAGACTTAGAAGGAAGTAATAAAACCCTGCAGCCTGATTTTTTGCCTGCTGAGAGATCTAGTTTCTGATCCCTAATAACAGTGGTCTCCATGTTGTACTAAATCAGTCATAATGTAACGTGCATCAACATAATTTTGTGTAGGAAGTAGAATTTGGATGAATGTCGTAGCTCACAATTTGGAGTGTCTTTGTTGTTTTTATCCATTCATAAAAGTCTTAGTGTTGAACTCAAGATCAGAGTTTCAAAGTAGGGACCAAATACCTAAAGGTTGGTAAAGCATGCCTTTTAGATGCTTACTTTTTCACGTGTCCGGCTTTAGGATAATGATTGTTCCAAAGTACCTTAGGGCTTCTTCCAGAAACAGAAGTAGGAAATTATTTTCTTTATATTATTTATTTTTCATATAGCCAATGTAGGTTTACATGCAGTGTAAATGCATATGTACATATATAGTAAGTGAAGATTCTTCCTTCAGAAAGGATGATACCTCAGAACTTCGTGAGCTTCTGTTAAAATTGCACTGTTTAATGTAGAATCCATGAAAATTTCCTTTGGACACACAAAATAAAAATTCTCTTCTTCATGTTGATGGCAAGTTTGAGTGGGTACGATCTTGAGGCTGAACTGAAAGGTGTGCTTCATGGATGCACATAGCGTATTCCACTCACTGATGGACTCAAAAAATAGTCCAAGGTAGACACACTTTAGTGCAGATAGTGTGGGCATCAGCTCCTCATCTTCATTGTTTCACTGCCCGGATTTGCTCCTACTGTACTACACTCCTTACTAATGTAGCTAGAACCACAGTGCCCATCATAATTAAACTGAGTGGAAAGAAGCTATAATTAATAGTCTACATCTATTACAGCCGTCAATAATTTTTACCCTGACAACTGGTATTTCTACATTCCTGATTATTTACATCAAATATGACAGTGCAAATCTCTTTGGATAAGTAGTGTCAAGAGGTGGCAGCCAATCATCAAGATGTATGCTGGCTGTTTTTGTTTTTACTGTCTTTTATTCATTCATTGTTCTGATAATCCTATAATGAAACTCAAGAAGAAGATAATTGGCAGCAATTTGCCAGTACAATAGTCTTTCTCAGGAGTAAGAGTATTGGCAGAATTTCTCTGGCTGCTGGCTTGTTTCAATATCAGGTAAACCCAAGTGCTGTGATTGTGTAGAGCTCATGACCATATTTCCCTGCTGTGAAAGTTCACAGCATCTACTTGATCACTGAAGTTCCATTGCAACCTTTCTACAATGAGATTTCACAATATGGTCCTTTATTACAAATTACACCAGATGTACCAGAGTGTCAGGGAAAAAGGGAATGGAAAGTTCTATATTTTGTGTGTGAGAGGAAGGAGAATAAATCAGGTAAGAGCTGGAACGGCGGCTTGCCTGTGAACACACAAGGCAAGATCCTGCTATATTTGCACACTGTGAGCAGCACCTGCATGCATGTGAAATACCACACTTTTTAATAGGCCTACTGACAAACAGAGATAGTCTTGCGGGTAGAGAAGTATAGTGAATAGGAGGCTACAAATTATGTGCTGCAACTCTTATATTTTTTTCTACAGTATACAAATGCCGTTTTAAAAATTTGGCATAAAAGCCAGCAACTAGTTTGTTAGATGTTCTTGCAGAAGATATTCTATTTTTGAGATACAAAAAGCAAAAATACGCTTTATTTTGCTACACTAAATGTTTGCACTTTTTTTTTTTCTAGGCATAATATGGTGCAAACAAATTTGAAAATTGAGAGTACCACTGGACCCTTACTGAATTATCAATACCTAAAAGAAATTAAAATCAAGATGGTCTTTCGATAGATATATCTGTATAAGCGAAACAAAAAAAGCAGAAGGGTTTAGTGTCTTAAGGATATTTAAATTTATGTTTTCTATTTTTGTTTTGAGTTAAATATTTTTTATTTGCCTGTTATTTTAAAATTTATTTTGTGTGAAATAGGAAATCGAATTCTGGTACCTAACACAGTGACTTGTTAGGTTATCTGCAATCATGTTATCTAAAAGTTTACTCCCCAAAAAAATTTGATTTGGGTTTAAAATGGACTAGCTGCAAATCTTAACTCCTCTACTGATATAAATGCTTCCACAGAGTATTAAAAAATAATATTTTAAAAAGCAGTACTTTTCTGTAAGGGATTTCATGTGCTTTACACATGTTCAGTCTGAGAAATTCCTCTGTGTACCACAGATAGTGTTTTTACCAAAGTTGTATTTTCCTAGTTATAATTTTAGAGGTACCTTGTTGTTTGCACATACAGAAATACAATTCAGTGAATATCTGTACAGTGTGAGGCTCTTGAAGAAGCAGGCATTTCACCTTGGGATAGACAGGTTAAAAAAAAGCTTTTCCAAAGGCCAAAAAACAACAACAACAACAACAACAACAACAAAAAGGAGAACATGTAGCAATCTAAAAAGCAAAGGAGGTGAAAAACCTCTATGTTAGTCAATACTTGAAGGTATAAGTAACTTACAATAATGATGTATGCTATTAATAAGGTAAAATAAAAACTGAAATAGCTTTTGTGCTATTCAGTATTTCAAAGCAAGAATAGAGAAATTGCAGGCAGGCTATAGTAGGGTCCTCTCAAACTTCTAAAGCTTGTGACATGGTCTTCTTAACTCTTCACATCTATCATGAATGTTTACACCTTGTGCAAAACTTAACTGGAATACGTGAAATCACAGCAAGTCAGAGGAATAGTTTTAACCCAGTCTTGACATCTTCTGTAGTGAAGATGACTGTATAGCAGACTAGGAAGACTTGTTTGTCTAAAAGTCCATTTAATTTCACCCAAATTTGTCTGTTGGTCTTATAAAAGATATTGCCTCTCCCTGACAACTCTTTCTTCTTTGTGTGGTAGAAGGTGCTGGAGAAACAATCTTTCTAACTATGTATCAAAGTTATGGAATATTATTTTCATGAGATACTAGTCATTTTCCACCTTATTCTCTCTCCTGTCTCTCACTGGGAAGGGGAGTGATAGAGAGGCTTGGTGGGTATCTGGCATCCAGCAATGGTCTACCAACTACACTTGGGATGAGATAAACCATACTCCATAAATTATTATTAACTTTAAAGGACAGAAAACTGTTTAGGTATGACTGTTTATATAATCAATGCTGAGAGGCAGTTAAAATGTTTGCTACTTCTTTTTCTGGAAACTGAACATGTTTACTTTTTTCTTTTTTTTCAACAAAAAAAAAATTGTAGGGATGTATAAATATGCACACAGAAATAATATTTTAGCAAGGGAATAATGATAAATCTCCATAATCCTTATGTGCTGTGTGTGATTATAGATACTTTTTCTGACATAAAAGCTGTATTTTTGTTAATAAGCTAAGCATTATCAGGGCATGAGAATGAGTATTGAGACATGACTTTTTAGACTGACAAAATGTTAGGGTAAGTGCTAACATGCTTCTGTCTTGACTTCTGTTTATGACTTTCCCAAATGGGCATAGTACAGTAGACATCTGAATTCCCAGGAAGTGGCTTGTAAACAACCATGCTCTTTTAAAGGATAATTGAATTTAACAGTGCATGGCTGTGGTCAGAGTATTCTTACTGGTCCTGGGTCTTGATGTTTCTTAAAATATTAGCACAGAGAGATATGCAGTGTCTATGTGATGGAATAGCATTCTTTTTTTTGGGTGTGATTCTTTTTCCTTAAGTCCAGATACTTAAAGTTCTGGCCCAGTATAGCCTACTACATACAGAAATAATTTAGGCTTAGCTTAAAGTAAAGGTAGAAAAGAAATGTCTCCAGAAGCTGATTGAACTGACTGATCTGAACACCTGTTAAAATAAAGGGTAGTTTGTTTTCTGGAAAGTCTTATTTTTCTACTGTCGATGAAAGTAGCCCTAGGCTAACTAGTTCAAGTTTAATTTTCAGAATCCTGAGTTACAACAAGTAAATCACAATCTTTGTGCCCAATTAATGAAAAAAGAAAACAAAGGTATTTTTTTGTTTTCAGAGTACTCATTTGATGGATAACTTTACCATCTGTACAGGAAGAAAACCTCCTTAGACTCCTTGCCACTTTTTCCACTGTGGTTAATCTCAGTGCCAGGAGAAAGGCAACAAGATAACATGATGCTTCTCTAGCTTGTGTATTTATAAAATAATGGATGGTTTTCTATAGTTACATTATTTACTAGTTAGTGAAGGACTTCCTAGAATCATAGAATGATTTTGGTTGGCCGGGGCCTTAAAGATTATCTCGTGCCAACACCCCTGTCAGGGCAGGGACACCTTCCACTAGAATAGGTTGCTCAGAGCCCCATCCAGCCTGGCCTTGAACACCTCCAGGGGGTGGGCACAACTTCCATGGGCAACCTTATGTAGAGAATGAGCTGAAAACAGAAAACTGAAGCAAAGACCAACAGCCTGATTAAGAACCACTGAAAAGCTGTTCAGTAAAATAAGAATAATAAAATGGAAAATATTTGTAGAGTCAGAATGATTTCCTTGGAGTGGGGGTATGGCAGTAATAAAAAAGAATCCACAATGAAGAAGAATCTGGAGTTGAGAAAGATGAACTCAAGGCAGGGGAGATATGGAATGCATCTTTACATTTTAGCAATGCTGTATGGAGAAAAAGAAGTAAATAGTAGGTAAAATGTGGAAGGAGTTGTAGCTGCTCAGAATAGATCTGCTCATTCCACAGAACACAGAGGGAGCTATTTATCCTATTCAGCAAAGGAGAATGCTAATTGAAAATCAGTGTAAGAATATGTCTTCATTTCAGAAGAGATGAAACTGAAGCCATGCTATCTTGACACCAGGATGGATGAAATAGCCTTTGCATTTTCTTTCTGAGTTACCACTATGGTCTCCTGACTTCATTATGGAGATTGGATGAGGAACTAAAGCTCTCACTTAGTGCCAGATACAGGACTGATGCTTCCTTTCCACCAGATAAAAAAGAATTAAAGAATAGAAGTGGCGTAAATTTAAAAATTTCTCACTAATCTCTTTTAGGACAGTATAGATAATAATATGCTTTCTTTAATAAGCTAATGTAATAATCAAATATCTAATTAATGATTAGTTCCTGGTCTTTCAGTTTCTGATTTTCACATATTATATGTAATTTATCTTTTGTCACTGGGGATACATCTGTTGTAATTGAATCATGAGAATATATTTTACATCAGGATCAGATTCATTGGCATTATATTTTGTTGGATATTTTATATCTTTGTGTCTTTTTTTCTCTTCCCATTTCTGTTTGCAGGTTTTGACCTAGTGAAGTGTGAAGATCCTGGCACACCAAATTATGGCTACAAGATACGAGATGAAGGACATTTTATCGACACTGTTATTTTATACAGCTGTAATCCTGGCTATACAATGCATGGTAGTAGTATCATGACCTGCTTAAGTGGAGATCGAAGAGTTTGGGACAAACCTTTGCCTACTTGCATAGGTAATATGGATTGTGACAATGGTTGTTTTCATGTTTCAAGACAAAACCCCAATTCTGTCTTTCTATACTTTGAGATAATATAGTGCAAACATATTTTAAATTTCAAGTAAAGATTTATTATGTATATGAAAATACAACTTCTTTGAAATAGATGACTGGCTATTAAAGGTACACTACTGGGAAATACTTCTCTCTATAGAGCAGCCTTTGATGAAATACTACTGCTTTGGTTCTGACCATGCCTGGGGTCATCAAGTGTGATGTGCTATCACAGTCAATGGTGTTATCTAAATACCTCGTAAACTAAGAAAGCCATGTGATAAAGCCAACAAAATTGGAGTTTTTTAGCCTAATAAGTTTTCATCAGGAATTATTTCAGTGTTTACTATGAAACTAATTTCTGATTTTGATACCACATTAGAGGATTGTTTTATTTGCATGGTTTTGAGTAACTGTTGCCATGCTAGGACACCCCATCTGTCAGAGCTTTAAGATAGATATTTTCTTTAAATATCACATCTCTCCAAGTGGCTAAAACTTTGTTTCATTACAACGAACATAGATGTTAAATAGAGAGTTGCTAGGTGAGATGCAGAAAATAACTGAACACCAGTACAGCTATTACCCATTGTACCTTTACCAGGCAATTTACATCCTCCAGTTTTGCTTTCCAGTCCAGCAATCACTAGTGGCTTCCCGAGTTAAATTTTCACATGGATTTCCTATGAATATTTCTATGTGTCTTCTAATGCTTAGTTTTTTCATCTGCTGCCTGCTGCAGACAGGTCACCAACTGCCTTCAGGGATCATTTCTTGTTGCCTCTCTCTCCTTTTGGGGGCTATATTCTCCACTCCAGGAGCTGCTTCCTCCTGAACACATTTGCAGACCTGCAGCCTACAAAAGAGCAAGCTCCCTTCGTTTCAAACATTCAGCTTACCCAGAGGATAAGTGCTATAAAAACATCAATGCACAGCATTTCTGCTGTCTTAATAAAGATGTTATTTTTCCACTTGATTTTGGAATTATATCTGTAAATTTTCTCCTGTATAAATGAGAGGTCAAAACAACTCTATCAAGTTTTGATTTGAATATTTTTCCAGACTCTTTATACATTCATGTCCTCAAGTTCCACGGCTTAATTGGCTAGCTTCCTTTTCCTCAAAGTTTGCCCTTTTGTAGAGAAGAGCCATAATTAGCCCTATATTTGCCCATGTCCCCACTTAATTTAAATGAAGTCATTACTCTAAGGTCATTTTCTTCAACATCTGCTTGTACCTGTGTTCACTACCAAGCAAGTATTCGAATCAACTCTAAAATACTTGTTGCTTTCAAGTCTATTAGGTGAATAAATCCATCCATCTACCTATTTCCTTTCTTTGTATGGTGATTTGTCTTCTAATCTATATGATGCATGTTAAAATCTCAACCACACAGCATTTAAAAATAATTTTAAAAACCTTCTGTCACTCCAGTCTGACGTGGGGGAGGCTAAGGGACCCAGGGTCAAGTGAATCTAAAGAAAATTACCATCTTTGGTATTAATAGAACATCTTTCATAATCCTTCTCCATAATATTTTGACCAATACGTATGTTTTTGCTTGCTGATTTTATTTAGTTTACTGCATTATTCCTATGCTCTTTCCAGTCATGTATGTCTACTGTATTTCCAGTTTTCTTCATAACTGTATACTTTTAAATTTCTGTATTTCACTCATGATTGCCACTCTATATTTTTCTATTTCTTTTTTTTTTTTTTCCCTTTATACTTGGATTTTGCACCTGGCATTACTAGATTTGGCTTCTGTATTTTATTTCAAAGCTTGTGGAATCACTTGTACCAAAATTTCTTGAGGAGCTTCTTTTGTCTCTAAGTAAAATTATATCCCTCTATCAATAGAAAAGTCAATTTTATTTTAGTATCCTGAGACAGGTTTTTGGTCTTACTTTCTGTCTGCTCTACCAAAAGTTATCTTTCTATGTACTTTAATCTCACTCTACTTACGTTTTTAATTGCTGTCCTTGTTGCTCTCTTTAAAATCAAATTTTGGGATTTCATCAGTTTTGTATAAACTACCTCTTCTTGTTTCTCAGTTTAAAACTCCTCTGAAGCATTAATTAATTCCCCAAGTAGTCAAATGTTCACATTCTCTCTTAAAATCTTCTAAGAGAGACTCTTTCTAAACAATCTTTTACAAACAGTCTGTTTATCATCATTAAATTATGGAGCTTTTTCCTGTGCACAGGAAAACTTGTCATGAAGATCCCTGAAATTTTTGTTAAGCATCTGCAGATTATTTCATGTTTTCTTCCCCTCACTTCAGAGTTATTTATAAAATCTATTCTTCTCAGTTTTATCTAATTTTTTCGCAGTTTGAGCTTTTCCTACTCTGATTTGGACAACTTATTTTTCTTCCTTTTTCTGAAGTTGTCATGAGCTTCCAAACATCATTTTCTTAGACATATTTTCTCAAGATCCTCTGTTTTGTGGAGGGTTTTTTTATTCTTGTGTTTGATATTTGATATTTGCTGTTCTCTTCAGTGACATCTTTATTCTTTTTTATCTTTATTATCATTTCAGTCTCATTAGAAAAAAAAAAATCAACCCTATACATGGACATATTCTACATATACTACACTTAGTAGTTTTTAGCGATACACTGTTGTACTGGTCTTAGCATTTATTCTCATTTTTTCTATGTTCTAAACCTTGATGAAGAAAACCAGTGAATTCTTGTAAGTCCTTCTCTAGATTATAGAACTTGTTTGAAGATAAGTCAATTCTATCAGTTAAAATATAGTTGTTTGTATAGTATATTCTTTGAGGTGGGGATTTTAGAGTGTGCTTATTTCTGCACATTGGAAAATAAACTCTTTGATACTTTTTTGTAATCACTTCTGAAAGCTTTCTATCTACTCCTAAAATGGATTTTTTTTTTTTAAAAAGTATGTATGCATCTTGTAAAAATATGTGCCATCCCAAATTTTATGAGGTATTCTCTTTCTAAAGGAGTTTTTTCTGAATTTTAAAAGAAACATGTCAATTAGTTTGAGTGTAAACAATTTGGGTTTTACTGAATTAACTTGAATTCTTTGGTAAAGACAGTACTGTATCATTCATTTCTTACCTGTAATTATCTACCGCAGTGATCATTGCATTTTGAACTTTCTTGTATAATGAAAATGAATTGAAATCTTTGACAAGGGTTGTGTTTGAAGAAATTATGTACTAAAACTACTTTCTGCTGTGGTTCTGTAAATACTATGTTGTGTTTTGAGCGTTCAAACCAGCAGTACAAATAAGCAAATTAATCACCATATTTTCTTACAGTAATTTTTCTTCATGCTAACAATTTGAAGGCATGCATAAGGGTTACAATTTGTTGGGAGTGTTGCTGATATATTATTTGACCCAACTGCCATGGTTCTTTCATCATCTGTTTTACTATGCTCTCTGTAGAATTGTGCTTGAACAAATCCCCATGGCAGCATTTTTTAACAGCACTACTTGTAACACCGCGCTGTGAATTAAGTAGAAATTCAAGTACATCAATTAACTGAAGAGCCACTGATCCTTTTTGGTTCATTGGCACATGACTGTAACATGGTTCTGTTTCATCAGGGTGTGTCTACACTGGCCAGACAACAGCATGATGTTCTAAACAAGCAATCTAAGAATCATTTGTTTCTGGATGCTTAGCACTGCTATTGGTCTTTTCACAAAGATAGCATTGATAAAATTCTTTTAAAACAGACACCACATACTGTCAAATGGTAGCTTTCTGATGTATGCTTACACATTGCAAGCATATGGCATTTAAATTTTTAAATACTGACGGAAATTGCCAGGCAATACCTAACTGTTTTTTGGTGTAATTAAACTTGAAGTCATGTGGAAGTAACTTGAAAAACGTTAAACTAAAAGCATTTTGACATTAGAAAAACAGAGAAAACTACTTTAATTACAAAATTCAATGTTGAAAAATTTGAATTCAAATTTGAATTCAGTGTTACTTAGAAAAGCCAAACATTAACTGAGATATTTCTGAAACACTTGCTGTCTTGCTGATGCTAAAATTGTGTTTTTATAGTCTCAGTTCATACTGAACTATTCTGGTCAGTAAAGAAAATATAATCACAGAACTATGATTTATTTCTCTATGACAAGGTAGGAATGAGATCATTATATGTGCATTATTAACTTATTTACATGTCCTGGTTTGTATGTATGTGTACTTCTTCAGAGATATTAGGTCATTCTGTTAACTTTAGAAAACATAGAGTAGTGGAATGGACAGAAAATGGAAGTGCAAATTATTATGGTCTCATTAGAAATAAATGTAATTCTTATTTTGTAGCTGAGTGTGGTGGTCAAATTCATGCTGCTACATCAGGGCGCATTTTGTCCCCTGGTTACCCAGCACCATATGACAACAATCTTCACTGCACTTGGATTATTGAAGCAGATCCAGGAAAGACAATAAGGTACATGCTTATTTTCAGTATTTATTGTTGACTTCAATGTTTTATAAATTCTAGTCTGTGCCCTACATTCTCACTGTTTTCTACACAAGCTGCTGGTTTTCACTGGGGTAAGTAAGTCACCCTTCTATCAGGTGTCGTGCCAGTTTACCTGAGTTGCTTGCCTCTTCGGGTGTAAAGTTCCAGGATACGGGACATGACAACCAGCCTAGGAGCCTGTCCAAATTCTTACATATGCTCAAGGAGCATTTGAGTATCACCTTACCCAAAAGTTGTCTTCTTTTGCACCAGAACAATAGCAGATTCCACTAATATCCAAATATATTACAGTGTTAATTAGTAGTATTAAGCAGCTCACATAAGGGTGAACAAGAACCTCAGGAACCTGCATAATAAAACAATCCACATCAACCGCAGGTAGGAAAAGCGAGTTGTATTCCCTCATGCTCTCCCCAAGATAGTTCCTCCAGCACCTCAAGGGCATCAGTACCAGGGCAAAGCACAGAGCCATTATTTGAATTAACGTATTGCTGAACTCAGCAAAATAAAAAGATAATCAGTGAAGCCAACAAACTGCATGACCCACACAGGAACTTGGCATTCAATTACTACCACAGCTATAGCACATAGTAAAAAATGTTGTTTCAGTCCCCACATTAGGTTCTGCAGAGGTCTGTAGTGGGTTGACATTGCCTGGATACCAGGTGCCAACAAAGCCACTCTATCACTGCCCTCCTCAACAGGATGGGGCAGGAAGAAAATAAGATCAAGAAAACCCCTTGTGAGTCAAAATAAAGTCAGTTTAATAGAGCTAAAGCAAAGGCTTTGCATGCATGGGAGCAAAGGAAAACAGAAGATTTATTCTCTACTTCCTATCAGTAGGTGATGGCCCTGAAGTAGGGCTTCAGTATGTGTTGCTCTGGAAGACAAACAGTGTAATCACAGAATCTTCTGGTTTAGAAGGGACTCACAAGCAAAACAATATAAGAAAATGGCAAACTATTCAGTGGGAATTTTTTTCCTTTTTTTCTTTTTTGTTTTGTCAT
>VWZG01000206.1:43940-93190 GCA_013396735.1 Grallaria varia | reverse complement strand
CAGTTCTTCATGCTTAAAAAGAATCTTGAAACTACACAATAGGAATGAATGCTTGAAGTTTTGGGTAATTGTGTTTAATGAATAATGTACAGTGCTTTTACTTTCTCTTTGCAGTCTGCATTTTATTGTTTTTGATACTGAGGTCGCTCATGACATCTTGAAGGTATGGGATGGGCCTATTGAGAGCAGCATACTTTTGAAAGAATGGAGTGGCTCAGCTCTTCCAGAGGACATTCACAGCACTTTCAACTCATTAACATTACAATTTGACAGTGATTTCTTCATCAGCAAATCAGGCTTCTCAATTCAGTTTTCAAGTATGTAAATATTTTTTTAATATCAAATACACTAGTTACATACACTGTTTTTTACATTATTCCTATATATATTAACTGTTTCTCATCTTAAAACTTCCTTAGTCTTTAGAAGAAAAGAGATTATATTATTTTAATTATTTTCTGCATTTATGCAAATAGCCACCACTAGGGAGAATTTTTGGATTTGCTTTGAATGATTAAGTTTTCTTATTCCTTGTTTAGTACAGCAACCACATGCTTAGCATTACATGATTAGCATTATTTAACAAGTCTGGATACTCAGAATTTTTTTTCTGCACCAATAATTTTAAATGTTGATACCTAATAATGTGTTATTTCATGTTTATACNGCAAAGCACAGAGCCATTATTTGAATTAACGTATTGCTGAACTCAGCAAAATAAAAAGATAATCAGTGAAGCCAACAAACTGCATGACCCACACAGGAACTTGGCATTCAATTACTACCACAGCTATAGCACATAGTAAAAAATGTTGTTTCAGTCCCCACATTAGGTTCTGCAGAGGTCTGTAGTGGGTTGACATTGCCTGGATACCAGGTGCCAACAAAGCCACTCTATCACTGCCCTCCTCAACAGGATGGGGCAGGAAGAAAATAAGATCAAGAAAACCCCTTGTGAGTCAAAATAAAGTCAGTTTAATAGAGCTAAAGCAAAGGCTTTGCATGCATGGGAGCAAAGGAAAACAGAAGATTTATTCTCTACTTCCTATCAGTAGGTGATGGCCCTGAAGTAGGGCTTCAGTATGTGTTGCTCTGGAAGACAAACAGTGTAATCACAGAATCTTCTGGTTTAGAAGGGACTCACAAGCAAAACAATATAAGAAAATGGCAAACTATTCAGTGGGAATTTTTTTCCTTTTTTTCTTTTTTGTTTTGTCATCCCGTTTTTCTAAGCCAAATAATGAATTCACTCCATCATGGTTTATGTCAATGCATCATTTTCATTTAAATTACAATTTTCAAATTAACGATTTCTAATTAATGACAAATGAGATGAAGAAATGTCAGCATCCAACTATCTGAAACAACAAAAAAGAGGTTTTGATATATACCTATTAGATTGCTTCAGTGTTAAAAATGTAAACAGTCAGAACTTGAAATCATTGCAAATATTTTGACTGATAGCATAACATGCCTGAAAAACTTTATAAATATTATTCTTCACCAGGAGATAAATACAGATTATTCTTTTATAGTACAATTTTATATTTTATGAATTTTAGCAAAAATCAAGTATGTGATAATTTTCTCTTTTTGTATGGGAAAGCAAATGACATGCTGACAGAACTTCTGTGCTGTGTTCTACTGTCCAGTAGCTTTTTTTTTCCCAATTGCATGTAATTCAAGCAAATCAGCATTCTTGGTACCCTCATTTGAATAAAAAGAAGAAAACTCTGGTGAAATCATAGTTCTTATAATTTAAAATATTTATGATAAAAATAAGTTAATCGATACACTTATAAATTAAGTTGTAAGAACTTGTGCCTTAATGTTTTTTTTTTCTGTAATTCAGATATTTTTTTAGACAGAATTGCATCTTTTTTACAAGGTCAGCTCATTCAACAGGAAAATCTGGCAACTCTGCTGGACCACCAGTTCTTCATGCTTAAAAAGAATCTTGAAACTACACAATAGGAATGAATGCTTGAAGTTTTGGGTAATTGTGTTTAATGAATAATGTACAGTGCTTTTACTTTCTCTTTGCAGTCTGCATTTTATTGTTTTTGATACTGAGGTCGCTCATGACATCTTGAAGGTATGGGATGGGCCTATTGAGAGCAGCATACTTTTGAAAGAATGGAGTGGCTCAGCTCTTCCAGAGGACATTCACAGCACTTTCAACTCATTAACATTACAATTTGACAGTGATTTCTTCATCAGCAAATCAGGCTTCTCAATTCAGTTTTCAAGTATGTAAATATTTTTTTAATATCAAATACACTAGTTACATACACTGTTTTTTACATTATTCCTATATATATTAACTGTTTCTCATCTTAAAACTTCCTTAGTCTTTAGAAGAAAAGAGATTATATTATTTTAATTATTTTCTGCATTTNTGGATTTTTTTTTTCTCCAAACATTGGTTGCATGGTTGCATTAGATGCATCATTTTTAAGAATTTAAACACTCTCTGTCTACATGAGTAAACTAAAACATAAAATACAGTTTATTGTATTGAAATATACCCTAAAATTACTATTGAACTGATTAAATTTGTCCTCAAGTAGAAAGTGAAAGCTTCTCTGTATGCAGAGATGCTGTGATCAATATTGTACAAGTGATGAATATTGTAAAACTAAGTGGAATTTTTCCATGCTACTCTGGCTGAAGTGTTAAAGACTGAGGGTAGGACTGGAGAGAGACTGTATTATTGACTCAGTTGCATCCTTGTATGTCTATATGTAATGTATGTGAGTGTATTTCTGCTCAGGTCATAGGAAAATTATGAATTAACAAAATGGTTGAGAGTAGAAGCGTTATTCTCCATAGATACTGTCATTCAGAAATCAAAGGTTCCAATTAACTTTCAGTCATTATTATTTGCATGAGAATATAAACTTTGGAAGATTCCTAGTTTCTAAATAGTGCATTTTACATTTATCTGTTTACTTTATTTTGCTTGATTTTTCTGAATGCTGTACCTATTCCCCCCAAAACACAGACTCATTCATCAGCCCTAAAATCCTAGTTAAAAGTGTGCAAAATGAATGAAAGACAAAACGCAGAATAAATGATTCTAAAACTTGTGACCAGTGTGCTGTATAATATGCTGCTTTTCATGGGTTTTTTTGAAAAAAAAAAAAAAAAAGAGATAAACTTTGCATTTGTGGAAATAAATAGGTTTTTTCCCTCTGCTGGGAAGAGCAAACACATTTAATAGTATTATATGAAAATAATTTTAAGTTTATGCACAAGTTTTAATAGGATGGAAATATTTAAGCAGTTAGATTTGTCAACATATTCCTTAACCTTCAGTGATACTAATAGTAAGTAAAAGACAATTTAATACTTTAAGAGTGAAGAACTGACTTTGTCATCTTGATGTAAGATCACTGAGTGATCATGCTAGCAATTTCAGGGTATGTCTTACTGGAATTAATTGGAATTAGTGATGAATTGCTGAATGCCTCAGCTCAGGTAAAGGGAAAATAAAATTTTCTTCACTCTGCTTGACAAGTGGAATTAAAACTTTAATTGCAAGGAGTAAAAAATAAGATTTAAGGAATATGTTAAAGTAAATGTTTAATTATTTCATCCAGAAATTAGATCTTAGTTTATTTAATCTCCTTGAGGCAATGAGCAGACCACTGTGGCCTTGATCTGTAAAGGATTTAAAGTAATTAGTCTGTGGCTAAGTAAGGATATTTGCATGCTTTAGCATCTGTCCTGTGTTCAAACTGTAGGGCAGTTTATACCAGAGCTGCACAGAATATTGACATTTCAGTACTTTAGTAGTTTTAACTCAATATATAACAGATTCCTGAGTTGCTTAAACTTTTTTTTTTTTCCTTCTGGTAAGTGCAGAAGGTATAGACATTTTATTAAAAGTTCTAGGGGTAACTGGTGAATTTTTGTTCGTTGTCATCTATTGCATCTATTAATGACTATATTTCATTTAACTGTTAATTTCAATTGAGGAAGTAAACTTCAGGTGCAGAATTGCACAGGATTAGAAAAACTTCAATAATGCAGTTTCTGTATTGGATTATGCAACTGGGATGAATATCTACATCTGTGAACAGCCACTTTTGGGATCATACAGATGATATACATCTGAGAGCATCAGGTCAAATGAACAACGTAAACACAAAACATTAAAGTGCTAATCTTCAGATGGGAAATCTGTTTAATTGTGCTGGTTACACTCTATACTTTCCACTCTAAAATATTTTTATTGCATCTGCCTAAAAAAGAGATGCTGTGAAAGGGTAGTGTGAGGTAGATCAGAAAATATCACCCATAAATTACTTATTGTTGATTGTAAATGTAATTAGAGGTATTTTAATGGAAAAATATAATTGGCTGAAGCTTACAAAATGTTTGAATGCAGTTTAAAGTGCCCTGTCTTGCCCACTCGGCTCAGCATGTTGAGTGTAAGGACATGAACTGACAAGAATGATTATATTAATGGTAATCAGTCTAAAGCTTTTCATTAACACTTAATTACCATTTAGCCCTGTATAAAAGGACAAAAAATGGAGTTCACTGTACAAAATTGACCTTTACTCTGGGGATTAAATACGTTTAAGCTATGTATTACAAGACAGGGATGTCAACCAACTCTTTCTGGTCACAACACGAACAGGACAAACAAGAAGAGTATGAGCGTATTTGATATTTGGGTTCTTTATTACAGGAAACAAAAGTATTGTCAGCAAAAAGTTCCTGCAAAACTTAAGACATTAAAAAAAAAAAAAAAAGCTTTCTAATGTAGCTTAATTCTGTCCCACATATCTAAGGTAAATGGGATAAAAGCTTTAGATATACCAGCATACACTAATTTTCAAACTTCTGGATATTTAGGAGCAGGTCTTTCACAGGTGTGTAGTTTCCTTTCAGATGTCCTGGCTGGTCTCCATCTGCCACTGCAGAAGGACATGCCTTCATAAATCTCTGTTCCCGTCTTCCAGTCCTGTGTTGAATCCTTGGATATTATGAGGCATCTCAAAGGAGACTAGCCACCTGTGTTTAAGCAGATCAATCTTGCCCTGGGTGTTTAATCATCCACTACTCTAGATTTCTGAAAGCCCTTGGATCACATGCTAGTGGATGTTCCATTGTTCTTATTGACTTGAAGTTTATTTTATTGAGAGTATTTTGTCTCTAACCATATAACTTTTTCACTTGATATTTAGCAAAAACTATAGAGGGGACAGACGATAGGAACAGCACGAGCAGTTCCTAGTCATATTGTCATTTTTACAGGCTCTGGATAGCCTTAGTCTAACGAGACCTAATATTAGTTCTACCCTTACAGTCTGGCCTTTTTTCTACAGCTAATTCTCAGCTGTAATAACTTAAGAGAACTGTATCCTTTTCTTCAACTAAATGACACATTTATAGTCCCTCAGCTGGTTTTATAGATTTTGGTCCTCAAGGCCAATAATACATCAAAGGATTATTCATACTCTTAAAATGAAAAACATCCTACGACCATTTCTACAGATACCTGGCTTTTCTAGAGTCAGAGCCATCTCTGATAATTTTCTATACCAACCTCTGGTACTATGGCATTCTTAATTTCTCTTGGTTGTAGTATTCTGTAAGAATACACTTTAATTAGCAATGTGCCTACATCTGTTTTCATGTGAAATAAAATGTTATCTTTTTTATCTAATATAGAGCAACCAGAAGAACTATAATAAAGTAGCAAAGAGGTTTTTTCTCCATTTATTTTAATATATCTATCTTAGTAAAACTTTGGACACTCATTTTATTACAAGTGAAGATACAAAATAAAGGCACTTGTATAGTTGTTTTAGTCCAATTTTCTTTTTTCTGTTGTTTCCTGCTCTCCCAATATTTTTGAACTTTACTCTTGAAGTAAATGCAGATATAGCCAACAATGAGTAAAGATGCCAAACTAAATCTTTAACTTAACAATTATGACAATAAAAATAAACAACTTACACCAACTAGTTAATTAGAACAATTATTTGGAGATTATTCTGCCGGTTGTTGACACATCTGTTGACAATTTACTTCCTCTGGTGAGAGCTTAACCATCAGCAGTTTCTCAGTTCCTAATGATACTGTGCTTAATATGACAAATCAATTTAAGCAAGGATGCCTGCTTTTGTTCAGTTTTGTAATTCCATTTGATCATTTGTTTGTCTACAGCAACTCTTGCAGTAACTCTGTCACCTATCTTGAACTGTTAGAGTACTGTTTCTTGAAAATTGTTTTTTTTTTTCAGTTGAGATATCTTTTAGTCACTTGCCTAATGGCCTGAGCATTTAAGTAGTATAAGTATTTCCATGACAGAATCTTCATTGCTGAAATTTATCATGCAATTGTTCCAGATTAGTTCACAATTAAATTATCAGAAAAGGGGGCTAGCACAAAAATACCTTTTAAAAGAAATGTACACATGAATAATCAAATATCTGCCTTACTGACTAAATAAATGTGGAGTTCAATGAAAATGAAACCCATTAAGACATCCACTGTTAAAAATAAAAGGGCGTAGGACGCAAGAATTCAAGATTCCCTTTTAAAGTCTGTAACTTAAAAATTTCTTCTCTTACTGTCGGTGATGCTATAAATTTTACATTGCATGCTCACAATAACATGTTAATGAAACTGTGGCATTACATTCATTTCCATCATCTACTCCATGGCCTGGGCAAAGCATCCTCAGCCCCACAGAGGATAACAGTTTTCCATTTGGTTCCTGTGGAACTAAGTAACAATGAATATTGTAGGTTACTTTGATTGCTGTCTCTGAACCTGCGAGATTTTATACTTCAGCCTTTATGAAAGAGGCTGCACTGGCATTTGGCTTTCTTTTGTCTTTACATTCTTGGACAATACAGGGTATTTAAATAGGTCGTTAATATTAATTTGCACAATTCTTAGTCTGTACATTTGAACGTGTTATATGAGTTCCTTTCTAAGAGCAAACATTCACATTCAGAAATGTTTGTTCATCTGAAATCACTGCATATCTTATGTACATTTCAGCTTTGATAGGAAAAAAATCTTTGTCAAACCTCATACTATTATGCAAGCATAAAGCAATAAGCAGGAAAGGCTTGTGCAATTTACAAGCCTAGTGCCTAAAAAGTCTATGTTATTTCTATAACCATGTGAGATAGAAAAAAATAGTTTCTGCAGTACAACGCTACAGCAAAATCCTTACACATAGTGAAAATGATATGGATGTTTTAATTTCATTGAGGTACAATAGAATATAGGCTAAAAAGTTATTTTGACAAATTAAAAAGAGTAAAAGATAAAGGAGGTAAAAATCTAACATATTGCTCACAAGTCTACAGGCACACAAATATGCCAAGCATCATATTCACAAAAACAGTCTGCTATTGATTTTCAGTGAAGTTTTAAATCAACTTTGAAAATATAATCTGGGGACCAAATCCAAAATAATTGTGAATGATTATTAAATTAGAAACAGGGAGTCTTGACACAGTGGCTTTCTACATATGGAGGTCTGAAATCTCCTTAGCAATCTGTGATTTTCCCAGCTGTTCGTTCTTCTGGCATCTACTTCTGGTTCCATCTTTTATCTATACAGAAGCTTGTTCTGCTCTGAGCAGATGAGACAGGAAGAGATGGGAAATCAGAGAACCCATGGAATGCCGTGTAGCTTAAGGCTTACAGCACATATGCAAGAGCTGAGAAGCAGCAAATTAGTTCTTTTCCAGCTTAATGGCATTCAAATCTCCTCTCTTGGCTATGCTATTTTAGGCACCTATTTTTTTCTCAGTCATTTCTTAAAAGTCCTTGAGTCTAAAATGGGGTTATTGCCTTCCCTGCTTTACTGTGTATATGTTTTAACTGTTAACTGTTATAGAAGAGAGCAGTGACAGAAAACCAGTGATTTTTAAATTCTGGATTACTTATCAATGCATATAACCTCTGTACCCTTTAGATATTTGCACAATACCAATGAAGCAATATCAGACTTGTAATTTTCATTCAGTTACAGAACCTCTTGGGATTCTTGAGAAGTAAAACAACTTGAGGAGGCAAGTTGAGAAGTTGACACTCTGTCTAAATGTTCACTCTACTAGATGACACATCAGTGCTTAAATGTCTGGCATTCTGTTTAATTAGGATCAAGAGTATTTGGCATGATAAAAAGGCTGTTAGTTTCAAATACATAAAATAACTTCTGAGGCTGTAAGACCAGAAGTGTACAGAGCATTTTCATGTTTATTAAATATCTGTGATAACTTTTCAAATTTAGAACTTTTTTATGTAAGGAATTGAGATTAACAGTAAAATTAATATTAAAAGGCATCAATCCTTTCTAGTTGGTGCATACTTGATGCAGTCAAAATGGGCAAAGTGTTGCTTCCTGAGGTATTAAAGTGCATAACCTTTTAAGGAGACAGTGAATCTATTCAAGATATATTGAAAAAAAAGAGTAATTAATGACAGAGATGGCTTGTGCTCATTTTGAAAGAAATGTAACTCTTTAGCAGATATGCACTGGAGCGATCCATTGTTTAGAGCTGTTGTCTATCAAATAAGGAAACACTTCTCTGAGGTCATGACCATGCTTTCATTCCCCTGAGTCCAAATACAATTTAGTAAGCTGCACTACTTTGGAATGTCAGGTAAATTGTCAGAGTAGTGCTTACACAGTGCTCATTAGCAGTGACAGCTGTTGCTTTAATTCCTGGATTGTTGCTTATGAATTCTAGTGGAAAAAAGTCCACCAGAGTAAAAAACCCTGCCATATCTTTTATTTTATTTACATATGGAAACCATCCCAAAGTATGAGATCTACTACTTTGAAAGGGAAACACAGTCTAAAGATTATGAATAATACAATGTTAAACAAAGTTTCTGTGTTTCTAGTAGGTATATTATAATAATATATGAATTCTTATATAAAGATGTTTTATAGTTTCTATGATTATCTAAGTGACTTGCTATTTGTTAAAACATGCATGAAACTATTTTAACAATCTAAAATTGTTTTTTATTTTATTCTGGGGTTTTTTTCCAACCTTTTTGTCTTCTGAAAATTAAAAAAAAAAAAAAAAAAAGTTTTCCAGTTGTACAACCTGGTAGCTGTTTCAATTTTGTGAATGTTTAGCTGCTCTTGCTGTTTCTTATAGGGGTATAAGCTTTCAGTATGTACAGAAGGAGTAGATGCAGCTGATAATAATGAAAATGGATTACGTGCACGTTGTGGTCACAAAGGTTGCAGGCTGGTGGTAGATACCTGTATAATTAATGGCAATTGTGATGCTGGGTTTGTGACTTCTTATTTTGGCTTTTGTGCACAGTTGTAGTAAGTTCTTTGAAAAAGACATGTTTGGGTGAGGACTGGTAGGAAACAGAGTGCAATTCACTGATTTAGGGACATTTGCCTCCAGAGACTGGACTTTTCCTTTGGAAGACTGCAATGTTTACTGCAACTCAGGATGTTTGAATGGCTGAATCAAGGCGAAGAGATCTGGCATCATCCACAAATCCATAGTAGACACAGATTTGTGTATCCACTTTCCAGATGATTACTTGCTTTAAGTCATGCCATACTGATTGCTCCACTCAGTTTAACTGCTTTTTAAGTTAATTTACTTTTTTTTTAGAAAAGAAAATCCATATCAAATACAGGAGACTTGACTGTATGTGAGATATTTTGCTAAGATCCAGTTTAGGTGTACTCTAAGAAAATTGTTTCTTGCCCCTGAAATGAGAACTTGGGGCCTACATAAACTGTTATTTGATTCAGCCAGATGGGTAAACAAAACATTTGCATGCTGCAGGATAATAAGACTATAAAATATTATTATTTATATTATGATACTTACCCTATTCTACAAAAGGCATCAAATCTGTTTTGATAACCAGAATATTAAAGTGAGAAAAGGGGTTACTAGGGTTTTTGATGCATTACCTGGACAAAATCAAGCCATATTTTATGCTGAAAATACTGGCAGTAAGTCAGTATAACCCTGATGTATCTCAGTGGGCAGATTCTTGTAAAAATAAAGAAACAAAATGCTTTCCCATATTAACCAAAAAGTAAATAATGTTGTCTGTGGTTGGAATGCTAATGTGAAAATGTTGTGCATTTAATTATGGATGGGAATTATCCACACCTTACAGATTTTATTACATCGTTCCCTTACAGCTTCCATTGCATCAACTTGTAACGATCCTGGGACACCGCAGAATGGCACTAGATATGGAGACAGCAGAGAACCTGGAGACACTACCACCTTTCAATGTGACCCGGGCTATCAACTTCAAGGACAGTCAAAAATTACATGTGTGCAACTGAATAACCGATTCTTCTGGCAACCTGATCCTCCTACGTGTATAGGTAATAAGATAAGATGTTAGTCTCTGTTTAACACAGATCGGATTTCTTGTCTGACTACTAGGCACATGGTGCTCCTGCTGAAATGATGCTGTCTGCAGAACTTGGCTGTTTTGTACTTATGGATAATGTCAGCCTCATTCTCTGGATTAACACTAATTTTGGGTGTGATTTTATTACTCTGTTTTATTCTTAAACTTAATAAAAGTTTGAAAGTGACTGAGTCCAATAGAAATAATTAAGCAGAAGTGAGGATTTGGGTTTAAAAAGATTTCTTGTTGTAATGATATCGTTAGAATGGTCTTCTTTGTAATAGTTTAGTTACATAAACTATTCCATTATTTATTCTGAAAATTTTCTGAATTATCTTATAGATTAAATACCTGTCCTGTGCAATCCTTTTGAAGCTGGATGCATATTGGGAAAAGTAGATGCAGAGAAAGGGCTCCAAGTGACAATGTGATGGAAAGAAATTAGGTATATTTCCATGGCACTAGGAGAGAGGGTGAGATCTACTTGGTTCCATAGTGCTAGGTAGTATTAAGGTTTCTCTGAGGTTCTGGTCAGTTGGCTCATAATTACAGGCTTAGAATTCTTACTGAATTGTATTTTAAGGTGATCAGTGTAGCTCTTCTAAGATAAATCAGCATCTCTGGAAATTAACATGCTAGACATAGTAATTTGTTAAATCCTTGTTATTTTGTTGTCTACCAGTTTATAATTAAAAGAAGAGTTATTTTAACAATCCTAAAAAACCCTAATACATTCGCACTGGAAAAACATAATGCTTTTTCTTTCTACAAGTCATTTTGGAGATGACTTTCCAAAATAGCAAATCCTCAAGTAATTGCAGTCCCTCTGTTTCTCTAAAGAAAAAATACTGTGAAGGATTCATGTTAACACAGGATAGTTTTTCTGACTCCACATCACATAGCAGAATTGGGACATAGTATAATCTGAATATTGTCCTCCAGATATCTTGTGTTCAATGTACAAATAGCAGTATGAGAATGCTTACTAAGCATACTGAGATCATTCACAAATTAAAAATATTTAAATAAAAAATTAAAATAGAATATATCTGATACCTGTCTGGCTTAGAAGATTCATATTTTTTGCTTTAAATACCAATTATAATAACTCCATAGTTCTTTACAGTCTAGTAAAAAAGTAACAAAACAAATACAAAATAAAGAAGGAAATAAGACAGAAAGAAAGAAACAGACAATTCTTTCGGACAAAACATATATATCTATAATTATTGTTATTTTCCCATATACTCAAGGTGACTTTGAAGGAAAAAGCAGACATGGCAATAGCGGAAACCTTAAGAGTTCTGTAAGGCTGTTATATGTATTTTTAAAATTTTCATAAAGCCTTATTTCAGTATGCTGACTTATAAAATGAAATGGCCTGAAAAAAGGCTTCTTTAAAATGCTTAATGCAGATTCAAAACCCTTAGTACCAACTGTTTTGTGCTATAAATATGTTTCTCTGAGTTTGCTGGACTCGGTAATGTAAATGCAGCCCGTACTTTTTTGTTAGACTTCAATGTGAGTATCATCTTGGAGAGTTGGATTCCTGATCTGTTTAAAAGTCACATTCAATTTATGGTAGCTAAATAAATGTATTTGATTTTTGATTTGGGTAGTACCTTTACTGAGTGAATCCAACTGTTTTGTGCTACACCTATGGTCAAAAAAACCTGCATCCTGAGTCCTACTATTCAGCTTTTCCAGTTCTTAAAGAACTGCCAGTACACAAGAAATTTTCAGCTTCATATAGACAAGATTAAGTAGTAGCAAAAATATGAGGACTACCTGTTTAACTTCTTATTTTTATTCCTTTTGAAACAACTTTTCCTGTGCTGCTTTTGAATATGAAAAGAGTGCACTTTTTAAATAGGAAAACAGTAAAATTTTGGTTAATGGGAAGTGAGAAAACTCTGAGGTTTTCAAAAATATTATTAATTTTGGTAAATGTAGAAATCAGTTTACTCCTATTTAACAGCTAATGTGTGCTTGTGAATTTAACTTGCATCCATATTCCTATTTCTTTTTCTGTTGTGACAGCTGCGTGTGGAGGAAACCTGACAGGCCCAGCAGGAGTTATTTTATCACCTAACTATCCACAGCCTTATCCTCCTGGGAAAGAATGTGACTGGAGAATAAAAGTAAACCCTGACTTTGTCATTGCCTTGATATTCAAAAGGTATCATTTTTTCCATGAATGCCTCTGTTTTAAAGGGGTTTTATGTCACATATAAAAATTACATTACTTATAACTTCTTAAAGCTTCTGATTATATTCTCTGCCTAAGTTCTAGAGCATACATGCAATATGTGTGGTATCACTGCTTCTAAATAACATTAAATAAAAAATATAGTTAAATTATAATTTTGCTGTCAAATGTATTGCTGAAGAACAAAATTTTCTGTAACATATTAAATAAAAATCTTTGAAAAGCAATGTCAGTTTGTAGAAATGCTCGATTCATACCTAATAAAAGAGAGATAAACTGTAGCAAAAACTCTCTCTGAAGGTCAGTTCTTAGAGTTTTTTAGAAATACAGACTAAATATACTTTGCTCAAAGTGCATAGGTCAGGAAAAAGAATTATTTTACTTACCCAAGAAATAAAAGGCCTTGATATAATGTATCATAATTTTAAAGAAGTTTTATGTACACATTTTCCATAATCAACCTGTATGTGTTGCATAGATTTTTTTCCCACAAATTTGAAGTTCAGGGGTATAGTCATAATCACGTGTTCAGTTTATCATTTCTATTTGTGTCAGTCCTATATGATCACCTTGGTTGCTAATTGCAAATTTTTTCATTTTTTGATACTCTGTCTTAAGTGTGATTTTTAAGCTAAGAATGGTACCAGAAGCTGTTGACTTCAGTGGAATAGTGATCAATTATCATTCTTTCAGGAAGAGATGGGAGCATGCTCGGAATTTTGCTGTGTAGTATTTACACCCTTTCTTTGAGGCAAAAACAAAAAACCAAAACAACAACCACCAAACAACACCAAAACAACAAAATAATCCATTTTTTTCAGGTTTGGACTGCAGTGTATTTTCTAAAAATTATTGATAGGCACAAAATTAAAGAACCAATGAGTAAGGTATTTGAAATTATGTAAGAAAGAATATGATAATTCTTCAGGTATTTGATCAAATATTTTTAAGGGATGAGAATGGTTCTCCACTTATTACACTCTTTTTCTGTCTTTTCTTACCTTGAAAATAGGGCATAAAATATTATTCATTATATGAATCTGTTTCCTTTTGACATTATGGAAATATTTTCTGCTGATTTCTTAGGTAAAGATATTATTCTTTTTGTCTTGCATAATTTGGAAAGGTTTGTGTCTAACAGTATTAACTGATGTAATAGAAATAAAAACACCTAACCATCACACTTTGGAAAAAGAGAAAATATTTATTTTGTTTTACAAAGATGAATAGAAAGACAAAAATCCACTCGCCTGAGTCTTTTCCTTGCCTTTCCTCTTTCTAATGTAGTTTTACTTTTCTTATGTTTTCTTCAATGTTCCTAGTATATCCTTCTATCTAGATCTGCATACATTACTCATATGAATGCCTGAGATTTATCTTTATCTGGTCTCAGAACTCATCTCAGTTACATTCCTCTGAAAGACATTCGATTGATATTATCTTCGTAATTACTTTTTAAAACATGTAGATGTCATCAAATATAGCACAACATAGATGGTTTAGTGACGATAACATTAATTCACATTAATTTATCATATTTGTCTGGTGTAATTTGGGTAAGAACAAAGGTAAATTCCAGGTTAGTGGTCTATCTATATGAACACATCTTTTTTTTTTTTTAAATGGCAAAGTTATGTTTATAGTAGAGAGATTTAATATCATTCCGTTTAGCCAACTAAAAGCTGAAGTTTTAGTTGAAGCTAGTTGTCTGAATCATTCCTCTGGTCACTGGTAAGAGGCAGCTTTTCTAAAGCAGGTGATTCTATAATCTTAAAGATTTTTCAGATAGGTGGGAGGATATGCATGATGGCTTTTGGAAAGCTGAATGTGTTCAAATCAATGGTCAAAAAGAACTCCATTGACAGATAGTAAATTTTCACTGTGAATCATATTTAAAAAGACATTTCTTTCTGGAGAAGAAAATGTGTTAGCTAGAAGATTGGCAGCCACAGTCATAGTAATGTTTAACTCATTAAAAAGAAATGAAGACTTAATTCTCTTTTCCCTTTATTTTCAGTTTCAATATGGAACCCAGTTATGATTTTCTACATATTTATGAAGGAGAAGATTCCAACAGTCCTCTAATTGGCAGTTTTCAAGGCTCACAGGCTCCTGAAAGAATAGAGAGCAGTGGTAACAGTCTGTTTCTGGCTTTTCGCAGTGATGCTTCTGTTGGAATGTCAGGTTTCGCCATCGACTATAAAGGTACTGTTCTCATCATAAGCAACATAAAGGGAAAAAAGTGTTAGTTAGTATTTATTGAGACTCAAAGCTGTTCACCTCTGTATGTACTCATACTGGACTGCCAAATACCTTGATGCATCGATGTATGTTTTAAAAACTATCTTCTGTTAATATGTGAAGGAAACCAGAAATCCTACTTCATGAAATCTCTTTCACATCACTTATGCATCTTTTCATCTTCCTGAAAAAAAAAACCAAAAAAAACCACAAAAAACCAAACAACAAAACAAACAAACAGATAGAAGATGAGTGTCTAAAGTAACTTTTGGATGAGGGTTTGAGAATAATGGAATTGTCTTACCCAGGCAGACTACCTGACTGGTTTTTTTCATGTATTCACATACCAACACACTTTCCTTTCCACTTTGTTTTGAGCCTGCAAATGCATTTTTGAGTGACTACTACTGAATCGTATTTGCATTGTTTTTGGAAGGGGTGACTATTACTAGATAGATACTGGGTTACACTGCCTGTTTATTAAAGTCAAGCATACGTTGATAATGCTGTTTTTTTTCTGGTCACAGATGTTGTCCCTGGCTTCATTGTAGTATTTACTGAGATTTATCAAGCTGCTTTTCAGCAGCAGAGGTGCTACATTAGCTTCTTATTCTTGACAATGGAAGCAAGCCATATTAATGTTCATGTCAAAAATGAAGGAACAAAAAGATCTAAGGAATATAGAAAAAATATACCTATAAAAGAGATGGGAGTAAAAAAAAGAATTATAAAATCATTTTTATATTTAGTCTTCATCTGTTGTCCAGCATCATGCATTATTCTTCATGTTGGCAAGGTTCTTCTTCCCAACGTAATTGTCATATTCTCCTATATGAACTCTTAGACTGTTTGTCTAAACAAAATATCAAAAAAATGGGAAAACAATTTGTTCCAGAAAGTCTGCAAGGTCTGCAAGGAAAGAAAATTTAAAGTTGAGGAGAAGAAGATAAAGACATAAGGATGGCCACTGCAAATGTGTATACACATTTTCACTATGTGTCTATTTTTTGTTCCCTGTATAGTCTGATATATGTGACTCTATACAACTGGAAGTTAAATGAAATGATAAATAAAAATAAACAAGATATTAAAAAGTTATTGTACTCAATGAACAGTATGTTTGTGCCTAATAATTAAATACTTTTCTTAAGTACATTATTTAATATTTTATTTACAGTTTTTAAAATGATAGAAAGGTTTGGCTTGTAAGGGACTTAAAGATCACCTAGTTCTAACCCCCCTTCCACTAGATCAGGCTGCTCAAGGCCCCATCTAACCTGACCTTGAACACTTTCAGGTAGGGGATATCCTAAACTTCCCTGTGTAATCTGTTCCAGTGCCACACTATNTTTTTTTTTCTTTTTTTTTGTGGTTAAATTGCAAGTGTACCTAGGTTTACTGTAATTCATTTTAACAGAAAAGCCCCGGGAAGCTTGTTTTGATCCTGGAAACATCATGAATGGGACAAGAATTGGAACAGACTTTAAGCTTNCCTCAGTCTTCTCCATGTCCCAGGTAGCCAGGTCTCCTATTTATTTTTGGAGAGGATCCGTGTTTTCCTTAGTCTTCCTTTTATCACCAATGTGTGTATAGAAATGGTGAATTCCAGAACTGTCCATTTTTCTTCTACAATACTAAACTTTATTGTAATCATTCAGTTTTCACAGAATTACACTAACAAAAAGCAGGAAGAAAATGCTGTTGGTTAGATNTTATCAGTGTGATTCTGGATATAAGATTATTGAACCTTCAACTATAACGTGTGTAATTGGTGCAGATGGAAAGCCAGCATGGAATAGAGCATTGCCATCTTGTAATGGTATGTACCATTTTCTTACCATTTCCCTTGTCCCCCTAGTGAATTCAGTTTCTCAGACCCTGAGTTATTTATACTATTTCTACACATATAGCTTGTATAAAAAAATCTGAGGTCAAAAAATGAGAATTATGATGAGTTGGACTGTAGCTTAATCAATAATGTGTTAAGTATTTAAAAATATCTTTAAACTCTAGAATCAGCACATTTTCATATTATGACTACAAAGTAATATGTAAGTTTCTTTATTATTTTATTATACCTAATATTATTTAGAATAGATATTGCAAGCATCTCAATAAAGCATTAATTGTCACCTCAGAATAAGAATTATAATTACTGAGGCAGAAAATTAAAATGACATCTCAGAGCTATTGCTAATTTATCCTCTATCCCTTGTTTCATCATTTGTTATATATATATATATATGGAACAATTTTAACAAATCAAAAGGAAGGTACATATATTAGTTAATGACCATAAAGCACCAATGTACTTATGTTGAAAAATAATCTTGTGCAAAATTTTAGATTTTTAATTATCTGAAAAGGCAATTTAGAAGGAAACATTTCTACAACTCCATAACTTTGGCTTTTCTTTTAAATTAAGTGTAAGTGATGTACTTTCATTCGAGTGAAATGTTCATGACTTGATAATTTCATCTGGTAATTAGGAGATAGACTTTGTTGTCTTAGTTTATGGTATCTTCAAAGCAAGAAGAGAGGGAAATATAAAGATTTTAAATTCATGGCATAAACTGATTCCTTGCAATATTTGTTTCCCCTCAGCCACATAATCCTATTCCACCTACTGATAGATCAAGTTTTATGTTCTATCATTACATTGGATTTTTGAATAATTCATATAAGCAGCTAAGAGAAGATGTGGATTTGTAGTATTAATTGCTGCCTGTATAAGAAAGTTAAACTTGTAGAGATATTTCAAGTGTGATTTTAAAGAGCTGTCAGGGAGCAGAAAGAGCAGGTCTGCTCCACAAGGCCCAGGAGCCCAGCAAAGCACAAACTCTGCCCTCACTCACCAGGCACAAGCCAGGTCAGCAGAGCCAGGAGCTGCTAACAGGGGCTTTGCACAGCCCCAGGCCAATGACCTTGGTGCCCACCTGGGCAATTCAAGCATACATTTGCAAGGTAGAATCCTTGGCATTCTGTGAAGGGTACTGTCAACATATCTACTTATTTCTTCGAGACACCAGATAACTGTATTGTGCCATTTATTTATGCAGTACCATATATTTTTCTGAGCTTTTTAAAACATGAATAGATATAGACAGATATTCAAATAAAAATCCCACCTAAATTCTGTGTTTACAGTATCTTTCAATTAAATAATTTATACTTCTAGTCCACTGTGAATACTTGTAGTGAAGTAAAATTCTCATATATTCTAATTTTAAATAAATTATATTAAAAACTATATCCTGAGAAAAAAACAATTAGAGATTTTGGTATAGAAAAACCAAACAAAAGCAAAACAAATAAACTGTCACTTTTTAATATTTAGATTTTTAGTTTTAGATTTAATAATACAGACAACTCTAATTAATATAACATGTTTCTTTCTGTTTGTATCCAGCACCATGTGGAGGGCAGTATACTGGATCAGAGGGAGTCGTTTTGTCACCCAGTTATCCTCATAATTACACTGCTGGACAGACTTGCCATTATTCAATAACTGTGCCTAAAGAATTTGGTAATAATTTCTTCTATTGATTTATCAATCATTATCATTGTTCTACTGTTCAAGTGTTCTTTATGTGTAATAACAACCTTATATTTTCAATATATTGAAAATTATTTTTAAGAAATAAATATATTCCTGACATGGAAATTGATTCTAGGGTTTTGACCTTTAACTTCTCCCTAGAGTAATCAATAGATTTCACCTAAGCCATCTCTGTCTGCCATCCAAGCCTAGCCTGAATACCTTCATTGATTGCATTATTCATCATCTTAGGATGATCATGCATTTGAGCTTCCTGCAAAGTAAAATCAAGTGTCAAAACCCAAGCTCTTATAATCTTCTTATATTTTTATTTTTTGTTTTTCATGTTTTAACAAGGACAAGATGCATAGAGTCCCATTTAAGAGGTTTGGAGGGAAGGAAGAAATTTTACATAAAACTACCAGAAAAATCACAAAAATCACCGAACTAATTATTTCACTGTGCCAAAATACTTGGACAAGATCTCTAATTGTGTGTAGAATGTGGCTTTCTGAAAAGAAGTTTTTTCCTAATTCCAATCCAGACAAACAACAATAAGATTCATTTTACTACTTGCTTACCAAAAGACTGAATTCACAGCAACTTAATGCATTTGGTACTTTCTATATGCAA
Organism: Grallaria varia; assembly: GCA_013396735.1. NCBI lineage: Eukaryota > Metazoa > Chordata > Aves > Passeriformes > Formicariidae > Grallaria > Grallaria varia. The sequence goes on along the minus strand of VWZG01000206.1, from coordinate 74,174 downwards.
AACCTGTAACAAGGCAGATGTAAATAAGACATGTATGGCTAGAATGATGAAGTAATATTTTTATTGACTTGGTTTTACTGGTTTTCAACTTCGTGTTTCAATAGCTATATAATATTTTAATTCAGTGAACCATTTTATATTTATTAGTGAGATATGTTGTATAATTAAGTTATTTATTAATACACTTTAAATTATGTACATTTGAAGTGCAAATTAAGTGTTAAAATATGACAAAGCTTGTAGCACACTGATATTTTTAATATTTGATTAGCTTTTATGTCTTTCTGATAAAATATGTACTAATGCGAAGTTAATGAAATTGACAAATCATTAAGTTTAAAAAATCTCAGATTAAAGCCAGATAAGCAACTAATCATATGTGATAATAGATGCTGCTTAATAGTTGCTAAGGTTGGTAATGTCTTTTTTTTTTTTTTTTCCTAATGTAGTTGTGTTTGGACAATTTGCCTATTTTCAGACAGCTTTGAATGATGTGGCAGAATTATTTGATGGAGAAAACTCTCAGGCTAGACTTCTTAGTTCACTGTCTGGATCCCACACAGGTAATTAATAAAGAAAAGGAAGTATACATTTCCCATGGAGCTCAGCATTGAAAAAAAAAAAAAATCAGGACAATGTTGTGAATTTCATTTGGAAATAAAGTCATTGAAACATAAGGGAGATGGAACACCCTTCTAAATCTTTCAATCAAGACATTCTTCTGGAACACATGGTTTAGGCAGGAATTGATAGCTGGGGTGAGTGCAGAAATAATTGAATGAAATTCTCAGAACTCTATGTAAGAGGGCAGATTGGATGGTATAATTATCTCCTCTGCCCCTAAACTTTTTGAATTATACATCTACATATTCTGAATGTCTAATTTAAACAAAATTACTTGTATTTACAAAATGCAATTATCTGTGTGCAAACAGGCACTTAGACTAAAAGCAGACCAGCTGTTGCATTCAGGTAGCTATAGCAAAATATTGATCTTGTGAAATCATAACTAAGATTATATGAATTTCATCACGATCAGAATTTCCAGTGTATGCCTATATATAACGACTGTGTTCATCTCCAGTGGATAACATATAAATATATTTTTGTAGCTATGGATGTGTTTTGTCATAAACTCCTAGTATTTGGGAAAGTTTATATGTGAGTTTAAGATTTTTGCAGTCCGGGGCTTCTCCTGGTGTCTTGGCTTTTGCTTTGAATAACTGGAGAGATACTTACTTTGAAAAGAATGTAACATATCTATTTGATTTTTAGAACATATATTATTTGAAAAAAAACTAAGCTCATAATTTTCCTCTGGTGAATCCTAGCTGTTTGTGTCATTACAAGAGTTCACAAAGAAATTTTCCTATTTATTTAATTATTGGAAAGATTTCAGCAACAAAACAAAATTAAATTTTTAAATTGCAGAGACAATGCATCTAAGCACCAAGTCTTACTACATCAAAATTTTATATAAAAGTTGAGACTAATGTTTGATTTCACAGCTGACTTTTGAAAATATTTAAAGGGAATTTAAACGTGAGTTTTATTTATTACTAGTGACATCTCATTTACATTGATTTCAGATAGTGTTCTGTTACATAAGATGACTAGTTGCAATAATATAAAATTTATCAAAGTGAAGGAATTATAAATCCTATTTAGCCTGTTATACACAAGATTTTAAATTAATGCATTATCATTTAGTTCAGTAGAATTTCCTAAAATATGTGTTGATACAGTCCAGTGACAATAAAAAGAGTAGTCATATGGAGTGGAATCCTTGCAGTGTAGAAGTACTGCAATTTTTTCTGTGGTGTTTCATTGCCTAACTTTTATCATGACTCCTGACAGATCTGTCAGGAAAGGAGATAAAGTATGTTAAACATCTTTATTAATCATCAAGTCAGAAATAAAATTTGCAAAGCTATAAGAAAGTTGATAATATAATACGGTTCGTTTGTGACCATATATTTTATTGAAGCCACTGCATAAAACAAGCCATGGATTTGCTCTCTCTCATTTCAGTTTTAGTCTTGAAATGGTAAACATCCCATGAGGATACCTGTGGCATTTTTCAAATATTTTTAGTTGTTTAATGTTTTTTTGCAAGGCAAAGTAAAGCTCTCAGTCACAGAAAAGAGTTAACTAAAAATTCTTCTAATGATTTTGGCCCCAGGTGGCAGTAGGGGTCTCCAGTCAAGTAGTTTATTTGAGCTGTAGTTCCAACAGCTGCAGTAAATATCAGAAAGTTTATATTGTTGAATCATGAAGTTGTTTTATTTTGACAAGTTTTCAAACCCCCAATAGCAAATTTTGTGCAATATCATTTATGTTGTCTTTCACTATAGAAGAAAACATAAAACTACGTATTTTAACAGTATATTTCATTGCATGCCGAAGAGTTGTAACTGTGGTTTCTGTTTTGCATATTTAATTTATTTACTGTTTCCATTTTTAGGAGAGACATTGCCTTTGGCTACATCTCATCAAATTCTTCTGCGATTCAGTGCTAAGAGTGGGGCATCAGCCAGAGGATTTCACTTTGTTTACCAAGGTAAACCACGTCTGCTTTTGCTGGAAGACACTCGTGCCAGTTGCATGAAGTGTATTATTTATAAGTTTTCATTGGTCTTAACATATTGCTTTAAATATAGGTGTAGTCTTAAACCTTTTTCTAGTAATCAAGGACTTCTCCTGATGGCAGACTGGCTTCATAAAGGCAGTTGTCTGCACTGAATCCTATCTGGCCCCGTGGGCTTGAATGTGTTCAGCCTTTCTTGGTAGTCTCTAATCTGTTGCTCCCTTATTCCTGAGGGAGGTCGAGGGTTTGGGGAGTTTGCTTAGTTGTGTTAGTGTTTCTCCCAGTCAAAGTTTTAAGAGTTTTTATTGAGGCTGATAAAGAATTCTGTCTCCTTGGAGAGAAAATTACGGTGGCAGAGGCCATCAAGCAGTTTCAGTATTGAAGGGTGGTGGGAGACTTGCTGTCTGTTTCTGACCCAACTGAACCTGTCTGCAAACTGCAGCTGAAATGCAAGAGTGAGACAGCATGTTCAAACCCCCAATAGCACTGCTGGCTGGCTTGGTAAACTAAGTTGATCCATGAGTCTTGGAGAACTGTACTGGCAATAAATGCAGTCCCAAAGGGATTTCTGGGCACTTCACTAGATGTATTTAATGCCCACACACCCTATAAGCGTCATGAAACAGTCACTGAACACTGTGGTTTATTCTGTACTAGCTTTTCGCCTTCACTAAATTGAAGTGTAAAAGTAATTTTGGGTTGTTTTAAATAATATCAAGATTCCTAGATTCCTTTTTAAATTTTGATAGTTTTTTTTAAGCATTGGAACACAGTCATATCTTGACACAGCTAATACACGGAAAGAACTCTTTAACCTCAAAAATATGTCCACAGTTGTAAGGAGGTTTTTGGCCTGTTTTTTAAACCTTCTTACTTCTCTGTTTATTGAAAGATATCATCATGACTGCCCACTCTACTTTGGATATACCTCAAGATATCATTATCTGCCCTTTTTACACATGAAAAGCATCACTGGCATTAAAATTTGTCATGAAAAATTAATCATAATTGAGAAAGAATATAAATGTCTAGAATTAGAAAAGAGCTTTCAGCATTCAGTTCTTATCCATTTGCATATGAATGACATCTTTCTAATTCTATTTGATTTTTATATGCCTAAAGTGTTATTTTTTGCTGCTTTATAAGCATTCATAGTGATAGAAACCCACAATTTTATTAGATGTATGTATATATATACACAGATATAGATTGCTGTTGAACTAGAAGTCTCCAGGTGAGGACAATGCTATGCCTCATTTCAGTCATTTGTGTTTTTAGTAACTGTAAGAAATAGATTTCAACTGATGAGAGCAGAAAATGAGTTAGACAAAGCAACTTTATTTTTCTCAGGAGAATCATGAAGATATTTGAATATAAAGGGGTTTTAATATATTAAATATGTCTCTTAAGAGCATTATTTAATACCGTTTTATATATATACATGTATTGGTTAATGAATTAATGGTATTTAATAAGCTCTATCATTTTGAGATTTTTTTTCTCTCTTGTTTTGAAGCATGTGATCATACTTCCAGTGACCACCTGTTTTATAGCCTTTTAAATACTCCAGAGAATGACATCCACTCTCACAGTGAACACAGTAATCTGGTCTGCAAAGTCAATCATTTTATTTATTGCCCTCTATTCCAGGCTGACCTTCTTCCCTGTTCACTTTTCCGCTGGGCTGATTTCAATTTTGTTTCACAGCATTTACTAAAAGATGGAGCATAATTACTATAGAAAATGGAATGTCTCTGTGATACAGTTTGAGAAGTCTAGGTTGCCAACACTATAGGCAAAAGCTAAAATGAAGACTAGTGGGGCAAAAAAGTTATTGTTTGCATTCTTTCACATTCTGGTTTGAAGAAACAACAGATAAGGTTTGTAGCTTTTGATTCAGATTTAATGGCTTTTGTAATGCCACTTTCTCAAAAACTTCTTTTTAACTGGATATGTCGTCTATGCCTTCATTTCTTTTTCTCAGATCATTACTTTTCCTTATATTTCATACAATAGGTAAAGAGTATCTGTAATACCAGACTGAAAAAATATCCAGTTTTTCAAACTATTAGGGTCAGGTATGTTGATATATGCTAGGAACAATCATGTTTAAGAAGACTGGGAATTATATTTTTTCAGGTTATCTTATGTTTATCTTCCTACTAAGACATCACCTAAGAAACAAAAGCCTATATTTCTGTATAGCTGAGGCTGCAGTAGTATAGAGTTCTTTCCCTAAAAAGCAAAGTAATGACCTGTCTACCACCCAAAAATTTACGGTGTTTTAATCTTTGTCTTCTTTTACTCGCTCTACCACACAAATGTATGAACTAGTTTATGAGGGCAAATGAGATTTTAAAGAGGATGATTAAGAAAGTTACCATACTAGAATCAGGAAGGACTGTGTGATAAAGACAAAGGGAAATGAGAATATAAGAGGAATATGACTTTAATAATTAAGTTGATCTAATCTGTGACAAGAATAAAATACACAGCCACACATCGTTAAGTGTAATTAGAGTGCAGAACTAAGACCGTTAGTATTATTTTAGATATGTGTTACCATGACACATTATATCCTGCTTTAAAGCAGTCATCCTAGAGAGGTGGCTGATGCCCCAAACCTGTCAGTGTTTAAGAGGCATTTGAAAAATGCCCTTAATCACATGTTAGGAACATGACTTGGTCAGTCTGGAATTGGGAAAGCAGTTGGACTAAATGATCATTGTAGGTATCTTCCAGCTAAATCTATTGGAGAGGAGGCATTTCAGCCGAGCTGTCAGCTGTTGCCTTTTAGAGTAACGCACCTATTTTCCTAACTTTTTAACAGATATTTGAAGTTGTACTGCATTTTGTCATGGGCTATTTAAATCTAAATCCCACTTCAAGCAGTATGGAACTACCTCACTTTGATGTTATGTCTAGATTCCATTGCATGTCCTCTTAAGGCAGTTCTTTTTAAAACAGAGGGGAAAGGATTACAAAAGTAGTATCTCTTAGAGTAATTTTGCATCTTTAGAATTTTTTATCTCACTGGAACCATTAACAAAGTAATAGTAAAACCTGTGAAAAAATGAGTAAAATGTCAATTTTAACATGGCACTGTTTCTTGCTGACAATTGAAAGTTTTGACATAACTCTAGCCATGGATATTTATGGCTGTTATGGCCAATGTCAGTAAAAAAGTGGCTTTTTGTCTGAAAATGCGAACTAATTTAAGCTGTCCATACATTCGCTATCATGTCAGAGATAGCTTGCTTACGGGAAAATAACATTAATAAGGCAATATTTTGATGAAACCAGATAATCAGACGTCCTTTGTTGAGAGGTGCTGAAAATTCCAGTAAGACAAAAAAATCTGTTTGGATTACTAGTGCATGTATGCAAATTTTTCTGTGATTACTGAAAATTACAGGATGTTCTTTAATCTGACTCTTAAAATGGGTCCTTTACCTGCACAGCTGTCGTAGGGATTCTCCAGATGTGGATGCTAGGTGGGGGTTAGAGAAACAGAAAGGATTTTCTTCCACAGCTTACTCCCTTTTGAGGAATTGGGTGGAAAAAAAAACATAGAGAAAAGTGGTATTCCCATAAAAGGCCAAGCAAGAGTTTCTTCCACACAATGAATGAAAAACAGTCCAAGAAGTTATGCTGAAATTTTTAGGTCATGTAGCCCCTTAGGTAAGACAGGTAAGTTTTAGACATGTGTAAAGTTAAAAGTTTGACTAGCAGGGGGCTGAAATGGTGACCTGTGTGAGAGGAAGTCATGGGCTACCATGGGCCACTCACAGCTTCCTCTGAAGCTGGTATAAACAAGCACTCTCATGCCAAAGCTTCTACGAGTCAAAGGAGCATGTGGTGCCTGTTCTCAAAAACATCTGAGTGACGGCTGCTTTGGGGCAGAAATGCTTCTGGTACATGCTGCTAGAGAAGCTGCTGGAGGGGTTGTTGGAGACACACTCTCAGAAAAAGGCCGTCCATGCCAAAGAGGTAGTATTTCTAAAGGGACTGTGGCCTGTGGGTAGCCCATGCTAGAGTGAGAACACCTCAGAGGGTCTGGCAGCCTGTGCAAGCCCTGTTCTGCACTAGGGGACATATTTGAGCAACTGTAGCACAGGGGAGACCCAGAACAGAACAAGAACAATCAGAAACAGTGATGTGAAAATTTGAAGCAAAAATGGGTAAAACACTAAGTACATCAAAGAAAAAAAAAAAAAAAAGAAAAAAACAAGCAGTAAAAAGATAGCACATGACCCCAACCTCCTGTGCTGCCTCTCACCTCACTGGTGGAACAAAGATGGACGCAAGGAAGTTGAGACAAAGAAAGGAGGAGGATAGGTGTTTGAAGCTGAGCCTGGTGAGAATCAAGTAAAACTGTATACTTAAGTTGTTTAGTTGTTTGTGTCCTCTTTCTTCTTAGCTCTTGAATCAGCAATCAGAAGTGTGTGTAAATTGGTAATAAATTAAATTAAGCATAATTAAGTATTAATTTCCTGAGTTGAAACTGGTTTGTCCAGAACGATGTATTGAACCTTTTGCTGTCACATGATTATGAATGATTTATCTCATGACCAAAACGCCCATTTGAGAAAGTAGTCCTGACCAAGGGATGGATTATTGTCTATCATGTGGCAAAAGCTGTGGTTCTAGGCATATGAAAGTCATGTGGTTGGATGTGTGAGGTGCCATCATTACCTAGTCAGTGTAAAGTCATTATCACCCAGTCCATTGTAAAGTAATTATACAATGAAATAAGAAATAGGTTTGAGTAAAATAGTGCTTGTATAGAAGATACTTTGGTAGAGAAAAGGCTATTGAACGCAATTAAAAAAAAAAAAAAAGAAAAGAGAAGGCTAGGTCAGCTGAATTGACCTGGCAGGCTGCATCTGGTTATGATCAGGAAGAACTGTGACTATGGGGGGAAATAAAAAAAGGAAAAGAAAAGGAAAAAATGATTTGCTTTTGTTTTGCCTTACCTGGCATTTATCCAGGAGTATGGTAGTTTATGTCTGACCTTTAATCTTGGATACATTTTATAACTTTCTTCAACTTTCAAGGTTAAAATCTTCAACCATCTAACCTCCTGATTTAGAATAAAAGCATGTATTTCACTGTTATTGCTGGTATCAATTATTTCTAAAGCATCTTTGAAAAAGCTTTTCTCTACTGTCAATAATACTTGGATAAATGTAACTGTTATACTAGGTAGCAAGGCAAAAAACTGGTGGAACATAATGTAATTGTAAATAAAATCCCAGAGTTCTAAAATGTGTTGCATATTTAATGCTAGATTTAAGATAGGATTGATTTCAATTAGTGTTCCATATCCAACTTGTCAACAAATGTTAAATTTTAGAGCATTTACCAATACTTAAAACTTAGATAATTATGATTCTTAATAGAGCAAATGACAGTATAAGAAACAAGAAAAGCATAAATGTCAATATGAAAAGAAGTATACATAGGCTTCATATAGTGAATATATAGTGAATAGGGTAGCTGAACAAGGAGGGGTGCGTGTGTGTGTGTCTACAGGTGTGCACATGAACAAATGGAAATACTGCTCTTCACTGTTACAGAACAGCAAGGAATTTAAAGATAACACTGTCAAATAAAACAAAATATATCTGTCATTCTGTTTACACTAGTATGCCTGAAACATCATGTTTTAAAATTTGCCCGGAAGAAAGTGTAACGCTCACCTTCTTTCTTTTCCTCCTGTGCCATTCGGTGTCTTTTTTACTTAAGAACTAAATGGCAAGAAATTTTTATGGTGCTGCTTATTCATATCTAGACACAGTGATGCTCTAACGTAATTCTCAAAGAAACCAAGCTGATCAAGCAAACCTTTGAACATGTCACTTACACACAGAAAATCTCTTATATTTAATTAGATTATTTTAAAAGTACATTAATTTTATTATATTGTGAAAATAACATTTTATTACAACATATATTTTATTATACTGTAGATGATATTGCACACAAATAATACCTATAAATTTCTCTATAAATATTTATATATTTTTTAAATTGGGATGTACTAGCTAGCTGCAAAATAAAAATTGTATTAAGAACAAGAAAAATACCAAGAGTCAGTAGGTATAAAAAATGCCTTTTATGAAGAAGTGGCTATAAATAACGAAACCAAAATGAAAACAAGCCCATGGGCTTCTAATAAATGTTATTATTTTGCTCTTTATATGTTGCTTGCAGTCTTCTAACTGTTCTTGTATGACATCAGGTTTATGAATTCTCAGAAACTATTGGTAAAAATAATTGTAAAGAGTAAACACTGAAATATCCTGGAGGGTGTATGGTTATCACTTTGTATTCTCTAATATGATAAATCAAATATTTGTAAGATATCGCACTGTCTTTTTCTGTTATTACCTACCCCATAATATTTTTCATGGCTTCTAATGAGAAAGCTCCAGTGAGAAGACAAAGACGCCATATTTATTAAGTGAAGTAGGTAGTAGATATAGTGTACTGTCATTGGAGAGGGCTGCAGAAACACCCACTGATCTTCTCATGCCTAAGACAGGCATTAAAATCTCTCCAATCTGCCATGGCACTGATATGACTGTACACAGACGCAGCCCAAAACCATGTTCCAAAAGCATTAGGCTATTCTTTGAGAATACAGGAACCGAGCAACTAAATTGAATTAAACTCTTCTACAAAAACAATAAGCATTTTTATTGGTCTATTTATTTTTTCTGTTTTTACTATGACTGTCACTTGTGTTCATGACTTTTGTTTTTTGTCTCTTTATGCAGCTGTTCCACGCACAAGTGATACACAGTGTAGCTCAGTTCCGGAGCCCAGGTATGGAAGGAGGATCGGCTCTGAGTTTTCAGCAGGCTCTGTTGTTCGATTCGAGTGTAGTCCTGGCTATCTGCTACAAGGCTCAAAAGCTATCCGATGTCAGTCCGTACCTAATGCCTTAGCTCAGTGGAATGACACAGTGCCAAGCTGTGTAGGTAAGCAATTACATTTAAGTCGTCTGTCCTGTCACACGTCTCTGAATTAGAATTCAGGAACTGTTTCAGAAAATAGTGTTTAACACATATATTCCCTCTCCTTCGATTAATATCAGTCATGCCCAATTTAAAAGAGCAGTTTTCCATATCAAGAAGTAATTGAGTACCAGCTGGCTAGTAGGCAGTATAGTGTTTCATATAATGACTTACATATTATGAACAAGTGTGATGCAGATTTTCTTGAACATTCATTATTTTCATGACTTATCTACAGCTTGAAATATAGGACAGAATTTAATTCTCCAAAAGTGTCTTTACCTATTTTATTATACAGTACTTGTTGTGTATTTCTGTCACAGATAGGATGATGGTTTCTTTTTTCAAGCAGAAGCTTAGTGTACATTGAATAATGACTGCATTGTTAAGTATATCTAATTTTCTTCAGTCTTTCAATAGACTTACACTGGAATAATGTTTAGCACTTCAAATATTGTTTTGTAAATGTTGAAAAGTTTAATTTTCTCTCTCCTTGGATTTATATCCAAAAGTAATAGCTATTCGTAGGAATTTACTCTAGAATTATATAGTGTTCTAAAAATAAAGGTAGGTGTCCTATTTACTATTTAGTCTGGTTGTTTTGTTTAGTTTTGTTATGTTTTCTTGAACCTTAAAGGAGTATCAGTGTGTATCAGTAAAAATGTATAATGTACTACACTGCTTTACCAGCTAGAGCCAATATTGAAACTATCTTAGGCCGTGGGTAAAAGTTAGCAGCATTTCTGTCAATCATGATTGTGTTTAATGTCTTTACAATTTGTTGTTACTCTCAGGTAAGACATGATTAGGCTGTGCTGTTGACTGTTCTAGGCTGCACACATTCAAAATGAAGTTCATTTCTGTATTGCTTATTCATGCAGGTTGTAGCTTATGCTCGATATTTTTCCTGTATTTTAGATAACAAGTTTCCTAAGTTCAGTTGATTGCTTCATGCCTATGTGTTTATGTTACAAAAGCTAATTATTATAATGATATTAGTAAAATTATTTCTACTTTTCTGTTCTCTGTAGTGCTTTAAGTTGTGTAATAATCTGTAATACAACTTTCTTTCAGTGCCATGCAGTGGGAATTTTACTGAGCGCAGAGGTACTATTCTTTCACCAGGTTACCCTGAACCTTATGGTAACAGCTTGAATTGTGTGTGGAAAATCATAGTGACTGAGGGATCAGGTATTCAGGCAAGTCTGTATTCTGTCAAGCATGGAATATTAAGTACTTTGTTTGTTTATTTCTCTAGAAATTGCATAAAATAGTAATCAGATAATTTCGGAGGGGGGTACTCAAAATATTAGTGATTTGGTTTTCTCATTATTTTTCTTTGGTTAGCCTTATTTTATGTTACTTTTTTTTTTTTTTCACCTGGGAGTATGAATGAGAAATTATTAACAAGGAGTTTTCAGTTTTAGCTGTGTAGTGTATTGAAAGCAGGTCCTGATCCTTCAGTCTGGTATGCAAATGCCAACGCTTTCTATCTGCTAGGATATTACGGAGGCACTTGAGAGCTCTGCAATTATCTTATTTACCCATTTTCACCTTAAACAATTATTTAAAATGATGCAATGTACATGTAAAATCCTTCTTACTTACCTAGGGTCATATTTTTGAGTTAACACAAAGTAAAAAGTAAATGTTAATATTTTATTTACATGTTTTTCACTGAGGTGTCTTTCCTTGGGATCTCTTATTTTTACTTTCTTTGGGACATGTTCTCTTTTTATTTTATTGTTTCTAGAATATTTAAAAATTCATAGGGCTAGTTGGCCTAAAAGGTTATGTGGTTGTGTTTTACAGATCCAGGTCATCAGCTTTGCCACTGAACATAATTGGGACTCCCTTGAAATATATGATGGTGGAGATATGACAGCACCACGTCTTGGGAGCTTTTCAGGTGAGGACATGCCACGATTTAAAGTTACATTTTTATATATAGATGTGTGAAACAACATGTGTTTGTTTGCTCACACATATAGACAAGGAGTATGTACTACATCACTTTTGATACCATTATGAAATGTTCTCATTTTTGTGAGGAGACTTCAGGCGCTGTAAACATGCCAGTATTCAAATTCAAAGTGATTTTCCAAAGAAAATATGAAACTAAAATTTTTAACTTCAATTAGTGTGATTTAGTTGATAATACTTTCAAAATACTTTTCATGGCTGACTCATGTTCATCTTGTCCACTGGGACCCTCAGGTTCCTTTCAGCTGCTCCCCAATCACACAAATCCTAGCCTGTACCATGCTCTTTTGCAGAACTTTGCACTCATCATTGTTAAAATCCATAATGTTCTTGCTTGTCCGGTCTTTCTATCTGTCTAGGTGTCTCTGTGAGGTGGGTGACGTGTCAGCCTCACCACTCAGTTTAGTGTCATCAGCAAACTTGGTGAGGGTGCTTCCAAGCCCCATCACCCAAGTAATTTCTGAAGATGTTGAAGCAATGTGGGGGGACCAGTTTCAGTCTCTAGGGGTTCCACTTGTGACAGGAATCCAGCCTGAATGATGCCATTGAATGTGGCAATTATGAGAATTAAAAACTAGTCTCATTTATTTCCCACAGTAGAATAGGATATAACTTCTCATGTTATTGAATATCACCTTTAAGGAATTAGAAGACTGGTGTGAAATGTTGCCAGATCCTACAAAGGAACAGAACTGCAGGAAGATCATTTTTGTTCAATGAAGAGTATAATAGTCATTATGAGTTACAATCTTCATTCTTACAGGACTCCTTAAACACCCCTAAATATATTTCAAATTCTATATGGGTACTGTTATGAATACAGTCAGTGCAGGCAGCTGGGTGAGCAGCTGCTGTGTGAGCTGCAGGGTGAGCTCTGGGTGGCAGAGCCCGAGGCAAGAGCCCGTGACCTGCCAACCCTTTGCACAACAGATGGCCCGGGGACCTGTGTCCCATCCAGGGGACTGAAAACTCAGAGACACAGCAGGAGTCAGGAGCTCTGCTGGAAGAGCTGAGACTTTCATATGCAGTGAGACTGTGAGGGTGTAGAAGTCTTGAAGGTTCTTTTGTTCAGGGTCGCTCCTCAGAGGCACCAGCTCAAGCTATTTCTGTGTTTCTGGGCCGTGAATTGATGGCTTTATGGAATGAGGCTCTGCTGTAGGAAACCTGGGGTCAAACCGGTGAGGAAACCCGATCTGACTGTGTGAGTGTGGGGTATGCAGGGAGTCAATCAGAGACCCGCCAGCTCAGTGGGGCTGCTGGTTTGTGAAGGGGCTTTGGTCCCTACAGTGACAGTCACTGGTCAGTGGGAGTGTGACCACCCTGCCTGGGTCATCACACAAGGAAGTTTCCTTAACTGATGCTATGAAAAGTCCTCCTTCCAGAAAGATGCTTCACTGTTTTCTGTACTCCAGGGTAAGTACTGGGAGATGTGAGTGCTCTGTACTGCCTCTGAATTTTGATACTTTGACAGTAACACCTCCCTTAAAGGCCTACTTGTCATCTTTGAGCTCCTCACCATTATAACAAGATTTTACTTAATACAGTTTTGGATTTAGAAGTATTTACCATTTCCTAATTTAGATTGTAGACTTGGGAAGATAATTCTTTCCAGAAATTTTTTTAAGCCCAGATTTCAAGCTCACACCTAGGTTGCTCAGTTGCCATAGAAACAGAAAATATTTCCTATGTATCCACCATTGAGTTCATTAGCTACTTGATACTGTCTTTGAGGGTAATCAGAGAAAATTCTTTAATTTTTAGTCTCAGTAGGTCTTCCAGCTTTAGACTGTAGAATATGAGTTATGTAGTCATGAAGACAGTGTTGTATCACAGGCAATTCCAGTGGCAAAAAATGTAACCTGGGTTAGTGATAAGCTTTTTGTGTAGCACACACTAAAGTCAGTGGCACGCAGTTTTATTATAGATACTTGAATTAGAAAAAGCTTGTATGAAATTTTAATTTTTTTTAAATGTGTTGTACCTGCTTATTTTCCTGTCATGTCCTCTGAATTAGCATAAATGGTTGGAATATTGTGGGAAAGTGTGTGGGGTGGACACAGTGGAAAAATCTGGACTGCTTTGTTCTGTACTGCAAGTTTTATATACATGTGGGGGAAAAGGCAAATGGCAGCTGAGCTTGTTCTCATAATCAAATATTTTACTTATGTGGGGGTTTTTTTGTGTTTACACCTATTTTTCTTCCATCCAAGTCAATAAAGTTTACACTAAAGATGATGGGATCTTGTGTGATTGTACTTACATAGCCTCTTATTATTATGACTTGTAATCAAAATTTTCTTGCAGCTTCAGGAGAAAACAAGACAGAACATAGCAGATTATTTGAGATTTCCACGGCCATAAGGAGAAGAAAACAAGCCTGTCTGATTCAGTCCTGGTTATGTGTTTTTGATAAAGAACTCTGATACATCAGCATGTTACAGTTTGTTCCATAACTTTTGTTTTTCCAGGTACAACTGTGCCAGCACTGTTGAATAGCACCTCCAATCAACTTTACCTACATTTTCACTCTGACATTAGCGTGGCAGCAGCTGGTTTTCACCTGGAATACAAAAGTAAGACTCCTTGTTTTTTTTTAAACTCTCTCAGGAAATGTATACATGAAGGAAACAGAATTTATGTTATTCTTTATGCTTGCTTGTTTGTTTTTTTCTTATACGAAGCCTGGTATCAGTGATATCTATTAAGGTTTTGAATGAAGCGACATTTGAAATTGCTGAAAACCAGCTTTCACAAATAGGCAGCATATAACAAATCAACCTGGCAATTCAGAACATTTTTTAAAATGTGGGGTTTAATATTGGTGTGTTTTTTTTCCAACTTTTTTCATCTTAGTTCTGAAATGCAGGGGCCAAAAAAATAAGTAAGTGTTAATGTCCCTTCTTGGAAATAGATAAAAACAGAGAAGGTAATATTTTTTTCCTATGTATACATGCATATATTTATGCCTTGCTGTTCTTTCCATTCCATCAAATTATTTTCTCTCAACAAATTGCTGTAATTGCAAAAACCAACATTTTATTCCCAGAGCCCCAAGAAAATGCTACAGTTATCTTTGTAAATCAGTGGTGGCATGAGGAGAATAATCTAAAAGGAAAAATTCTGCTGTATATCAACTCTTTACATATTTTGTGAGAGCCTCGTTCTAGAATACCAGAGGTTTGCAGTTATAATGGATTACCTCATATAACCATATTTTATTCAAACATGCATGTTTCTATTATTACATCTCTCCAAAACTTAAAATAAATAGTAATAGTAGTAAATTTAGTATATGTGCTTGCATAGTGTTGTTTTTAACTGCAAAGATGTATTGTTAACAATAGTCTAGTATTTAAAAAGGAATATGATGATGACTTGACAGTCAGATGAGGACTTTGATAAAGGTCACCAAGTAAATCCTCTTTAATTTATTCATATGAGCATGCTCTTTTCTTTCAAAGGTAATTCAAGAATTTTCTTGAAAATGGAGCTATTTTTTTTCTATTAGATGAAGTCCAATAGTAATGTCTAAAAATGCTGATGTTATTAATATTTTCAAAAAGTACGCATAAGAAAATAAGCACATGGATTATTTTTAATAAACTATTTAAGATTGAGGATAAAATTGTAAAGAAAAGGAAAAGCTGCACCCAATTTCAAAAGACTAGATTTGCAGGTCATAATAAATAGTTTAAATTAACTGTAGTCACAAGATAATATTATGTTTTCATTTAGTTTCCTCTGTATTTCAAGCATTTGTATACAAATATGTTGGGGGGAGGGTTTAATACAATCATTCTAATGGTGATGTTGAATGAAAACCATAATATTACCTCTGCAGGAATTTTTTTGGCATCTATTATTTTGACAGCGTCTCTTTTTTTTGTCTGGGGATCCCTCCTCCTCAGTTGATCTTTTTGTTTTCCTCCTACAATCTTCTTCTTAACCTTAAGTGAAAGTAAAATTTTATATGACATGTAAATAAGTACAAATTTGTTCTAGGAAGTAATACAATAACATTTTTAAGTTAGATTTTTGTCTTTTATTGTATCAGTTTTATTATCCTTGTGACTCCTGAAAAAAGCCTGTTCTGTTAACAAGTAAAATCACTTAGATTTATACTTTTGTTTGTCTCCTACTTGCCAGTCCCACAACTGTGCCCTGTTAAAGCATCTGTTGACTTCAGTGGTGCCAATATTTCAAGCCCAGGTTTTTTACAAGTGCAACTCCGTACAGGTCAAGGCAGCAACATTCAGCATTCAGAATGTAGTTAACTATTCTGTTAGTCTGGCAGGAAAGAAAAATGTCCTTTCTTACGTGGCTAAATGGTCTCAGCAGAGCTAGCAGGAGTACAGTATATCTCTCTACGTCTCTGAGTATAGAAACCGACCAACTCCCCACAGGAAGAATTTACTGTTTTATACTGAGCAGCCAACTTATTAGATCAAGAAAAAAGCAAAGCAGAAAGTACCTTTCCTGTGTTAAGAATGCAGATATTGCTAATATTTGATTATGAATACTAAAGCCTGGGATCATTTGGTCGCCTAATGTTGGAAGCACCATCTGAAAAATAAATACCTCTGGCTCAGAAGTCAATCTAAAATTTGGAAAATGTCCTTTTGCTCAGGGGTTGTCCTACTAAAAAACCCACAAAAATATCTATCTGGCAAAAAACCAACATTCTATATCAAATGCTATATTTGATAAAAGCAAAGTGCATTGATAATAGCAGAGGAAAAGGAGAGCTAGATTTATAGTCATAGAATCACAGAATATGTTGAGTTGGAAGGGAGCCATGAGGGTGGTCAAGTCCAGCTCCCAGTCCTGCACAGGACACCCCAAGAATCCCAACGTGTGACTGAGAACCTTGTCCAAATGCTTCTTGAACTCTGTCAGGCTTCGTGCTGTGACCACTTCCCTGGGAAACCTGTTCCAGTGCCCAACAACCATCTGGGTGAAACACCTTTTCCTGATATGCTCTCAGTCACATGGTGTGACTCTTGGGGTGTCCTGTGCAGGGCTGGGAGTTAGATTGGATCATCCTGATGGATCCCTTCCACCTCAGGATATTCTGTGATTCTATAAGATAATTTCTTCTCTAGTGGAAAGACATTTAGGAATTACAGTCAAGACAATTCGTTTTTCAAACTATAGATATTAGTAGAAAAATATCAATTCTCACTAAGAGGCTGTTGAGCTCATCGAGTTCAAATTTGAACTTCAAATCCTGTATTAGCAGGATACAGATGGGATTGAAGAGACAAAGAGGGCCTCTTAGTTTTACATCTAGCCTTACCTTTTCTATGCATTACAAATTAGAATAGTGGGTAAAACTACTCTAACCATTTCAGAATCCTGCAGACCCCTGATGTCCTCATATGAATAAAGTCTTCATAACAGCATTAGAAAATGAGAATCACTTAGGAAAATTCCCTTCATCCCAGAAGAAATTCCAAAGATCAAAGAGTAACAGAGGAGAGCGTCCTTAAGTCACTTCTAAATCACTTCTCCACAATAAAAATTATTTCTCTAGAAATTTCACATCACATTAATATTTTACAATAAATGAATGAGAATTTCTACTTAAAAAGATATTTTCACCAGTGTAAATGCTATAAGCATGCCTGGGTTTAGATCACTATGTTAGGGAAAACATATATTCCACAATGTACATTGCTGTTTTGAAGTAACTTCACAGAAGTTCATAAATACTTTATAAAGACTTCAGCCCCTGATGACATCTTATTTTAATCGTAAATATTTCAAGATAATTTAAATATTTTAATAACTGCTGTTTTATTTCTTGAAACATTTTTTTTTCTTTTAACAATATGCCTTACTCTTGCCTTCTTTATTTGGAGGTTCTTCCTATTGTTGCCTAAAATGAGGAAAATAACTTTCGAGGCAATTTAATTTGAGGTAAAATAGAGAGGAGTTCTTTACTGAAAAGTATATTGACGCGCGCACATAGGGGTGATTCCTATTTTTATAAAACTACTTAATTGCCATAACTTAAGGTTACATCCACCCCGAGGACGTTCCATCCTCGTACCATGTTGGACCCTTAGAACCTCCCTTGGGTCTGACCCTCGTCACACCTTTCTAGAACTGAGTCGGGGATCTCAGGACCCCATACTTCTTCACCATCGTCTTCTTCACATCACATTCCCCTGGATGGAGATCTTACAAACTTCTTCATGGGTCTTTTATCTTGTTTTGACTACAGTATGTATTGTTATTCTAGTCCTGGTCCATGAGGCCTTAATAAAATGTTCCAGTCACTATTTTACCCTTAACTCTGACATTCAGGAATGTAGTACAGAGGTCAAAGCTGCTAATTGCTACTTCAAATATGAGAACCTATACAGTTACATAAAATTTACAAAAATACAAAAATATATACATATATACAAATATATACAAATACATAAAGTCTTAAGGCGTCACTCTATGTGTCTTTATTTTCACGGGAAGGATCTGGGCAGTCTGCTCCTGCAAACTTAAGTGCAAGTCTAACCTAGGCTTGTAGCCTTTGTAAACACTCAAGTCTTACAGTGAATAATATAATTGTCCTTTACTTTAGGGTGATTCTGTGTTAGACATCAAGAATGTAGGTATGAGTTGGTTGTCCAAATTTAGTGGCTGAAATTTTACACTATGGTCAAATGGATGGCTTAGATTTTTTTCATTTGTTTCTTTTTTGTTTGCTTGTTTCTTAATTTAGTTGTTTTGATTTTGTTTTGTTTTTAAAGTCAGATACACAAATTCACTCAATTTAAAAGAAAATATTGGTCAGTGCCTTAGAAAAATTTCATTCTGGTCATAACATAATTGTAAGTATTGTTGAGAATCACTGTGTGGTGGTGTTTCTTGTTATTTCAGAACTGTTGTAGGTGTTTAATCTGGTTGCAGTAACCTATCGTAAACAAAGCAGTAAAATATGCAGCAGATATCTGTAGAAAAGACAGGAATTAATCATTCAACTAATCCTTCATATGCATGTGGTAAAATAAACAAAGTAATTATTTTCACAACAACCAGCAAGTCTAATCAAAATGTGCTTTGTTGCATTTCTAATATGTGCAACAGTAGGAAGAATAAATATTACTTATATTTGATTGAATTCCTTTTAATCTTAATAACAAAAGAATCAACTATTCAAATTATATGCTTTAGAATTGTGCCTGTTTAGTTCAATGGCCACTGATGTTTCAAGCTTGGTCTTAAAATCTCATTTATTAATTCAGGGGTGATTTAAATATTTTCCCTAGTAGACAAACAATTTAAAAAAAAAAAAAAAAAAGTCTAGAAATGACAAGTGTCAACATGCTGCTTGAGCTTCTCAGTTGAAATCAGGTTTGTTTTAGTAAGAACTGAATATATGATGAATATTCATACGTAGGTTTAGGCCACAAATGTCTATATATGTGTATATATATCTCCAAATGTAGCTATTACAATTAAAATATTTCCATAAAAATCCTGGTTTATGCAATCAGTATTTTAATAGTGTCAGCTAGCCTATTACCTTTTATTAGGTTATATAGGCACAGGTCAGCAGAATCCATTTTGTAAGCTTTTATCTTAGTGTTATACCAAGATGAAGGAATATGTATGAGAACATAAACTTACTTTTTGACACCAACTCCTTTTCTGAAACCACTCTGTTGCATCTTTTCAAGTCTTAAAGGTTTCTGGCAGCTGAAACAAAAGGATTCACTGCTAAGGGTACTAGAGAAGATGACTGTCTTTTGCAGTACTTCTCTATCGTGAAGATCTCTAACACAGTCAAAGATAAAAATCAGGCTAGAAGAGAAGAAAATGTATTATTCCAAGTAGCATATTGTATTTTACAGGTCCAGATTAAGATCTTTCATGCAATTCAATCTTTAATGTGGCTCTTCAGTGCAGCAATCTTTTCTTTTTCCCTGTGTTAAAGAAGGTGTGAATCATAAACATGCCATTTTTAATTCAGCAGGTCCTGATCCTGTCAGTATATCTATACAACTTACTAGCTGTTGACAAGAATCTGACCTCTCTGTAATAACTGAAATAACGGCTTTTTTTTTTTTTTTTTTTGGCTGGTGTCTGAAGCATGAAGTTTTGAAAGGGGCAGCTTGGATTTTAGTATACACCATCATCCAAATGGAAAGAACAATTCACTCTAGCTTGATGTTTGTAATATAATAAAGAATAATATGTTTCTGTTAGCTGTGTGGGGGTGGGTGGAATCAAAAACGAAAGCCTGATGACTTTTGGTCTAGCTGTCAAGAAATTCATGTGTTGTCCAGTTTGCAGCTTTCAGAAATGGACGCTAATGGCCATTCACATTGTCAGATATGCCAGCAAGGATTTTCTTTCTGCCAGCAATGGCAGTGATGTTTGGACAGAATTTGAGGTAATTGTAGGCATGTATATAATTATGTAAGTACGGCGTATTTGTCTTGTGCCACAGCAGAGTCAAGAAAGTATTTAGCAAGCAGTAAGTGGAAGAAGGTCAGAGAGAGGGTTATCATTCTTGACATTGATGTGTTCTCTTTTGTACTGCATAGCAGAAGCTGAGCTCTGGAGAGCATGCAGTGAAGCAAACCTTGTCCCTTTTTTGATTGCTTGGACTTGACATTTAACATGTTTTCCCGTTATTACTGACTGTTCACATACAACCTAGTTTAGTAATGAATTTTAGAGTCTCCAAATATTTAGGTTCTCTGTTTTGTCCCCAGATACTAGAATAGGTTTGCATTCCCTTGAGCAGTCTTTAGATTTTTTTGACCAGTTCTAACTAAACTAGTTTTCTAACTAAACTTGGTTAGTATTATGTAACGATTAGAATAACAGATATTTGAGGATTCAGAATAGTGTTTTATTCTGCTTTCAACTTTCACTTTGCTTTTGGGAAGGTAATATTACTTCTTAATGTCAGGTATATCAGAAAAAGTCAATTATGAGTGGTTTTCACATAATGTTTTATGACATTCTGGAAGAATATCTATAATTTATATCATCAGACCAAAGAAGTAGTATATACAGAATATTATAAAAAAGTATAAGCAGCCAGCGCAAAAGGCTTTACCTAATTATTTGAATCTGTTAAAGATAAATGCATAGTATGATACCATATCTAACAGTTACGCAGAAAATTACTTTGAAGATTTTCTTTTGACCATAGTCTATTTAAATTCTGTATGCTATTTAACAAATTGTAGAAAGAGCTGTATTACAAGCACATTATTAGTATTGTTATGCAGTCACTGATATAACTTTCCATAACTCAGAAAACATGTAAAAGTAACTTTATTCATACAGGTCTAAGGCTTTGGCCCTGTTAGTCTCAACACAGAGGAATACTGAGTTCAAAATACAAATTTCTTGATGACAGAAAGTGAGCTTCAAATTTACATTCATATAATTCAGATAGTACATTAATATCCATAGGCAATTTAATCGCAATGTCTTTGTTAAGTGTTAATTTATTTCATAATAGTGAGCTTGGAGGAGATCATTTTAATTTTTATTTTTTTTTATTCAAGAGTGAGAAGGGCGAGAAAATGCAGAAATAAGGGCTGATTTACTTAAGTTACATCTGAACACCGGATTCTCAAAACAGTCTGTATACGGTTTGAATTACTGAAATAGGGCTTTGCCCTTCCCTTAATGCTGATGCAAACAGACAGTTTGTATGGATGCAGATCACAGCCATTTGGTACCTATACTTAAAGGAATTTTCCAGACACTGATACCTTTGTGGTATTGTGGAATATGGAGTGGTTGACCAAATGAATGATACTAGTAAACTTGCAGCGAAACCAAAACCATTGAAGATAATGACAATATCTTTGCAATGATTTGGAACATTAAGTCCCACATAGTGACCACACATGAAGTTCCTAGAGGGCACATGACGTCACCATAACAAGAAAGTTGATGATATAGCTAGAATATCAAAATCTGTACATTCTGTCATTGAAATTGCTGAAAATCTTTAAAAGTATGTTCAGATACTTTCCTAAATTATGCATTCCAGTACACAAAAGAACTGTTTCAGGGGGATCATGTTGCTTGCAACTATTAAACAATTCTTCATATGCTAATTTGAAAACGTTTAGTTTAATAGTTCTTGCATCATTTTTATGAAGCCTAAACTTCATACCTTGATATTTCTCAGTCAGAATTAGAATGGCTTGTTGTTATCTTCATTTCTGATAAATGTGAATTATAATAAAACTCAAGAGCACAAGATGTAGAAAGAACAGACAGGACTGTAGAACTTATTTCCAGGAAAGAGAAGAGTTAGCTCAGAATCACAATTTCTGGTGGCAATATAAAACTATTTGAAACTTCCATGTGCTTTATTAGGAACAATTTATTTACTTCAACTAAACCTTGAGCTGCAAAAGACCAGAAGTGTGTGAAGAATGAAACACAAAATTCTTATTAGTGCATTTAATATTTGTAAGAAGTTTATATTAGAATGACGAAAAGTAGATACATAAAGGTTTAGGGCAAAAGTTAAAACCCTGTCTGTATCAAAATGTCTGAGCAACGTTATTGGTAAAAAACTGTATTTCCTTAGAAACACCAGGATCTCAGTGAATAAAATCACATATTGTTTCATGATGAACCATCTGGAAAAACAGACTCAAAACTGTTAGAGAGCACAGTAAAGTCAAATATCATGCAATTTCTGTACTAAACACTGTCAAGCTGGACTTAATATCACCAAATGGGTTAGATTTCATAGGAAGACAGTAAGAGCTGTAGTGAGTTATTTTTTCCCTCACAAGTGAATTGAAGTATGCACAGTATCACGTTCAGAGAACTGTCATGTTTGTTTGATTTTTATAGAATTTTGTGCTCATAAATTCTAAAAATCCCTTTGCACACATTGTGAAAACAATATCTATTCTATTCTGGCTTCTACCCATCATATTGCAATAAAAAACCCCAGCTATTTATTTATGTTTCAGGATTAAATTTCTCTAATTAATAAACAACCTCAAAATTAAGCTTATACATTCTAAATTGATTTTTGACTTTTAAAAAAGTTTTTAACATTATAAGGGGAATGAGATTCTTTTGTCAGACCATGAACTTTTGAACTAATTCTTCTGGTCTTTCTGTTTGCAAGAAAAATCTTAAAAGCACAGAATTATTTAATGTAGTCAAGAGTTTATCAACTTTCTTGTTATTTGAAGCATTTTAGGTTAGATAACAGAGTTAGTATTTGATTTTCAGTAGTACTAACAAGCTCCTCTAGCTAGGCACCCAAATAAAAAAAAATGAAAATGATATGTGTTTTACAAGAGACAGAAGCTTGTACTTCAGTCTGCCGAATTTAGGAGAGCATATTTGGGACATTAGTAATCATAGAGAATCTTTGTGAAACTAATCTGTTTGCTAGCACCTGCCATTAAATTAATTATAGCAGAGAATATCAATGAAGTGCTGTTTTACACTTATCTATGTTTTTCCAATCTTTGTGTTTACTTTCCTCAGCTGTAGGCCTTGCTGCATGTCCAGAACCAGTAATTCCTAGCAACGGGATCAAATCAGGAGACAGATATATGGTGAACGATGTTTTGTCATTTCAGTGTGAGCCAGGATATACATTACAGGTATTTCTTTGTTTCTNGGTTTAAGCAGAGTCTATGTGAGTGCTCCCACACTACAAATATGTGACGTTTCTGGCCTTCAATAAATCTGGGCTTGCAAATCTTGTTTTAGATCAACATACCATTGAGCAGTAGACCATCAAAATGGACCTGGAAATGACATGGTTAAAATGTTTCCTCTAGGAAATGATTATAGTACTAGGCTATGTAGTACTGTGTTTTTCCTTTTTTGGGAGTGATTTCTCCTGGTGAAATTTTAACAACAGTGTAGAAATGCATGATGGGATTTTGTATTCTGCTCTGGAATTGCGAAATTTCTAAAGCAAATTTTATTCCTGCTAAATCTACTCTTCAAAATCTTTCAAGGAAAGAAACATTTTAGATTAGTTCACTAATTGGGTATATTCTCTGTTCACACACTGATTTAGTTTCCTATAGCAGACATGATTGAGCTGCTGTTTGTAAATGTCTCAGCACAATGTAAGCCTAATACTGAAAGCTTTTCTCTTCCCTCATTAGTTTCTCTAATTCATTTACATATATTCCACCAGTGGTGCAATACATTGAAAATACCTGATTTCAGAATCATTCAGCTGGTAACAGGTCCCACTCAAGTCAATGTAAAATCTGTATCAGAGAAAGGAAAGTATCACAACTTCTGCTCCAGACAAGGATTAAGTTCCTCGCAAGAGGACAGCCAAATCAGTGTTCCCTTAGCATATACAGGATTTTTCTTTGTTCTCAGTATTCCTTACCATTTTCCTAAAATTCTGACAGGATTCAGACTGACATCTTAGCTCTAGGCTGACTGTGGATACACCTGCACATGAAAAGTGTCTCTGGGTAACCAGGAATATGCTTACCTTTTCAGTCATGTATGACAGATAAAGGGTCACGTGTTTAAACTAATCCTTGCTCTCTACGTGTGTAGTGTGACTTGGAACAGAAGCATTCCATATTAATAGCAAAAAAAAAAAAATTCTGTTATACAAATATCCTACAAAGGATTCAATACTTGAGCACAATAAAGCCTATTTTAGCCTATCTGTCATTGCTTATTTAATGGTTTGAGGGTTGCTTAAAAGTCAGCTGGTGGTTCATATATAAGCTACTTAAAATTTTTTTCTTCCAACAAAATAAAAAGTAATATTATTTTGAAAAGACCTACAGGTATAAAATCTTTAACTTTTGGAGGTTCTAACTTTATTTTCTCTATTTCATCTTTCCCTTACAGTATCTTTTGCAGGTAGCATGTCAATAAGAAAATGAGAAATTTGATAATATTTTTATGATATGGCCCCTTCGTAAAGGACCATCTATCATGAAAGCTTGCCTCCCAAATAGATTCTGACTTCCATTTAATGATTTTTATTGTGTCATTAGCAGTTTTCTGTTTCTAAGTAACATTAAACTAAGTATATGATGAAATGATATATTCTATGGATATACCTACATTGCTATAGCCAAGGAAAAGATATGGGAATTGAAATTTGATCTTTAGAGCTGTTTATTTGTTGGAATGGGGTGCTGGCATACTTTTGGCCTAGGTGCAGTATCACAGTCCAGTAGTTATCACAAACCAGAAGTTATTCCTCATAGCCAGTTTGCATGGAGACACTTTGTTTCTGAGGCAAATTCAGAAGGACCAGGTTAATGAGATAGATATACAAAACATTGCGCATAGGACAATGGAATAGGATGTTTATTTTGTCTAGAAGCCAGCTATCTAATCTCAACCAGATGTTCAGGCTTTCATTATTACACTAGAGATAAAAGGGCTAATTCATACTAAGATTTTTTGTTAGGACAGGAACCTTACTCTTAAAGTATCGTTCTTCTTCGCTGACTAGGATATCAAAAGGTTAACACAAGTATCTAAATTTAAACTACTTAGATTTAATGGGGTGACTTCTACTTTTATTGCCCATCATATTACACACTCTTCTATCCCTACCTTTTTCAACTAGGAAACATTTGAATTTTGCATATGAAAAAAGGCATTATTCCATTTTTAATTATGTGGATTAGCAATAGATAAACCCTCAAGATACAACGTCATCAAATTTTCTGTCCATACTTAAAATAGTACTGCTGAAATATTGAGGTGGAATGATAACAATAGAATATGAATACTTCAGAAGTGGTTGAAATAAGTGTAGGAAACCTTTTGAAGATACACATTTTCAGCCCTGACTTGATGTTTTGGATCTATTCTTGCTTAGAAAATAATCAGAAATGTGAGTTCATAATTCATAGTATTAATATAAAACAATCATGTATTTGTGAGAAGAGATCTGCATGCAAAAAAACCCAATCTGTGTTGAAGCTAAATTTCAATACACTGTGTATATTACTATCACGAAATCATACCGTTTCTTTCATCTGTATGCAGGTCATATCTGTAGCCCTTGAATATGACTACCGTCACTTTTTTTTTTTTTTTATACTAACAGGGATTCTATCATGAAACACTTTCTTAAAATGTCATAGCATATTGTTCCTTAGCTGTATTTCTATTTCCATGCGTATAAAAATTTAATACTATCTGTAGAATCTGACATATATGAAAACTAGTTTCATGAGCTTGTCTGAAGTGTAAAACAAAAGACCTTAGATATTCAAATTCAATAGAAAAGATTTGAATCTTTTCAAAATATAAATGAGAATTTCTATGTTGTATGGACTCTGCTGTAAGAAAGTGCATACCCGTCAATGGTTGCTCAGAAAGACAAGTAAAAATGGTTCCAAATTAAAAGGAAGTCATAATGAAAATAAGGTTCTTTGGGGCACAGTATGTTTGCTATCCAAAAAATATAGATCAGCACAAATTTGCAGAATGTTTTCTTTTCCACTCTGGATGTGAATTTATCCTCAGTCTTTAGAGAGCATACTCACAGCTTGCAATAACAATCAGGTGTGGATTAGTTTATAATTGAGACTTACCAGAAAAGTCATAGAGCTCAAACTACTACCTGGAGGTACATAAGAAAGGTAATTGCTAGCTGTAGGATTAAGTGTCTCCCCACAGGAGGGAACTTTAAAAGACTGAAATCAGACTGTGCTCTTGTTGGAAAGAGGCTTCAAGCCAGAGGAATCATTTAATTTTATTTTTCGAAAGATCTTTTATAGGCCATTTTACGTTTTTCCTTACTGTGGTAGTTAAATTACTGTTTCCCCCTCGACTCACATCAGAGACATGCAATCACAGAAGACTAGGAAGGGAGAATAAAATAGAACAATGCAATCATAGAAGACTAGAAAGAGTGAATAAAATAAAACAGTGAATATTGCATTAAGTAAATTATTCAAAGCTAATCCATTTTGCAAGTAACTAAGATGACACAATAAGTGCATGTACATTTTTTTCCTTTAAAAAAGCTGCTTTTAAGAAAAAGCTTTTTATTGAATTATCAATTTGAAGTGTTTTTATAAGAAAAAAACCCTAATTTAATTTTTCATCATTTTAGTGAAAAATGATCCTATTTTTTTTCTACCAAGTAATTTTCTGAATATACTTGTTTGCCTTTCATATTGCCTAAATATACTAAACTAAATGACTAATTAAACTAGTTTTATTCCATACAATTCTATATGAACTTTATTCAAGGTAGGGTGTGTAAAAATTACTATTGATTAGAAATAATTTCACTAAATGGATTTTCCTTTACTGTAGTTTACTTATTAATTTTTATGAGAATATGATTGCTATAGACAAATTATATTTAAATAAGTCTTCATATTATATTGACAAGAAGCGCTACCTTTCTTCTTAATACACTTGATAAACAGTAGATGTTAAGTGACTTGCACAAGTTTGTAATCCAAATGGCTAAAACGGGAACTAAACCTTGTTCACAAACCTCTGTCTCAATTCCAGCAGCAGAGTGCATAATCTGAGTTTCTCAGAAACCAGAATTAACTGGAAAAAAAACCCAAATTTTTTTGTGCTACTGTTAAATTTTCAATTTGAACTGTTACCAATGCAAACAAAGCTGTGAGTATTTTGCAATTGGTCCTAGGCAGCCACTCTGAAGTACGTGGGATTAGACTTTGCAGGTTACAGCCATGTCATATTTCACTTCCAGCTGCCACATGATTCTGCTTGGTTCTTGAGATTTTTCTTAAAAATAGGCATAGTAAATTAAAAACAACAGTTAAAAAAAGAGGCACTTGTACTTCAGCTGAGTGCCAGGGTGTTGCATGTATACACTGAGTCATGTTGGGAGGCCCAGTGAGAGGTCATTTGTCTTGGCATGGTCCACATCCATACCATCTGTAGCAAGTAGATGTGGGACAAATTCCTCTCTGTGCCTGTACTGCTCACTCAGAGCAATGGTTGATTCACTCCAGATTGCAGCCTCAAAAATTAACCACTGTGCTTACACTCTGGATGGAATACACTAGAATTGAAATAGGGAGGGAACTAATTTGACCTTATTAATGCATGTAGTTAGCTGCTTTTCTCTTATAACCATACTTTTATTTAGTTGAAAATGTGAAGAGGTTTTCAAGTTAACAGAGAAAGGGTGTTTTAGAACATGTGGAACATTTATCCATTAGAAAAATAAGAACATAAAACCTGAAGTATTTGAAAATAGCATTGCAGAAATCCATTCAAGTAATTACAATGTGGTTGGCTGATGTAAGAAAAGACACTGATTATATTATCCAGGTGGTCTTCTGTATCTCTGCCTTCCAGGAAAGTCCCATAAGGAGTATCTGTAATTTAATATTTTGCCCTTTCCAAACAGGGCCGTTCTCATATTTCTTGTATGCCAGGAACTGTTCGACGCTGGAACTATCCATCTCCTCTCTGCATTGGTATGGATCCTTACTTGTTTTCACTGTTCTGACCATCAGTCAGAAGAAACTCCTGGCTTTATCAACAATTCTGTTTAGTTCAAAACATTTTTGAGCTTCCATTTTTATCTATGAAATATGGGGGAAAAAAGGAAAAATAATTTTTTCTTTATATATAATGTATATACCATTTTAAAAATAAAATATCATGAAGGTGGGCAAAGGAGGAAACATTTAACCATTGTTTAGCTCTGAATACTCCGCTTTGAATCAAGGCGAATCTTCTTCATAAAGGAGAGGAAATAAACATGATCCTTTTGCAATATGCTCAGTGTGGATGACCTTCTCAGGCACAAGGCAGGTCATGCAGGATACCCAGGAGATTTCCCGAAAAAGCAGGCAATGGAGAGCAGGTCTGATGTAATGACTTCAGGGGTACTGGAATGAAAAGAAGTTTTAGGGATCCAGAAAAGGCTCCCTCTTTTCATTTGAGAAAGCTGTTAAATGATGAGGAGTTAAAAAACAAAGATAAAAAGGATTTTTTTGGAGCACATTAAGAGCTTACCCTAACAGATCTGAGCTTTCCCTGTGTAGAAAATAATCTTCTGCAGTATTGTTTCTGGGTTAGACTAAGTTTATGAGAGTCAAGATTGTGCTGTCTTTTGGCATGCTTATTTCAAGAAAAAACATGAATTTAGGGGTGAAAAGCATGAGTCCATAATAATTTTCTGCCACTTCAGCTTTGAAATATATTCTTCACTGAATGCTTTTAATTTTAATATTCAGTCAACAAAAGCTGTTGCTATGAGCTTCATATCTAAAAGGAATTTCAAACATTGGGATGACATTGAGCAATGTTAATGTGCAAAAAAATTAAAGATTCCTTGTCAAGTTGAGCATATATATTATTCCGTATTGTCAACTTCTACAGAAGCAGTCACTCCTGATTAATATGAAAGCAGTGCAAATCCTTCAAATCAATTTTAGCATGGAAAATTTATTCGCAAGGTGTGCTTTGGGGTCTAGGCAGGCTTGTTGTTTGTTTTCTTTTTGTGGTAATCTTCTGTTTCACCTTGTATATTAAATATAGTTCCTATTTGCAAACAGCACACTCTTTGTATCCTGTGCTCTTCTGGAAGCTAAAATACCCCTAAGAAAACAAACAAACCCTTAAAAAAATGATTCCCCCTTTCTACCACCTCCAACTCTTAAAATGTTGAATTCTGTAGAATGCAAACTAAAAACTATTCTTTTCACTAAGCAAGATAGTTAGCATTGAAAGGAGGTAGAAGTTTAAAAAGTCTGAGACTGATTTCTCAACTTTTTAGAGGCGTTCTTTAGCTTTTGATTAATTTTTTTTCTGTCATATAACCAGGAGATTATTTTAATTTTTCAATACAATTATTGCAACAGACAGTATCACAATTGTGTCATCAAATCATGACTTACCAACTTTAATGTAATGATTCCTCAAATAATGAATACAGATTACAATATTTTAATTTGATTTCTTGAAGTTATTCTTCCTTCATATTACTGTCCTAGCAAAGGTGTGCAAACTCAGCCTCTTCTTTGCAAGTTGTTTCACATATTTATAACAACTTTATGTCATTCTAAATTATGTAAATGGATTTCCATTTTCCTAAACACATGAATTTGCTGAATAGAAGCATACTGATAGAAAGCAAAGAATAATTCTGTTGTGGGGCTGGTCTATCCTCTTTCTGAATTAAAGCAAAAACTGTGGTTTCTTTCTTTGTTTGCTTGCTTCTTTTTAAATTCAAGTGTAGTTTTAGCTATACAGATTGATAGATCTGCTTCTGCATCATGGATCAGTATCATAAATCAGTTTAATCCCAGATTTGTTCCTCTGATTGTGCAGCATGTATCGCCATAGCACCAGATATTTCTAACCATAATTGCCAAACTGAGGCAATGGGTTACTCAGTCTATATGTGGAATTACACATTTGCAGTTAAATTACTGCAAACACATGGCATTAAGTAAACATTTTTGCTCTAAATCAAATTATCTTTTTTGTTTCTCCTTCATGAGAAATGTTTTGATTGTGATAAACTTCACTGCTTGGGGGGTCATGGGGATGAATGAAAAATCCATTTTTTAAATTAAACATATATAAAATATTAAGAAATAATATTAATAAAAGATACAGTAACTTTCTTTTTATTTTTAATAGCTAAGTGTGGCGGAACACTGACAAACATGGGTG
>VWZG01000206.1:31864-43904 GCA_013396735.1 Grallaria varia | reverse complement strand
AACACTGACAAACATGGGTGGTGTGATCCTAAGCCCAGGTTTTCCTGGAAATTACCCTAGTAACTTAGATTGTACATGGAAAATTTTATTGCCTATTGGATATGGTAAGTAAACTTACCTTGGAAGATCAACTATTTGTAATCATCATATTGCAATATATATCAGTATTGTAATTTCCGGTATGCAGTAGATTTTATTCAGTGAATGTATTGTGAACCCCTAACATAATTATTTGCTATCTTTTAGTTTGAAAATGGTTGCCAATTTAAAATTATATCTTTGTCAAAGCAACTTGTTATTAACTTGTGTCTTGGAAACTGATTTCAAAGCTAATGAAATGTGTGGCGTGAAGATCTATCAGGTGAAATAAATAATATATCTCAAATTAATTAATGATCTTTTGTTTAATGTCCTTTTATTGTTATTCAAGTGACTTTTTAACAATATTTTTATGTTCTATAAAAATGGACAATGCCTCATTTCTAGCATTATGAATTTGGTTAAAACATTTTCAAATTGTATTCCAAATCCCAGATTGCAGTTTTCAACTTAGAAACTTTCTATGTTTACATTAAAACTATTGTCATACAGAAAATATCTTCACAAATAAGTGATAACTATGTTGAGAAGGTAATTGTGGATAATAAGGAACCTATAAGTTAATGTATAAAGCACAATCATCTATCATTATCAGAAATAAAAGATTAACAAGTTTTCTTGCTATGAAACTTTGACACATATTGTGAACTCAATGCCAGTACTCAAATAAGAAAATTAAAACTCTTTATTAAATTCATTATTCTTATCTCAGAAAATTAGTTTCTTTTCTGTGATCTCCATTTACATTCGTAAGAGGGATTTTTTGCAGTGAGATGTACTACTTACATCATATTTTACTGAGTGAATTTGTAGAAATACTGAGCTGCTATTTAGAATAGAGTACTTTATCAGTGTGTACCTGGTAAAACTGATCCATCGTACTTATGGATAGCCTGTCACCTTAGGTATCCCTATAGCCTTAGGAGAACCACAGTTTTGCCATTCAACTGCTACATCTGCAGAAAAAATAAATGCTACACAAGAGTTCTGAAGTAATGTCATCCTATTTATGTTACTACAATACTGCCTTTGAAAAGAGGTTCTTCACATTTCTCAGAATTGCTCTTTAAGCTTTTCTATGTAGAAAATGTTTCATGAGCTAATTGCACAAGAACATCTTGTATCCGTTTATTATTCCTTGAATTTCTCCAAATGTCTCTGGTAGTAGTAATCCAATAAATAGAAAAGATAACTGTTTTGTTTGGCAAGGGATTTAATGGGTACAAGGTGTATACAAATTTTACTTTGACATACTAAATTGACATTTTCAAATTGTATAAATTTGGAGTTAAGGCTTAAGGGATATATCTTGTGTGTTTTCTAACTGAAAATAACATGTTTGAAAAACTTCTAAGAAAAAAGTATGTTTGTGTTTAAAATTTTATATTTTAGGTAGTTGTTTTTTGTATTTTATCTTTTTTTTTAATTACTGGCAAATCTACTTTTTTACTTGTAAAACAGAAAGCTCTTCTATACTGAATGTATACAACTAGACATAAAAATTTCTCAGAAATTAAATTAGGATGTTAAAGGTATTCCACAGCTCATAAGAAACTGTTTCATAACAGTAGATTACTTTTACTTAAATACCTAAACAGTGATTTGGGATCTATACAAATATGCCAAATTTGATTATTTCCTTGTCACTTTAGCAACTTAAGTATAGCATTAAGTGGCAGTTCAATTCTTTATACTTTCCGTGCTGCTGACATCCAGTCTCTGTTGGAAATCACTAAATGCTGATGCTGAAGTCAAAATGTTTCCAGGCTGCTTTTTGTCCTACCTCAACTCAAATCCCGAGAGCTTTGTAAAATTGTGACTTCACTCATCTGACTAACCATATAAGACATACAAGAGATGACTGATATTAAGACTTTGATATGTTCTGGATGCATCACTCTATTGACAGAATTGGATTAAGTTTTCTTATTTGGCAGCTGAAATATTTGTTTTCATATCTGCGACTCTGCATAAGTCAGAGAAGGTACTAGAGTTAAACATACCATATTCTTATGAGTGTTCTATAAAAATCAGTTTATTTGGTAGCTTATATAATTTTGCCTGGGAAAAAAAAAATCCTTTTTTATACAATTGATTCAGTCTCAAACCACAGAGGCCAAGAAATGAGCTATAAATAAAACTGAGTAAATTACCCTGGTGATTAATCTACAAGGTTCTCTCCTGGAGTGAAGAATACGTTTCTACAGCTAAGTAAGACTGTCAAGCAGAGTTGAGGCATTAAATATTTCACACTGCTTTGTTGTCTCATTCAGTAATTCTGCTTTATACCATTACAGCTGATTCTTCAGAGTCTATCAGAGCATAGTTATGCCCAAGCAGTGCAGTTGCAAGTTACTTGATACTACTTGGCTTCCACACCAGTAGTTCATCCCCTAGTCCTCTTTTAATATTATTCATGAACGTAATTTGAGAACCCTGGATTCCAAGTCATTAGTCCGCACGAAGTAGTGCCAGTACTTCAAAACAGCTCTTCCCATGAGATTATGATTATACTTCTGACTGTTAAGCATTTTTTTTGAATGTTGCAAGGCCTGGTTCAACCGCCTGACTCCCAGAGAGGGTTTGTGGTAAATTCTCTTGAGAAAATCCCTGCCACTAGTCTGGAGTTCAGTGCATCTTATAGGCTGCATACAGGGTGAAATGGCTCCAAAGACACACTGGCCCAACCTGAAGGGAAAAGAAAGAAAAACAGGGTAGAGTAGATAGCTGGAAGTAGGTAGGTAAAGTTCTGCCTCCAAAAGGTCACTCTGTTAGTAGCCTTCCTGGGTGCTGAGCTGATCCTGAGCCTCTGAGAGGCCTGGCCCAGCTACAGGGTTGCTCTTGTGGCAGAGTCCTGGCAATGCCATGACATGGCAGAATTTGTGATGTACCCCTCCCTTGAGTGTTGCTGTTTGCTAGTTTAGGAATCTGGCAAATCCCTGGCACTGAATATGTGGCTTTCCTTTTTTTCCTTTCATTGGTCCTTTTATGTCTGTTTATATTTACTGGTAACCAAAAAATTAGAAACTCCAACTCTTGTATTGCTTAGCAACCATTTCCTTAACGTAAGCATCCCTCTTTGAATAGTGACTAAAATTTACTATAGTGCCTATAACAATTATTATGATTTTTCTATTTGCATGCTGTAATATTAAGCAACATGAATTATAAAACCTCTAATTTTTCTTTCTTTCTCAATGCTGCAGGTGCACACATTCAGTTTCTGAATTTCTCTACTGAAGCAAATCATGATTTCCTTGAAATTCAGAATGGGCCTCACCACACCAGTTCTATGATCGGCCAGTTTAGTGGAATGGAACTCCCGTCACCCTTGCTAAGTACTACTCATGAGACACTTGTCCATTTTTACAGCGATCACTCAGAAAATAGGCAAGGATTTAAGCTGACATACCAAGGTAAGTACAAACTAGCAAAATGATGTTTATGGTTAGAAAGGAAAAATAACATTTCAATTGGTTTTTATTATTATTTAAAAGATATATTTGGCATGCACTATATTGCATTTTTAAATCTGTGGATTGTTTAATTCATAGGTTGGAATTTTTGAAAATGTAATTGTGTTGAGTTGCAGTCTATGTTTTATTGATACAAAACCCTGAAAACAAGGTGGTGTTATTTGCCAAAGGTCACATAGCTGATACCCCTTTCCCCCATTAAGGTGTACTGTTGCTGAAAAATACTACTAATATTCACTGCCTTGTTTTCCCATTTATAAAATCTTGTTATATTTATTGTAATTAATGGATGAATATTTCAATATATAGTGAGAGTTATTTTAAACACTCAGGTGAAAAGTTTTATAATTCCTATTAGCAGCCTAGACTTATGTGAAAATTAGC
This sequence comes from Grallaria varia, assembly GCA_013396735.1. Lineage (NCBI taxonomy): Eukaryota > Metazoa > Chordata > Aves > Passeriformes > Formicariidae > Grallaria > Grallaria varia. The sequence continues at coordinate 39,945 of VWZG01000206.1, read as the reverse complement.
AGGAAATGAAAAGACACCAGATAACCACATACTGTATCTGTTTTCAAATACAATTAATCATTATTTGAAAATGTGAAATTTTTGTGGTCCTTTACTGTTGTCTTTTTTCTTGATCTTCATTGTTTCCTTGTGTATTTCCCATTAGTGACCATAAAACATCATTAATTTGTGCACATTTTCGAACTGTTAAAATGGTCCTACTGGCAACAATTGAGCCCCATGTCAGAATCTGTACAGTTTAACAAAATTGGAATTGCTGGTTGAATGCTTATTTGACTGCAGAGGGAAATTCATGCTGCCTTATTCTACAATCTTAATTTAGATAACTTGGTTATGTGTTGTGGGTTAATGCTGGTGGGCAGTTAAGCACTATGCTGTTACTGGTCACTTCCGTTCCACCCATCATGGGATGGAAGAGAAGGAAAGGAATAGTAAAAACAAGAAAGCTTGGGGGCCAACACAAAAAAAAATTGTTTAATAAGTGAAAGATAAGGGGGAAAAGAGAGAAAGAAAACAAAAAAAGTGATGCAGAGGTAATCACTCACCACCTGCCATAGGCAGACTGGTGCCCAGACAAAGATGGCTACTGTCCCTAATCCCCCTTTCCCTTTTCTTGCTGTACATGGTTTTATATGATATGGAATATCTCTTTAGTTCACGTATCTGCCTGGCTGTGTCCTGTCCCAACCTATTGTACCATCCCAATCTATTCACTGGCAGAGCAGAGTGGGAATCAGAAATGGCCTTTTGTTCAGCAAAAGCCAGAACATTAGTGTGTTGTCAGTATTGTTTTGGCCACAAATCTAAAACACAGCACCATATGAGCAGTTGTGAAGGCAACAAACTCTATCATATCCAGTCCCAGTACAGTATTTGTTTGCATACATACACATATATGCTGTTATGGTTAGATCATATATAGGAAGTCAGTGGATAGAGAGGAAGATTCTGAACACCTGTATTAGGGTAATGCTCATGAAGCGTGCCCACAAAGAAGTCATATGTCTCTACTGTCTGTGGAGTTTTGTTCTGTCACATAGTCTTAGAAGTAGGGAGTACTCTCATATCACATCCACCTAAATGTGCAGTCAAAGGTAATTGTGATTGGCAAGCTGCAGAAATTACAAATAAATAATATACAAAGCCACGTACTAAGTTTTCTATATTATCTCCAGTGCTCTTTGTTCTGGTTCTAATTAGTGTGTTTTTCCTTACTATAACAAGCCTTCCTTAATGGCATCGAGTCTTTGTAATCTCAGCTACATGTGAATAACTCCAGACTAACAGGATTTTCTATCCTGAAACTAATAGATAATTTTATGTTGTTTTCAGACTGTATAACATGTTCTTCTAGAGGCAGCGTTGTATCTTGCTCAACAGGTGCATAGTTTATTACTCTTTTCTTCTATTCTTCCCTTTCTCACTTTGTCCAGTAGGACTATTTTGTCTAGTCAGAAATAAATGGGAGTGTGATGAAGAGGACACCACACAATAGAAACTGCTATTTTTTGGTTCATTCTAACCATCTTTTGTTAAAATCAATTGCTTTTTAGATAAATTGCTTGCTTTCTGCTTCTCCCGTTTGCAACTTGTCAGCTGTGAACAAATGTGTTATCATGGCTACCTCACCGACAGTGTAAAATTTTATCCTGTTATTTAAATATAGGAAAAACAATTTTCTTAAAACTAGAAAAAATGTATTATGAAATATTAAAATGTTTCATTAGATGAGCCTTATAATAAAATATTTTTAAGTGATGAAGATTGTGTAGTAGCATTCTCAGTATAAGTGGAGTATTTTTAATAGAAATTCAGAAACTTGTAGCAATATTTTCCAAGTATTCATAGAAAGAATTCAGAAATATTATTAAATTCTCAAAAGAATTTTCACAATTTAGTTATTAGTCTAATAGTTATCATAGTAGATAGAAAAATCAGAATCAAGAGATACAGTTAAATTAACGGATACTTGAGTAATTCTAATTTCAAATAAAAAATACAACTAGTATTTATCTCCTTTTTTCACAAAAAGTGTAGCTATGGGTGTATTTGAATTACCAAATACACATACATTCATCTAATTTTATTTTCCCCAAGAGTGAGAAGCAAAGCAATTTCTCCAGTGAAGACAACTCACGCAGTTCATTTTTATGTAATACTTTTTANCTCTAGGGTGACTCATTCTTGACTACTGCTTTGAAAAAGCACAGTATTTTAGTAAATATATTTTTTTAAAAAATACGGTTTTGAAATAAAATAGAAAAATGAAAAAGCCCACAGCATAATCTGCTTAGAGAAGAAGTTGCTGGGGAAAAAATGAATTATTTTAAAAGGTACTTATTATTTATTGATTTTTCTTCTTTTTTTCTAATTTGGAAAGTTGGTAACGCTCATGTTTAAATTTTAAGTGATTATGATCTATCAACTAAGCTCAATCTATTGAACTTTTAATTGACTTAAATTACCTCTTCTATCTGCTTTCTTTTTTGCATTCTACAAACAGATTTTGGACTTTTGCTCTTTAAAAATTAGTTATCTTGAATGTGTTTATTTTTCTTCAGAGAGCAGAAACTCTCTCTGTTGCCTGTGAGATCCCAGATTGCACTAGCCATTTCTATTGCAAAGACTTAGCCATTCTTTCAATGATAATCATATTTTATAGCTTCATATTATTGAGCATAAGTAACTTGCTCAGCATAATTTAGAACATATAGGAAATCAATTCAAGGTATTCATAATCTATGAAATTCTGAAAGTACTATGTTTCAGTGTCTTCGCCCTTCTTCTGAGGCGCTCCAAAAGAAAATGCCAGTGGTTTACAATTGAGCAATTTTGGTAACTTCTTTATTTTTAATCATAGAAAGTACATGTTGCTTTTGCTGGCTGACTTTTCCTGTTCTGCATCTGTTGCCCTTGATACTTAGTTATCTTTTCTTCTGGATTATCTCTGTGTTTTCCTACCCCTTTTAATATTATATGTCTCTGTTTTTCTCTCTTCCTCTTAGTTTGTCTGCAGTTGCTGAAACTTGACTTAAAAAGTAATTTTTCATTGCTCCAGTGTTTTTCTTTTCCTTCTCCTTTATTCCCTATTAGAAATGTTATATTCCTTTCAGTACATCAAATGTTGTACAAGTCTTAGCCTGGTTTGTTTGGATGATGAAACTTAGTACTCTTTTACTGTCTGGCTGTCGTGCTTCTTAGCATACCTTTGTTATCCAACCTTGAAACCGTTGGCCAGTCTTAGTCAAATTTTACAGTTCTGAAATAATGCCCTTATTGAGAGGAAAGATTTAGCTTTACTCCATAGATATCAATTCAGTTTGGCTTGCTGGCTCCCCAGTGAGAATATTCCTCCTTACAACTCATTTTAATAGACAGTGTCTTCCCTAAGTGCTATTCATGGGATATAGATGTGGCAGGGAGATAAAATATGAGAGATTGGCATCAGTGTCACATTCAAAATCTGCTTATGGGTAAAAGGAAGCATATGATATATAGAAAGCTAAGAATTTATTTTTAGTGCAATTGATGCTCACACAGACATCCTTGCTATTTCTATAGAAATTAATTTATAAAGCAAATGGAGCTGAACACCTGACATCTTTATGCATTTAAGAAGATGTTTTTTCAGACTGTTTCTAATTGATCTTATTGTAAGATGTCCTCATATATTATAATTGAGGGGAAAAAAAAGAGTTCTATAAACAAAAAAGCACTGCTTTTCTAATTGTGAAATTAATTTAATTTATCCTTAAAAAAAAAAAAAAAAGAGAAGTAGAAAAAAAGGATCCATAGTTGCAGTCACATTTCCGAAACCCATTGTAGCTGTCTTAGTGAACATGCCGTCTATTAGGAAGTGCTCACAAGCTCACATGACTTAATCCTGATCAGATTTTTTAAGATGTACTTAAATTTGCATTAAAAAGAATTTAGGATTATTTTTTTAACTGAATGGTACTTAACCCAGTTCAATTCAGGGACTGTTTCTTGTATGTTAAAAAATACTACCATTTCTACTAGAGTACAATAAGAAATGGCATTAAGGCAGCAGTCTTTTTTGCCAGGTAGATGCCTTTTTTGTAGATAACAATATAAAATTAAAGGGAGATTGGTGATGGCTATGCTTATTCAATAAAACTTGCATGTTATAAAAAATGAAGTTTTCTAGAGACATTAGCATTTTACGAAGGAAAAGGCTTTTTGATGACACCTCATCTCAAGGGAAAGCAAAGAATATGAATATTGTAGAGTGAATGATGGAATTAATAATGTTATTTCTCAAATTTTCTACTTATTTTTTGAAGACAGAGATTGAGGCTTAATATAGCCTGGGATTGTACTCTGAGCACACTATTTTATGGAGGAAGAAAAGTGTATGCACACTGAGGACAGTAAAATATTTTCCACCCACATGTTTGCAAGCAGCTAGTGCTGCTCCTTAAGCAGTAGCCCGTGAATTCTCACAGCCCAGGATTTGAATATATAACCTAAATCACTTAGGTACTGTGTATTTCTGAACACATCAAAAAGATTTGTCTCCTTAGCAGAACCCTAGGGAAATTACAGCTCTCAGTACTACTGCCAGTCAGGTCCTTATTGTTTTATGCTCTGATATTTTCATTTTTTCTTATCCCTTCAGCTTTGAAATTGCAATACATAGGGAATGGTGGGTATTCAATTATGCTCAAGATGGATTACTGAATGTCTGTATGTTCTGGAAACTTTTGTTTCATTTGTTGTAAGAAGGAAGTACATACTGATTGCCTGTTGAACCATTGGAACCAGTTAGAATAAATTTTATTATATACAATTTTTAATTTTTAAGACGATGAGGACTTTAAAAGTATTTGATTTTTAAAATACCTATATTTTTAATTACACTTTTTCTACTGTTGAAATAAATATTGCACTGTTTAATTAAAAAACAGGAGTGTTGAGACAGGCTGTCTCTTCTTATGTGTTGTGGTTTTGTAATCTATGTAAAGCAGCAAAGAGAGGAAGTAACCACAAATACTTATGAGAACGTTTCTATATCACATTTGACTGACAGTCTTGAATTTCTGAGACCCTCATATCTGTCAAATCTCAGTATCTGAGATATAAACAGCCTCGGTATGCTAGGTCTGAAGGGAAGAAGAACAGTCACAGAAGTTTGATTGGCAAGCCAAATTGTACTGAGTCAGAAGAAACGCGTAACTTTTACAGCCTTTATGAGATTCATAACAGAATTTAGTACACAGAAGAATACAGTTAGTCTAATGTTTCATAAGACATATTTATGGGATTTAATCCCTGTCCATATTCTTAATGGTACCTCAACTTTTAATGTGTCTGGAATATCTTTTCCCCATGTCTTTTCCTTTAGGATTAGGGCTACTGTAAGGGAAGCAGAACATACGTTTGATTTGTGTTATTTTTACTGTGGAAATCCTAGTTCCTATTATTGGAACTCTGAGAGTCTTTTCAGTCTGTTCTGAATTTCAATATAAGATAAAGCTGAACATGAGGTAAGAATCTTGCTCACATATATTTAGAGAGCAGTATGTTCCAGAAAATACACAGAAATAAAGTTCAAATTGCCCTTTCTTTCTTCTAAAACACACTCATGCACATACAAAACATGATTTTAACATGTTAAATCTGATTACCTTTATCTAGAAAATTGGCAATTATGATAGAGGTTCTGAGTCATAGGAATAATGGAATGAAAAGGACTTTGTTGAAAAATTGTTGTATTTCTAAAATGGTTTCAGATGATATCATAAGGCAGGAATACTAATGGGAATAAAATACTATCTTTTGAGGGGTTCGTAGCAGATTATTTTCTAACTCTTTAAGTGACATTTTGTGACTGAGTCCTGAGTCATGACATCTGGAAAAAGCATGTTGTTTGGTGCCTACAGCAATAAACTGAGGTTCCAAATTACCAGCCCTATCCTGGTCTTCATCAAATTGCATCATGGGCTTCCATAAGAAAAGGCACAGTCAGCAGGTTGAGGGAGGTAGTTCTCTCCCTCTACTGTCTCTTGAAACCCCAGCTGGAGTACTGTTATCCAGCTCTCGTTCTCTGAGCACTAGAAAGGCATGGCCCTATTTAAGTGGGTTCAGAGGAAGGCAACAAAAATAATCATGGGGCTGGAGCACCTCTCCAATGGAAAAAGGCTGAGACAGCTGGGGTTGCCCAGCCTGGAAAAGAGAAGGTTCCAGGGAATCCTTATTGTGGACTTTCAGTACTTAAAAGGGTCATGTAAGAATGAGGGAGAGAGACTTTTTACCAAGGACTTTAGTGACAAGAGACAACAGTTTTAAATAAAAAAAGGGTATATTCATATTGGACATAAGGAAGAAGTATTTTAAGATGAGGATGGTGAGATACTGGAACAGCAAAAGCTATGGGTGTACCATTCCTGGAGATCTTAAAAGTCAGGTTGGATGGGACTTTTAGCAACCTATTCTACTGAAATATACCTATATAATCTTTAAATGTCCCTTCCAATTAAACCCATGCTAGGCTAGTCTACTCTGAGAAGTAGATTTTTTTTATTGTCTGTGGTTATACACACCATGACACTGGAAAAATATACAATAACCTTAAATGAAAGTTTTAAGTGAGCTAATTGTGAGATTTCTTAGCATTTGAATGATTTGCATGCCCAATTCGCTATTTTCCTGTAAAGTAATTATTTCTATGTTTAAATGTTACAGAAGTATATAGCACTTGAAAAACCAGAAAGTAGTGTTCATATAAGATGGAAAATACATTAGAATCATAAAAACAGGATAGCAGAGGATCAATCACATTTCTTTTGTGATTTACACTCTTTTCTTATCAGTGGAAAATATAGTGCACAAAGAAATGCCAAATGCCTATATGAGATAATTTTAAAATTCAGGTATTTGATGGCTGCCTGTACACGAATGAAATCTTTTTTCTCAGATTTCCTTTACACTGGGCTTTATTTCAGAGTCTCACTAGAGTTTTTGTCTGCTGTGAAATAGCATCTCAGTTTTCAAAACTCAGTAGCGTCCAAGTCTTTTGGCATGACACTCATAAAGAGCTTTCTTTTGTAAAGTATGACATCAGGATTTGTTAGTAATATTTGATAGTCATGACTGAATAATTAATTTTTCTGTTGAACCAGGTGTTATTGCATACATCAAAAGAACAGAAAATAATATAATTCATATTTATACTAAAACTATAAAATATACTCCCTGAGTGGCCTGTAAATCATAATATCATAGTCAGATGGATCACCTGACCAATATTTTATGAGACATCTATAGGATTTATACCAAAAACCACATGTAGAGTATCTTGGATTTTATAAGCTAAAGCCTAGCTTTTTGTCATTTACTATCCAAAGGACTGTAAGGGATGGTGTGAAAATTAAAGGGACAGAGAAATGTTGATGCTCTTTCAGCATTTCCTCTCACACCTGAGTGGTTCCTCTGTTATCTTCTTATCTAGATCAGTGAGATAAGAGGCTTTTTCTGAAAATAAGCTTTAACAATAGCTTAAAAAATCCAAAGCAGTGTTGAGTACTTTTTAAATGTGAGCTATGAATCCTATACTGCTACAAGTTAACCAGTAAGGAACGATCCTTTCATATGTATTCAATTCTTCAAAATATTGTACAATCAAAGTTCCAATATTTATTGTCATTGTTCCAAAACACTCTTGTTGTAACTGTTGGGCAATGTATTGCTGCACCTTTTCAAAAAAAACCTGAGATCCTCTGACCCTCCAGAATAATTGTCTATTCTATTTTTAATATAATTTGCTAAGTAGATTTTTATAGAGTTTAATATATCAGTCTTAATATGGCATGTGCTCTTAAAAAATCTTTTTAGTACCCTATTTTGTATAAAGATGTTGATAATAATGATATTATCTGTGGTAGTGCTGCAAAAAATAATGTTAACAGGAGTAATAATAGCATTAAAAATTTATGAGCCATTACTGAATTTAGCACAAAATTTTAATGAACCACAGTTTAGGTAGAATAAAACTTTTTGCATTTCCTTTCCAGTAACAGTTAATTTCTAGTCTTAAATTTTTAATGTGTTTGGTTTTTTTT
>VWZG01000206.1:0-23385 GCA_013396735.1 Grallaria varia | reverse complement strand
AAGACAAAGTCACACAGAAAACCTGCTCTAAAATAATATGTGGCAAATTTAAATTTAGGGAAGTACTGAAAACTTTTCATGTTGTTTTTATTATTACAGGATTTCAATCTAGGAATTAAAACATTTAATATCAATTCTGTTTATATATATATTTATACACAATTTTCTCATCTTCATGAAAAAATATGCCTAGGAAATTTGTATTCACTCTTCCAAATTTTGTTTTTCAGCAGATGTTGTTTGTTTTTGTTCTTCATTTTGGTTGTTTTTTGTTTAAATAGTGTACGACAGAAAGGTGTTGATATGATGACAAAGTGATCGAGAAAGCTTCTGTGGAATTTTGTCCTAAAGTTACTCAAGATTATTTTTTGGGGAAAAAAAAGTTATTGATGAGATGCCATCATTAAAATTTTAAGGAAATCAAAAAGTGAACACAATTTCTCATATTCGTAACATAGTATCCAGGCTTAGCTTAGATCTATAATACCTAATTATGGATGGAGAATCTTCTATATCATAAGTTAAAAGCATTCATATGCTCAAGAGGTAATGCTGGAAGCACAATTATTGTGACACTTTAATAACAGCTCTATATATGTGTATCTTCCTGCTACCCCGGTTCTCTATTTCCATGTTTTAAAAATTAATAAAGGATTTGTAGTATAAGCTGTATTACTTTATTGGTGCCATAATATATTTTATGCTCCTATAGTAAATTTGTCCACATGACCGCCCATACCCTAGTAAAGTGGGGGTTTTTTACCTCCCCTTTCTTAACTTGTTCATGCAATCAGCAGGGATCTGTCATGGATTCTGCAACAGGGACTCCATGTCTTTGTTTTGTGTGGAAGAGAGTCATTATTCATTTCAGGACCCTCACAAAAAAATATGCAAAATACTGAAAAAGTTGTGTATTTCTGTATGTTTCTTGATCAGATAGCTCAATACTTATTAATTTTTGTTTTCTTTTTTCAATCAATATATTTCTCTGTTTCAATTATATTTTAATTAAATGATTGTTCTGCAAATCCAGACTTCAATTTTTAGTTGACAGTAACAACAAGAACTTAACTCTTGAATGTGTCAATTAGAGTGTAAATGAAAAATGAAAGCCTAAAGTAAACTGAACAATTACTGTAAAATCTACAGAGAATATTTAGGAGCTTCTGAAAATAATTAGCCATCTCTAAAACCCAGGGGAGCAGTTTATTTGCAACAGTTCTTGCATATGCTGTGCAAACTCATGGCTTTCTCTGACTATACCAATACTTGTTTCTTTGCAGTCCTTTAAGACATTGTTCACTGTGGTGTGTTGATCCTGGCTGGATGTCAGGTGACCACTAAAGCCACACCATCACTCCCCTCCTCAGCTGAGCAAGGGAGAAAACAATATAACAAAAAGCTCATGGGTCAAGATCAAATCAAGGAGAGATTAGTCATCAATTATTGTCATAGGTAAAAGAGACTCAACTTGGCAAAAATAACTCAAGTTTATTACCAATCAAATCAGAGCAGAGTAACAAGAAAATAAACCCAAATAATGTAAAAATCTTCTCTGCACCCCTCCTATTTTCCTGGGCTCTACTTCACTCCTGATTTTCAGTACGTCCTCCTCAACAGCAGCACAGTGGAACAGGGAATGGAGATTGGATCAATTAATCACAAATTATCTCTGCTGCTTACATCAGCCTCTTCAGCCATCAGCGCGCTTGCAGCAGGCATGGGTAGAGCCCTTCCCAAATCTTTGTTTGCGAAGCTGAGCCATGATGATCTCTGCTGATTCTTCCTTCTCAGGAGGACTGCTTCAACTCCTCCTCTCCTCTAGCATGGGGTCCCTTCTATAGCATACAGTCCTCCACTGAACATCTTCAATATGAGTTCTTCCCATAGGCTGCAGTTCTCCATGAACTGCTCCAGTGTGGGTCCCTTCCATGGGGTGCAGCCCTTCAGGAACAGGCTGCTCCAGTGGGGGTCCCCCGCAAGTCATGCCAGCAAACCACTCTAGTGTGGGCTCCTCTCTCCATGAGGCTGCAGGTTCTGCCAGGAAACTGCTCCAGGGCAAGCTTCCCACAGGGTCATAGCCTCCTTCTAGCATCCCCTTGATCCAGCCTGGATGCCCCCCACAGGCTGCAGATGGATATCTTCAGCATTTCCAAATAGGAATGAAGCTTGCGAAGGACCTAGAACGCAAGTCTTATGAGGAGTGGCTAAAAGAACTTGTGCTTAGCCTGGAAAAAAAAGAGAATGAGGGGAGACCTTCTTTCTTTCTACATCTACTTGAAAGGAGCTTGTAGCGATGTGGGGGTCAGTCTCGTCTCCCAGGTAACAAGCAATAGGATAAGAGAAAATGGTCTCAGGTTACACCATGGGAGGTTTAAATTGGATATCGGGAAAATCTTTTTCACCAAAATGTCTGTCAAGGATTGGAACTGGTTGCTCAGGGAAGTGGTTGAGTCACCATCTTTGGAAGTATTTAAAAGACTAGTAGATGTGGCACTTAGGGACATGGTTTAGTGGTAGCCTAGACAGTGTTAGACTAATGATTGGACTCAATTTTCTTAGAGGTCTCTTTCAACTGAAACAATCCTATGATTCTATGACTCTATCAGCTCCACCGTGGACCTTCATGGGCTGTAGGGACACAGGCTGCCTCACCATGGTCTTCATCACAAGCTGCAGAGGAATCTCTGCCCCCACACTTACCCCTCCTTGGTATCTGCAGAGTTGTTTCTCTCACATATTCTCACTCCCCTCTTATGGCTGCTGCTACATGGTTTTTTTCCCTCCTTCTTATATGTGGTATCACAGAGACACTGTCACTGTAGCTGGTGGGCTCAGCCTTGGCCAGCGGCAAGTTCATCTTCGGACCTGGGCAGCCCCTATGTCTGCCAAACATAGGGGAAGCTTCTGGCAGCTTCTCCCAGAAGCACCCTGGCAGCCCTCCATCTACAAAAACCTTTCCATGCAAAACCCAATACATATATGAATATTAGCGGCTCTGTAGTTCCCTCACAGACTTTCTGGATTTTGTAAATTTCCTCCCTTTCTTTATTTGTTACCAATTGTTTTTCAGAATTACCCTATAAATTAATGTCACTAGATTTTTATTATTCTGTAAATTGTTCCTAATTGATTATTAGGAACATATTTAGTACACATTTGTTTTTGGTTTTGCTTTTTTTTCAATAAAAGAACTAAATAACAATTCAATTTGAGGAGATTACCACCTATTAATGTTTTTCATTCAAGTATTCTTTTAATGTGAATAGAGTAAAATTTTGTTGTTAGGAGGACACCAAAAGAAATAATCTGATAACAAAAAATAAAATAAAATGTGCCATCTGAGTAATTCAGAGACAGAAGGCTATAGAATTGGAGGCATTAGAGTAAATATTCTGGCACAGTTACTTTGGGCACACATAAGAGAGGAATTTCTTTAGATAAATTGGGATGCAGCTGATTTCCTTTCTTCAGCCAAGTTGTATATTTAAATAAATGCAATATTCCTTTATGGAAAATAGAATGACTTGGTTTTATTTCTATCCCAGCCTCTGCAGTATTTCTATGGAGACAAACGTTAAATTTAATTCCTATTTAATGATAAAATCTTGGCTTATATTTATGAATATTTCTTCTGAATCATATGAATCATTGGTAAGTCATTTGAAAGTTGTGTTTTTAATGGCCAACCTTATGGTGCTTACTTAGAGAGAAATATTTGAAAGTACTGTTGCACTCTGAAAACCTAGGTATCTGAGAGGGGGAAATATGTATTTCTACATCAGACCAGAAATTCCATATACCACACCATATACCCAGAGTTCCATCTCTAGCACTGGCCAGTAACGATTTTTTTAGTGAAGGAAAGATCACTGCAAGCATGCAGTTAATTAAGGTGTCGACCTAACTCTAGTTAAGCCACTCTTAGGCCAGTATTGCTTTTTGAATCCCATCAGGCTGTTGCTTCAGTGGAATTATTCAGTCCTATTTTTAATCCATGTAAATGCCTTAAATTGACCAAGTTTTGTGCAGAAGTTGCACAATTTATTTATGTAATATATGAAGTCACTTCTCTGCCTGCTTTGAACTTGGCACCTACTGTTTTCACTTCATGCCCACCAGTTCTTATGGGGGAACAAAAAAAAGTAACAAGTTGTTCTCTATTCACCATATTTATGACATGATTCTCTAGACAGAAGATATTTCATACCTTTAATCATTCTAATAATTCTTGTCATCAAGACCCTTTTTAATTCTATTCTATTTTTTTTTTTTTTTTTGAGGTGATGGAGTATGGAACTGCATTTATACAATACTATTTGATCCTGATAGACTTGAAAAATATTGCTACTTGCTATGAAATTTACACATTGTATTTCAAGCTAATTTTTGGACAGTCTTCTTGTATTTCTGCATTTTACCTGTAATTTACAATTTTTTACATTGCCCTTGTTTAGAACAGCTTCACATTTTTAAAGATACCAGAAAACTTTCCATTTTCCTGAGATGTGCCATTATATTGTAGTAGGCAATAAATATATTTATACGATAGAAGGCCAAGTTCTAGGATAGGTATATACAAGTCTGACAGCATGTCTGACAGGCAAGAAAAGTCATTCTCCATGACCATTCTACATCATTCTGAATGAATGACCTCCAGAGCAGCGGTAATCACAGCACACCACAATTTTCTTACAGCTTCCTGTCTGGTCTGTCCACGGAAGGGCTTTCTCAAAATGTTGTTACTGTGATAACTTGCTAGTTATTTTCTAACATGCAGAGCCCTAGGCACCCTGCAGGACATGCTGGCAATGTGCATGCATTTATGTTTGCCAGTAGTTAAACATTTGTGATTTCTGTTTATACTCTTGGAGCCCCTGCTCTCATCCTACTTCTTGCTACAAATTTCTTTCATTTTGGAATTGCTGTTAGGGAAATAGAAAGATGTAAATTAAAACATGTTGAACATTATAACGACGAGTATTCCTGTATTGATCACAAAAATTGACACGGTAGTAAAACTGATAATAGACATTCAGTATAGGGTAGAGGTCTCAAATATAATCTTTAAGCTGCTCCAAACACTCTAAATGAGAGAGGTGGTGTGATAATATTGTCCTAGTGAGATGATAGTATTTATGAATGAAAAGCAAAATCAAAGAGGAAGACATGAGCAGTACTATTAGAGTTAAGAAACTTGGTCAGGCCTTCCCCAAAAAACTTAAATCAGATTTCTCCAAAATCCAGGTTAAGTAATCAGTTTCTCAAAACTAGGATATGATAAGAGTGTTATGCTGCAGAATTACTCTTTTTGTGACACCGCCCCACTGCACATAATTATATGTGACTGTGCAGCATAAAAATAGTTATTATTTCCTGTTGTTTTTCTCTAAGCATTGACCCTATATATGAATTTATGCAATCTAACAAATAACAGTACTTGGAATTTACATGTCCAACAGTATTATTAAAAATGAATGTAAAATAGATTACTTATGTCCTCCAGCATGCCTAAATGTTTGGGGTTTTTAAAAGTATTTATTCCTTTTACCATCCCAAACTATTTTATAATAGCCATGTTTAAAATTTATAGGATATACTTATAAATAAATGATAATCAAATATATTGTGGGGCTGAACTGTCTAATTCTGTTTTGCAGCTTGTATTTTCTTGATTGGTAACTTCAGATCAGTTCCTAAACTTCTAAATGTGTAAGGAGTTGAGTCACCCTATAATTTATCTGACAGAAGAAAGTCCAGAAAGTATCAAATATAATACAGAAGAATATAATTTTTCATGTGTTAATTGATTGAGAAATAAAAGAAACAGTATCACAGTGGAACATTGTGGTGGGTTGACCTTGGCTGGATGCCAGGTGCCCACTAAGCTACTCTATCACTCCCCTTCTCAGCAAGAAGAGGAAGAAAATACAAGGGATAATAATTCCTAGGTCAAGATAAGGCAGTTTGCTAAAGCAAACGCAAAAGTTTACATGCACAAGCAAAGGAAAAACCAAGTATTTTATTCTCTACTTCTCAGCAGCAAGTGATGTCCAGATGCTTCTTGGGAAGCAGAGCTTCAGCAGATGTAAATAATGAATGTCCCACCTTCCTCCTCTTTCCTTTTAGCTTTTATTGCTGATCAGATATCATATCATATGGAATATCCCCTTGGTCAGCTGTCCTGGCTATGCCCCCTCCCAAGATCTTGGCCAGCCCCAGTCTATTGAGGGGGGTGGCATGAATGTTGGAGAGACAGTGCTGATGATGTGCCAGCACTGCTCAGCAATAGCCAAAACTCTGATGTGTTATCAACACCTTGCCAAGTACCAATACAAAACCCAGCGGTGTGAAGGCTGCTATGGCAGACTAATTCCATCTCATCCAGACCAACACAAATATGTATGCCTCAACTGAAGCACTTTGTATTTAGGATTATTCTATTTTTAAACACCATGCTAAAGGGGAGAGCTAATATCATAGAACAACAAGGTCAAAATTGCAGGTTTTTGTTTTTACCTGTCTGTGTGGTACCAAGAAAATAGTACTGTATAGTTTATTTTTATTCAAATTAGATATGAGATATTAGTTATTCACGATATTTAAAAATGGATGTGCCTTTTGTTTTACAAAGCAAGGTGAAGCAGTCTCACTGTCTCAATACCTCAATTTTATGTCTTTAGCCGTATAAGTCTCGTAAAATGTTTAAGTGTACCTTCCACCTTAGAAATTAAGTTATGTAATCAGCAGCTAAGTTGTACTGGGGGGCAGTTAGTGAGTAATTCTTTATGGTCCAGAAAAAGCCAGCAAAAGTTGCCAAGACGAGCACTGCCAATTTGCTACGAAACCCCATGGTACAGCCAGCTTCTCACACTGCAAAGGAGCAATACACTGTCTGTCTTCCCATGTCCCTGAAAAACTCATAAAGTGCTCTAATTGTAAGTCCTTGTGGTCTGTCTCCCATGAATGGCTTAAATTAGAAGGGACCTCTTGTCCAATAACTCTTAACAATAGAAAGTGAATCTTGGACATAGGAAGACTTAAATCTATAAGTCAGTGTATAAGGAGATTTGGTCATTTCTGCTCTAGCACAAGAGAGGTACCGAGCTATTTATAGGTTAGAAGGACATGAGTTTCAATTTTACTGAATTTTCTGCTCTAGGAATACGCTGGTTTTGTCTCAGTACCACAGAGGAATATTCCATATCCCCTTTCATTCTTTGCATCCCTATTTGCACTGATTTGTATTAGAGAGGCACATTTTTTTGGATAAACAGTACTTCTTCCTTCTGAAAATTGCTCTGCTAGTAAATTTCTTAAGTCCAGTAAGTAAATACAATAGAATATATGGAGGAAAGAACTACAACAATCCTGCATTGATCTGTTCCTTATGTTCTGTACACGTGATGATTTGTTCAAGGAAATTCTCTGACCTTTAAGCTGCTGATTTTTAATATTCACCCAGCAAAAAACATGTTCTTAATTACAAAGCAACATCATACTTTTCCTCATTTATGAGAGAAGGGCATGAAGAAATATCTGCAAAAGGCACATTTTCCCCTGTGGTGAGTAAATTAATTTCAGGTTCTTTTTTAAGATTCAGTTCTGAGGAATGAGAAAGCTAGGAACAGTTCTTCTCTATTATTTATAATTTTCACCTACTTTTGAAAAAAAGTACTTTTTGCTGTTATTTTTTCAAATCTAGCAAATAAACTATTTCCTTGATGCTGTCCCTCACTTTTTGACTCTGATGTCCTTTACAAGAAAAAATAGGTGATCCAAGAGAAAAGCTAAATAAAAAAGCAGGAAAATTAATTTCTGTGTGGGTTTTTTTATCCTTCCCCCCTCCTCCCTCCAATTTTGTAGTCCTGTCTTTTTCTTTTTGCAGACCATTCTTACCAGTTCCCATCTGGAGCATTACCACAGGTTTTTGAGATGCTCGCAATCAAAGAGTCTGTGCTAAGTGTCATTGTCTTTCTTCCTGTTCTATGATATGTCTTTCTCCCAAAGGAAACTAACATTTTTCACTTCTCTGAACTGGTAACTTTCCTCTGTTTTCATTGCATTTCCTTCCCTGAATCCATTTTTTTAAGATGCTTGCTGTTAATTTCTTGAGTTAATGAATAATATCTAAACACTTTGTGAAATGCTCTGAGGATCACTGTAAGCTAATCTCAGGCTTCTCAAAATGTAATTTTGAATCTTATTCTTAGTTGATAATACTACATCCAAGATTCCAAAAGCTTCTTATAATTGAGTAAGTAAACAGAATTCCATGCACCTTGTTCTTAAGATACTTAAGATCTCTTTGGAAACAATACTTGTGGGAACTTAGCTGAAAGACCACCCATATAAAGGCTGCTATAACAACCTTTTAGATACACCCAACTGTAAACTTCTCTGGAAGGATTATACCATCATACTTTCCATTTAATGAGATCACCAGGCTTTAGTCTTGTCTGGACTGTATGTGTGTAACATCCGGATTTTGTTTGCAGACTCCAAATCCGAATGACCATTAAATAATTGATTTCTTTAGTAATCTGATCAATGGTAATTTCCCTAACTCCCTTAGAAACTGATGAAAAGCAGGCAACAAAAGACATTTCTATCCTTGCTTTCTGTGCGGGTAGTTTTTAGATATGGCATGTTTACGAGAAACACTCCAGAGGTACTTTCTACAATCCCATTTCCCATTGCAAATGATCTACACTTTGCACATACTTTTTTGTCATGATTAGTTGATTGTAGCTGTTTCCTAAAGCATGGTTTATCCAGACAGGTGATAGTTTTCCTGTGTTGACAAGAATCACTTTGTCTTGCTGTGAAAAGTCTGACAGCATTGCTGGTTTCTCCAGGATACTTGTAATATATGACTTTGAAGACCAGCTTTTAATCCTGAAGTTGTTCTGGTAGACTCTTAGCATTTCAACAAAAATTCCAATGGAACTGATACTGGATCAGTAAAAGCCACCTTTTTCTTTCTTAAAATAGTCCTGTAGCATATGGAAAGATAATATTGGATAAAGTGGATTGTGGTATTGTGTCATGTCAGCTGCTCTTCATCACTGATAAGTACTTTTACTGTGTTTCTGACAGGAAATCCCTCGTTGCTAGTCAAATTTCTGCTCAGGAACAACTCTGACATATTTAGCTAAGGCAAAATAGTTATCTGACAGCATGTTTCTGCCCAGTGTTCTTCTATGATAATTTGATGGTTTACTCCTCCTTTCTGCAAATTAATTTCTGTATTAATGTTTTACTATAATTAGTATCCTGTTTCCTAATTCAACATTTATAAAAGTGGTCCTTTTACTGTGTGTGCTATAGGGAACTTTATTATTCCTTCCATCTGGAATGTGGTCTAAACACATTTTCATTTGGAAACTGAAGCTGAAGGATGCATTTCATAGAATGGAAGCACTTTGTTTCATTGCTATTCTTGTTGTTGTTCTTTTTGTGTCCTTTTTAGCACAATGTCCAGCAAATGAAATCCGTACAGAATCATCAGGAGTGATCCTCAGTCCAGGTTATCCAGGCACCTATCCCAACTCTCAGACATGTTCTTGGACTATAAAGGTTGAGCCAGGATATAATATTTCCATTTTTGTAGAAATGTTTCAAAGTGAAAAACAATTTGATGAACTGGAAGTATTTGATGGTAAGAAAAATTTAAATTCTACCTAATCACAAAAGACCAAATGTTGGGTTGACTGGGTCTTGATTTCCAGTTTTTGGTAACATAATGCAGCGATACATCTGAAACTTAAACAATAATTCAGTATTTCTATGACTTTTGCCTTAAATCTAAATCTGTTAGCCAATTAAATTTTTTATTGATGTATTCAAGAAGAAGAAGCTTTTCAATTTTCTTTGGTGTTGTCAAATGTGGAGTAGTAGCAGCTGCAGCATCCCTATGAAAGTCACACAGTTTTCTGTTTCATGGGAAATGTATGGAGGTGCCTGAAAGGAGAAATTAACATGCTGGTCTGTAAGGGTTCATTTCTGGTGAGGAAGTATTTTTTGGGTTGTAAACCCATTTGTCCAAATTGATAAAATTGTTGGAGTCTAAATACTCAAATTTGATTTCAAATACTCAGTCTGCTTTCTCCATAGCGTAGTAAACCAGTGCTGTTCATTGTTTGACTATACCACTATAAGAGTGTTTGACCATCTGTTTTGGGACAAAGAGTAGAGCAATTACAAAAACTCAATTCTACGGCTACTTACAGTGTTACTTCTCAAAGAGCCCTACTTAAGTTTTATTTTCTACTGAATTTTGAACTTATTGTCACTTGTTCTGTTCTCATTGATTGATTAGGATAACTAATCTCTGATTATTCTTAAAGATATTTTTATTCATTTGGAAACCATTATCATATCTTCCCTCATTAACCAATGATAGAAACAATTAATATTCACTATGGGAGTTTCATAGCATGAAAAATATGAAAAGGTCATATCTCTTGAGGTATCTTGATCTAAGTACTTTTAAGTAGTAACTTTTTAATGTCAAAAATTATCAATTGTTTTCACTTTTTGTTTCTGAAGAAAACCCAAAATATTTTTAATTCTTTTAAAAATGCCACTTCATTACCATGTATCTTTATTTTTAATAACATAGATGTTGGTCTATGTCAGGTTACTGAGGAAAATAGTATGCAAAGTATCTATTAATAATAGCTTTCTTTCCACTCAAATTTGTATTTAACATTAAGACAATATATAGCATACCTGGAACTTTTCTAGTGGTCTTACCGCTTTTATTTTCATTTGAAAAATTCTATTCAAACTGCTTAATTTGCCTGATGTATATTTTTGTTTTCTTTCTTATAAATTTAAATGTAATGAAACCACATTATCAATAATAGATCTGAGAGGAGAATTAGCATATTTACTATATTTTTAAGCATTTTCATTTCGTGGCATGAAATCATATTCTTACAAATTCATCCCTACTGCAGCTCTATGGAAGTAATTTCTTCTACCACCTACCAGCAACCTTAAGTGAGAAAGATAATGGCATATTTATAACCTCTCAGTTGCAGTGCCATGTAGAGATTCCTGAGCTAGCTCTCAACAAGCTGATATTTTAATATGGCACATTGCAGCGCCTTGCAGAGATACTTCCTGCTTGTGTCCCTGTGGCCACACTAGCAATGTGCTTTGCTGGACAAATTAGTTCTACATCTCAGCATGATGAGTTTGTTGGGGCAGACGGCTGATGTGGCTATACTGTTTCCATAGATGGCTATAACTCAGACTAGCTTTTTCAGAGCTAGCTTAGGCATCTCCCTGTAGGGGCAGCATTTTGAAACAAATATATGTCATGTTCTGAGACCTTGTGTGATCCAAAACAGCGTACATTTATCCAGGTTAGTAGAGTTGCACTGATCTATCTAAACCAGGTTAAGATACATCATCAAACTTAACGCAGAAACTGGATAAAGACAAATTTTAAAGAAATAGTGTTTGCTAAGGCACATATCTCTGACTACTTTATAAGATACCTTTGGAGCGCAAACCATAACAGTGACTACACCTACCTGACTACATTGTAAATTATGATACTTCAGCAGCTGGACAATGATCAGGATGGACATCCAGTCCCTGGGGCCACCCTGGTCAACTGGGACCGACAAACCTCTTAGTCATTCCCACTTATCAGTTAGACCCTTAGTGAATCCCATCTGGATTCTAAACCAGAGAAGCCATAAATGCACCATGAACATGATTATTAAAGTATTTTGAACTTGAAAACACCCACATTCAGGTTACTCACATTAAATAGCATTCATTTAATACAGAAAATATTCTTTTTTTTCTCCCTGAAACAAACCACAAAATTTCTTTCATTGAAAATAGAAGGAAATGTCAACTTGTAGCTAATATTCAGGAAAGCATCACCTCAAATATCACCACAGCAGAAGCTATTTATTTCCGTATGTAGAAAAATTCTAAAAGAGCAAGTAAAAAAAAATCAGACTCAAGAACACTTAAGTTCTACTGCTGGCCTTCCTGAAGACCATCTGGACATCTGCCTGCTAGGTAAGGTACAGAAACTGAAACTCATTTTTCAGGAAAAACAAAGGAAATTAAGATACATTGAATTAATCCTCTGATCTCCCAAAGACTGAAAAATGTGGTGTAAACTAATTTCATGATCATTAGTAAGGTTTTTCACCCTGTTGTAGGTAGTGGGTCTTTATTTGTAATGGTACTCTTTTAGTTGTTTCATTTGAGAATTTTGAAAGAACATATACAGTCAGAAATTTAACAAGTATATTAAACAGATTTTACAAAAACAGAAATAAAGCACAGACTAACTGACTGAAATGTCATGTTCTAAATAAGTTTTTCAAGCAAAAATAGGAACTGGCCTTAGCATCCCTTATAATTTATCTTACACTGTAATTGTCAAACACTACTCCCTAATATGATAAGCAAACAAATCACCAGGCATTTTGATGAGGACATGCTGGACAACCTATGCCAAAAGCTATGCTTATTTGGTATTATTTTGTATATGTGTCTATAATTTAGAATATGTTTAGTAATACTTATTTAGTTGTAGTATTGTCATTATAGTGACTGAACTGCAGTTCCTAAGGAACGGGAGTTGCTCTTAATAT
The DNA here is from genome assembly GCA_013396735.1 of Grallaria varia. Lineage (NCBI taxonomy): Eukaryota > Metazoa > Chordata > Aves > Passeriformes > Formicariidae > Grallaria > Grallaria varia. The sequence goes on along the minus strand of VWZG01000206.1, from coordinate 10,753 downwards.
TTATGGTTTGTTCTGGCTTCTGTAGTCTCCCTTTTTACCTAAAATGTCCCAATCAGAAAATTCACTAGTTTTGTTGTTTTGGTTTTTTTTTTTTTTTTAGTTGATCTGGAGGGGAAGAAGGCTGACAGCAATTGTATGCAATTTTTAGTTGTCCTTTGATTCAGTTTTATTTTTGTATTTTCATGCAACATAAGAAGAGCTGATTAGGCTGCAGCTGCTCAAACTCAGCAAAAAATTAATGAAGCAGCTCTTTATTTGTAATAGCAACTGTGACCAAGATAATGTTGGTTGAACACGGCTCTCCTAAACTTGAAATAACATGAAGCAAAATGCATAGTGAGCATATGAAGGGGAGGGGCTCAGCTGGAGAAAACGTAACCTTCGTATAGAGCAAAAAGATGCCATTTCATGTTTTAGAAAGCTTTCGGCTGGGGATTGGATTGAGATATAGATTGTTTTTTCTCTTCCATATATGTTGTTCTATTATATAATTGTTTGTGGTGTTAGGGTTTTATTATGGTGAAGATAGCAGTCTAGTGCCAGGACACATTTTTTCAACATCCTGTATTCACCATAACTGTGCATCTTTTTGCACTAAAATGAAACTGTAATAAACACACTGATTAACAGAACTGAGTCCCAGAGAAGGATGTAAATTCATAACACTTGTACATATGTGTATTCCACTGGGATGATCTTATATGTGACAGAGCATTTTTTATCTCTGAGTTTACTATGTAATATGGTGTCTTTAAATAATAGAGGATGTATGATGTTGAAGAATGGAGATATTTGCTACTGCTCACTGGTTAGATAAGAGCTTAAATAAATATTAGATATAAAAGGACAAGGAGTAGAAACACAACCTCATTCCATGTAATTGTGTTAAATAGAAATTTTTTTAAAATTTTTTTTTTAGAAAACCCACTATTTTTTTCAGTGTTTGTGGCAAAATCACTCATTGGTTTATATTTCCATTTGTTTGTACCAATATTATTATTGTACCCTCTAGTGAAACCCTAAAACCAGAAGGACAGTTTTAATAGAGATCTGCTAATTATTTCTGTGACAGTGTGTCCGCTTATTTCCTATTCTATTGTGTTCACATTCACTTAAACTCATAATACTCTAAAACTTCAATAGTTTCTTTATTCATCTCTGAAGGTTCTTCTGGACAAAGCCCTTTACTGGTTGCTTTAAGTGGGAATCATACTGGGCAACTCAACTTCACAAGCAAAATGAATCAGCTGTATCTCCGCTGGTCAACAGATCATGCAACCAGCAAGAAGGGGTTTAAGATCCGTTACTCAGGTAACTATTAATGGTTTCCATTAAACCATACTTTGTGATTACATATACTATTGTCCAGCTGGACTTAAAACCATGATAATTATTTAACATCAAATTAGCACTTGTATTATAACGTATGTTTCTCTGAAGATAATTTGTTATAATGTACATTTTAAGGATGTTCTATTGTTGGTATAAGGTAAGCACATAACTTGGTGCCTCCATTTTTTTCCAGCATGCCAAAGATCTCTAATTATAATGAGATTCTCCAAATATATGGGGGTACTTCTCCAATTAATACTTCTCTCTGCACCTGCTCTCTTGTCTTATCAGACCAGGAGTGAGGCCTTTGAAATGAAGTAGAGACAGCCCTTAGATTTACACAGAAGTACTCAGAAGTGAGAGGTTTTGATCCTGAAATGCCATGCAGTACTTCAACCTGCAAATCAGTACAAAATTATTAGGTTTACAATTTCCTAGTGTTGCACTTCACAACTCTTATTGCTACATTTTTCTTCATGTACAAATAAATGAAAAACTGGGTGGAAAAAAAATCCCTCATTTCTTCAACAGTCTGCATGTGAATCTGATATTGTGGTGACATGAAAATATGTAAATAGTCTGTCTAAATAGTGTCAATATTATTTCCCTTATTAGTTAAAAAAAATTAAAAAAAGAAAAAAGCATATATTGCAGTACTGTATCATACTTTATGTGTGGACATATTGACCCTTACTCAGTTTGCAACCTGTTTAAGATATATCCACACATTCATCTACAGACACATTGCTACTAAAGGACTTGGCTTAGGGATAATTTACATGATGTAAATAGTGTAAGAGAGAAAGGTGATAATTGCTGTCATTAACATTTGCTTTTTCTGTGTTTGGACTTGATTAGCAATGTAAAGGTTGCTTATGTTAATTTTGGTGACTAATGATTGTCAACATAAATTACATAGAGAAAGGAATACGAAGAATGTTTTAGCAGAACATTTCATCAAGCACCGGGTATCTCCATTTAGTCATGCTAAAGCTCACTCATTTTCTATACCATCCATGCACTGCCTGTCTAACTTCTAGAAGGTTTCTCTTGTTACTGAAACAGAAGATCAGGGCTCAGCTCAGGGCATAATAATCATTGTTTGATGGATTTAAGAACTACAAGCACAACTGTGAGCAGTCTGGAAAAAAAAAAAAATAGTCAGCAAAAGCATTATCTCCAGCTTGCAAACAGCTTTGGAATATTACTACAGACAAACTGAAAATGAGGGATGAAAAGAAAGTTGATTTCATGCATACTGGAGATTTATTTAGTTTCTCATAGTGAAAAAAACAACCAATTGCAGGACTTACTAGAGGGATTGAGAATGTGCAAGAGGGAACAAAGAGAATCATAGCCCTCAAGCATGTGGCAATGAGGTGAAAGGGCATTTAGTTATTAATTCAAAGTGAAGAAGCAATATCAGGGTTACAAGAATAGATTTAGTGTAAAGGATTTGTTTTGTAAGTATCAAATTATTAAGGAGACTTATTTTTGAGGAAATTGGGGAAATTATTGTATACCTTTACGTGTAATCAAAACATGTTTTCCAGTAGTGAAGTGGTCTGTCTAATTGCTAGGCTCAATTCATCAATTATTATGGCATTAGCTGCAACTAATAATAAAATTGGGAGACTGGAGACAGATATGTAATCCTTATGGCTATGTTTTAGGAACAAACAGGAGTTTGGCTTTTTTTACTTCAGTGGCAGTCAGTGCCTGCATTTTTCTCTAGACTTCTGTACATTTTACATGAGATTCAATGGAAATAATCAGCATGAAAGAAGAGTAACAGTGAGCGGCAGCATAAACAATTGGATTTGAATCTTAATGAGGGAGAGCAACATCATGAAAGCAGGAAAAATACAAGATCCCAGAAAGGCTATTGATACTGTGGCAGCTGTGACTGAGCCAGCAGGCTTCCTCATAATGAAGAACCTATTGAAATGAATTACTGCCCTCCCATAACCCTTCTCTTCTTCTCCAGCTATGCCAGTGCCCAAAATTTTGTAAATTGTAGTTTTGTCACAACTAGATCTCATTTGTAGATATAGATTTTATTCATTGTTCAAAAGTGCTAGAAGCTTTCAGAGGAATTCTTAGTATTTTCTTTAGCATACAACCTTAGTTGTGTAAGATGATTGTTTAATATTAGTAATATGTTTTCTATCTTGTGGTTTAAGGTTTTTCACTAAACCTCAGTAGAAAAAAGCAGTAGCATTACAGTGGAGGGGTATTTTTTTTAAGGGCTTTGACATATTATAGAGGCACTAGCATGATTTTAGTCTAAATAATACATTTCCTAATGGCACTAACACCTAAATATGAAATGATCTCTTTCTTAACCTATGGAGTATCTGTATATCATAGTGAAGCTAGGAGGGAAGCATCAGTTTCTTGTAGCTCTAGGGAAGTAATACCTTTTTTATCTTTGAAAGGGATATAGTATGGTAAGATCACTAAAATAGAGGCAAAAAAAATACAAGTAAAAGGTCATGTTTGCTGAAATATTTTTTTTAAATGCTTTTGTAGTGCTTGAACTTGACTTTCTGATGCAGACAGGTTCTACCCCAACTGTGCAGTTTATTATAAATAGGGAAGATCTGTGAGCGCAGAAAGTGGAACTGGCTGAGCCCAGGCCAGGAAATCCACTCTGTAAGAGATGAAAGTTTGAAACTGCTTTAAAAGACATCCGAAAAATGTGCTTTGTGGCTTTTTTCTCCCTCAATAATTTATAGCTCTGCATGCATATTCCTACCCAGGCAAGCCAGGATAAAAGCATAACAAAGAAGAGGTAGATAATTCTCTTTTTTTTAAGTAGCCATAGAGACAATTATAGTGCACTACAGTACCTGGTATACCTGCTGGAGGCATGACTTGGGAACCAGACAGGTATTTAATTTACTACCTTTCAAGTTGACATTGTCTTATAACATTGACAGGCTTTTGTTTAACTTTTGGCAAGTTATTCAAAGGTAAATAAGGCAAGCGGTTACTTAGCTGATTTATAATTTCCTGCCAATAGAACTATAGACGTGTATTACAAACCCCACCATAGGTCTCTATTTTCCCTTACAAATTGGGTCTGAATGGCCATGTTTTTGTAGCGGGCAGGCTACAAGTGCGGCTTCTGTGAGAAGCTGCCAAAAGTTTCCCCCACGTCTAATGGAGACAAGTCTGGCCGGTTCCACTGGCCATGATCAAGCCCATCAGCCATGGTGGTAGTGCCTCCGGAATATTATACTTAAGAAGAGAAAAAAAAACAACCTCAGCAGCAGTCAGAAGAAAGCAGTGAGAATATGTGAGAGTGATGACTCTGAAGACACTAAGGTCAGGGAAGAATGAGGGGTAGGAGGTGCTTCAGGTGCCAGAGCAGGGAGCCCCTTGCAGCCTGTGATGAAGACCCTGGGCTACCCACTGCAGCCCATGGAGGTCCATGGTGAAACTTATATCCACCTGCAGCCCCTGGAGGACTCCATGTTAGAGCAGGTGGATGCCTGAGGGAGGCTGTGATGCCATGGGAAACATGTGGTGCAAAAGACTTCTGTTGGTACCTGTAGACTCATGGAGAAAAAAAGCCCACGCTGGAGCAGATTTGTTGGCAGAACTTGTGAACCAATGGGGTACCTGAACTGGAGCAGTCTGTTCCTGAAGGACTGCATTCTGTGGAAGGGGCCCACACCAGAGCAGATTGTAAGAACTGAAGCCCATGTGAAGGACTCACATTGGAGAAGTTCGTGGACATCTGTCTCCTATGGGAGGGACCCCATGGTGGAGTAGGGAAAGAGTGTGAAGAGTACTCCCCAATGTGAAAAGGAGCAGTAGAAACAATGTGTGATGAACTGACTGCAACACCCATTCCCATCTCCCTGTGCCTGGGAATATGGAGTGAAGTTGAGCCCTATATTGCTCTTTAACCCCAGCAGGCCACTAAGACCCACCGAGCTACTTGCTCACCTCCTCCACAACAGGACTCAGGATGGGTTAGAGAATCAGAAGAGTAAAAATGAGAAAACTTGTGGGATAAGATAAACAGATAAAGTTTAATAAGTAAAATAAAACCTACACATGCCATCAAATCAAAACAAGAAATTCATTCACCACTCCCATTGTGAGGTGTTCAGCCATCTCCAGGAGAACAAGGCTCCATCATGCTTAATGGGCACTTGGGAAGACCACCACCGTAACGCCAAACATCCCTCCTTTCTTTTTCTTCCCCCTGATTTTATTGTTAAGCATGAGTCCAGATGTTATAGACTATCCCTTTGGTCACCTGGGGTCAGCTGTTCTGGCTGTGTCCCTTCCCAAATCCTTGTGCACCCTCAGCCTCCTTGGCAGTGAGGTGATGTGAGAAGCAGAAAAGGCCTTGTCTCTGTTTAAGTGCTGCTCAGCAATAATATCCTGTATTATCAACACTGTTTTCAGCACAAATCCAAAACACAGCCTCATATTAGTGACTATGAAGAAAATTAACTCTATTGTAGACAAACCAGCATACCTGGCGAAAAGTGTAGGAGGGAGCAGGCAGGGGAGAGACGTTTTAAGATTTAGTTTTATTTTGCATTATCCTACTTTGATTTGATTGGTAATAAATTAGTTTCCCCAAGTTTAGTCTGTTTTGCTCATGAAGGTGACTGCTGCGTGATCTCTTCCTCTCTCTATCTCAATTCACAAAACTTTCCTTATGTTTTTCTCTCCCCTGTCCAGCTGACAAGGGGAGTGACTGAGAGGCTTTGGTGGGCACCTGGCATCAGGGTCAACCCAACACATCTTTATTATGTTCTTTTAACCTCATATGTTTTTGTTAGAAGCTTAATTCTTCACCATTTATTTAATATTATTTTTAAGCTTTGTTCCTGTGAACCAACTATTCCTACTCCTTCTCTATTTCAATTTAAAATAAGCTATTGATTGGTTTGTCTTTATATTTTCCAGTAGCTGGTTAGAAGTTACAAGGGAACTGTACAGAGAAGTTCGGCAGACTCTGTGTAATTTTTTCTTCTCTGATTCCTGAACTCGTGTTTTGCTGTAGTAAATACAGCAGGAAAGTCACCATGGAGGTTTTACATTAATTTGAAAAAAGGCAAATATGCAGGATCATTTATAAATGTTGAATCATCAGTAAGAACATCTTCCTATATATAGCAGGTTATTTAGTGAGAAATTTGGTTTTTGAAGGGGCAAACATTCAAAATTGTATCACTAAAAAGGGAATAGGCCTTTGCAAATTTACCTTGTGTTTTCATACTATTTATTTGTTAGATTTAAAGCTAGAATGCAAAAGAAAAAGAATGACAGCCCAATCCTTTCTTGTTGCTTGGTTGAATATTGTTCTCTATTTTGATCCTGCACATTATAAAGGGAAAAGTAACATGGAATGGATGGCCCATTTATTAAGGAAATGGGTTGGTAGTCAGAAGAGGTATGTTTAGTTTTCTTGTGTGACCTTACCTAATTACTTAAGCCACTGTCTGGTTTCTTATCTGTAGAGCGGCTAAAGTGAGAATGATAGTAATGCCTACCACATTGCGTATGTAAAGAACAGCAGCATAAAGACATAATATTCCCTGGTAATATTATAATGAAGACAAGTAAGTGTCCAAAAGGGTAAGCTAGAAGAAAGCAGCGTACTAAGCTGTGACTTTTTATCTGTCAACATCAAATCTAGCACGTAAGATAAACAATGGCATCATGGGATTTGAAGGAAAGTTTTTCATATGTTTATAATTCCAAACGTAATACTATTTCCATGAATACTTATAAATATCTTCTTCATATTAGTTTTTTTACTATTGACCAAAGATACTGCTGGGCAATTAAGTCCTTTGCTAAAATAAATTCTTAGAAAAAATGTCATATTATTCACTGCTGACAGTAAGACCTATGTTTTGGACATACAGTTTAAAAGAATTTTAATTTTTAATTGGAAGTTATTTAATTGAAGTTTCCTTAGAGAGAGGTCTCAGACAGCAAAAAGCCCTTCAGCATAAATGTTTAAATGTTCCAGCTGTTAAGAGAATATGCTTTGTTAAAGGAAGAGTATGGTCCTGCAAATGCAAAATCTATTTATCTGTGTTGCTGTCCACACATCCATTGACTAATGATAGATGATTTAGCTAGGCAGCTATTACCCTGTTGATATTCATTTGTAAGTCACAAATGAATGTTTCAATTATAAGTGAGCTGAAAATGTGTTTTGCCTTGCGAAATACATTGAAGCCTAAGAGGTCTTGAAGGAATGTGGATGCTATGTCATTTGGAAAAGTAAATTAAATCTATAACTGTAAAGCTACTTCAGTCACTGGAATGATCACAGAAGTTTATCACATTTTGTGGTAAAACATCTTCATTCCTAGATGAGAGCGCCCCTGTGTCATTACGCCTATTTCAGCTAAGCCTCATGACATTCCAGGGCAGATTCCCCTCTCAGAAACTGGCTGGGAGAAAAACATCATTTTATCCCAGTGGTCCTTGACACAAGGCTGCAATTTTTTTATGAGCTCACTGTATGGATTTCTGCTTAAGCTCAGAATTTTCACTCAGCTGACAGTGGCTGCATTTTTCCATCTGACATTCTTCAAGCATTTGCTTACATTTCAGGTCTTCAGATATTTATTGTTGAATGTAGCTCTTCTGTTAATGTGTCAGTTCCTGATACTAGAAGACATTTTGTGTGCTTCATCCTGGTCTCCAGAGGGAGTTCAGTTTAAAGAAGAGACTAAAAATTATGAAACTATAGATTGAGAAGGGAATTGTATGGAGTCTTACCAATATTCCTTCACTGTATCAAGAAGTGTATATTTCAGAGTTGCAAAATAAAAAATCATCTTCAAAATTTCAGATAATTTGCTTTAAATGTATTTCTTCTTTTCATGCTATCTGTAGCTTAGACATAATAAATTGGTTTAGTATCAGCCATTTCTACACATACTAAACTGCCATTGCAGCACAAAAACCTGTAAGTTTTAGTAGGGCTTTTACATGATTGAGGACTACAGGCACTGCTTGCCTGTAACCTAGTTGCTGGTGTCTCACGTACTACCAATCTACTGCCACTGCTTTAAAATGTCATTAAACATTTTTATGATAGTGAGAGGTGGATCTAATCTATCTTAAATAACGTTTTTAAACAGAGATTATCAAAATATATATGACTTAGATAACAAAATGCATGTTATCATGGGTTTCATAGATACTATTAACTGCCATGAAAGTGCAAGGTTGCTACTCTGTGAGCACAGCCCCTCTCTGATATGAGATCTTTTCTGTACTGCTCAATGTTGAACTATTCATTGTACTTCAAGGAGTTCACCTCACTTCATGTAATCTCATTCACCATACCTTGTTTATTCCAAACTTTACACTCATGCTGGCCATAATACCTCTGCCAAGCCAGTCTAGCTGTGCTCCCCAACCTTTCTGCCTGATCTCCACCCTTTTCCCACCCCTCCCCACACATCACAGTATACTTTTAATTGTTCTCTGGTAGGCAGCATAAGATTGTTCTTTATCCAGCTTTCATCAATCTTTATTTCCCTTCTAGCTTTCCTTGCTTCCTCTTTACAATGTCTTCCCTAATTTGTTGCCCTCCTCCTTCCTTTCTTCTGCCTCTGATATTCTCTGTCTCCCACTAGTCAATTATAGTGGGTTTTTTTAAATAATTTCTTTCCCTGAATCATCTATATATTTTACTTGCATCACATTTTATTCTGAACACAATCTCAGTCTCTGATACATCCAGCCTTTTGGTGCCACTTCTAATAGCTAACCAAGTCCTTCTCTTCCTCTTGTTTTCATCGCTGACTCAGCCTCCAATCCCTCCCTTGTTGTTTCTCATGTTGTTGCACACTCTGTCACGGCTGTTCTTCCCCTGGGCTCTTAAACCCAATACATTTGTGTCAAATAGTCTTTCTCTCTTCTCTCCACTTACAGCCTCCCTTCCCTTTCAAACACATCTCATAGTTTTATATTCACACTTGGACCTCTGTCTTTAACTTTCACAATATCAGATGACCACAAAGCATTATCAAGACATCTCAGTTCCCAGATCTCCTGTCCCCAGTTTCTTCTACCTCCATGCAGCTGCTGCCACTCACACTCCCTGGGCTGTCAGGAAAAGGAAGCATTAGTAACAGTAGGTGGAAATAAGGTTCAAAGCAGAAGATAGTCAGGAGTCATCAAGGTAACTGGGAAAGGAGAATATAGTTTTCTGTAGGAGATTTACAATAATGACCTTTAGGAATTACGTACTGCCTAAGTGATACTGGCATTTTGTGTTCCTCTCATTTTCTGGTATAAATTTCTTCTTAGTTCAAGTTTTTTTGCTTGATTTTTTAACTGAACACCACTTAGTTCATTGAAGAGTTTAAGCTATGCCTTTGGATTCAGGGCATTGTCAATTGCTACAGCATAAGCAACAGTTATGACAGATAGATTTCCCCTGTGGCTCCCAATTTTCAGTATTTTGACATCATACTGTGTAATTTGACTCCCTGAATGTTCCTGACGTTTTAAAGATTATCTCTCTGGAATTTCATATGTATATATAGTGTAAATTAACTACAGCTAAAAAAAGGTGCTCAGAACATAAGTACAACCTGGTATGCTAAAATATTGTTATGTGTTAAAAAAACCTAGGCTTTTATGTATAGCCAAGAATTTACTGTTAGTATAACTGAAATGTTAGTAGTTTAATAAAAGAATTGCTAGTCCAGATCAAATGATTTTAGGATTAAAAAAAAAAAAAAAAAAAAAAAGAAAGACTGGAAGCTACTACACAGAAAAACAGTATGGCTAGAATTGCTGTTCTGTATTACTGGGTTACAGGCAAGTATTTTCTATCTATTGTTGCATTACTGAAGAAATGAACTTGGATTTTTGTCTGAATGGCATGTTATACTTATGACTCACCTGCTAAACTTAAGATCTCCTAGGATATTTAAAATTAAATAGTGTGTAAGGAGTTACTGGAGCTGACTTTAGTGATCTTAACCTGTTTGTTTTGCAGTAACAAAATCCTTCTTTCTTCAGTAGTTTGTAAGGAAAGTTAAAACATTTTTATTGTGCTTCCTTAAATGTCAAATCCCCTATTAAATTTAAAGACTAATTTGATAATTAATGTAGTTTAGTTCAACATGCAAGTGAATGTCACCCTGTTTATGAGATACAGAACATGACTCCAAGCAATTGTTTTACTGGACCATCCTGGCTTATTAGTTTTAATTCTGGTTTTAATTTTTGCCTTTATGATTCAGTGGGGGATTTTTTTTCAAATAATCCTTGAGTGAAAGAATGTATAGAAATAACATTTCAAGTAGAAATAATGCTGGTTAATTGAGAACTATATAATATAATCTCAGCAGATGACAACAATTTTCATCGTCTTTAATGTAGGACTTAGTTTTCCTGCTTACATTGGATG
>VWZG01000205.1:0-22129 GCA_013396735.1 Grallaria varia | reverse complement strand
AAGGAGGTGTCCGTGGAGAAGAGCAAAACCATAAATATTAATATATATCATCAGGTTTACCACTTAGGAGTGTCACCTGATGATTAAAGGGCTGAGAGCCTTTGATTTGTAAAAGCAAAGCTGAGCTGAACGAGATGTGCTTGCAGGATAAATGTAATTCTGTAATTCCTACTGCATATTTCAGCATATCGGCAATCAAAAAAGAGTAAAATAAAAAAAAATAGTAACTATTAATCATCATATATGGAATGATGACCTCTTTCATACCAGCATATGGAGGAAGACCCCTTTTCCATTTCAAATAGTTCACTACTCAACATTTTTCATGCACAGGTTAAATTCTTATTTGCTCTGTGCAGAGACTAAGACTGCAATAGTATTTTCAGCAAAAGCCAGTATTTTCCAAATTTTTTAAGAGGCAGGCTCCTCTTTCCTCACCAGTTGCTTTTTCAACTGCAGTAGGAGGTTTGATCAGTGTGTATGTGCATTTAAAATCTCACATGCCACATGCACAGACAGGCTCAAACATGGTGACACATCCAAATTTTGGTTGATTTGTAGAACTTTTTGGAGTCCTAAATGTATGCCAGCAGGTGAAGAACTACTTTATATAATATGCTTTCTGTAAGACAATCTTTACCAGTCAGATTTCTCACAATATAGCCATTGTGTATAACAGCAGCGTGTAGAGGGTTGAGCATCATGTCTGATCTAATTCATGTTAGGGTTTGACTCTTTAAATGGTAGGATCTTAGAGCCTTCATGGACTAATATGAAAGGGCTTGAGATTTACTGACTTTAGCACCACAAAGTTTCTAATGCCACATAAAATAAACAATTTGCTGCAACACTGTCCTTTTAATACAGATTTATTTACTAATGACAAACTTAACTTTGTATTCCTTTTTGAAAAAAATGCATATTACTGGATATCTAATAGTCTTGTTCACTATCAAGCTTCCTATAAAACAAGAATCACAATGTATTCCTGCAATCCCTCCCATCTTATTTTCTGAAAAGAATGTTTGAAATTCAATTAAAAGGACATGTGGAAAAAGGAAATAATGATGCCATTGAACCAAATGACTCAATTGGAAAAGTTTGCTCTTTTTAGTTATTCCATGCTATCCCCACTGGCCATTGTAAAAAAAAGTAAACAAACAAACAAAGCCCCCAAAATAACACATACTGCACTGTTAGCTAGTAACAGCCATACCACATTTACAATAGCTGATGTGCTAGTTGAAACAATCCAATTATTCACAACTATAACGTGAGCCGTGTCTCAACTAAAACTTCTTTCCTGATACACTGCTCTACCAATTAAGAACTGGGAAATTCCCTTAATTTGTATGAGATTGTAAGAGATGTGAAGAAGGAATCTGCCAAAGACCTGTTCCACAGATTTCTCCCAAAAAGTGCTTTAGTCGTTGGCTAAAGCACCACGTCCATCCCAGCACAAGAAACAGCACAAATACTTGTGTTAAAACTTGAGATAAAAATTATGATTACTATAAGCTCCTGCAATGCATTTTACTGCTCTTCCATGTGGAAGTCTGATTTAGAAGCAAACATTGTTTTCTTTACTTCAGCTTTTACAATACTGTCATCTGTGTTTTTGCATGAGCAAGACTGAGGAGAGGGCTGGGATCTGAATTTATACACCCAGACAATGAAGTTCAATAACTCATCTTTGTCTGTGCAAAAGTGACAGATCTGTGTAACTACACATGCCTTATTCTGTCAACTGTGCATTTGAAACCAGGAGTCCATGCAACCACTTGGACATATCTTGGTATTAGCAGTCTAGAAATAAGAAGATACTCATATTTAGGGATGAGCGTCCACATATGAGAAAAGGCTTATATTTGGTTTACCTTCACCACAATCAGTAGGGAGGTTTATGATTTTCCTTTTGACATTGGAAAAACTTTTCCCAGCTTTGAATGTTAGGCAAATCCATTTCCCTCCTTTTCTTGCTTCTCAGTGCCACCTAATCTAGGTGCTATTGATTATCATTGCTGTGAAACACCCACCTTGCTTTTTTATCATGTTATCAGTGCTCGTGTGCAGCCAGGCTCTTTGTTAGTGCTAGAAGCACTATCCTGACACAAAAGCAGACATTTTTGCAAAGAATTCACTTTAAAGGCAAAAAGAAAAGTTGCAGGAACTTTGTAAATGCAAGCCCAGACCTCTCAGACAACTTCTATGTTACCATGTCAAAAGAGACTTTTTCTAGATCTCTCCAGTCTTCTTCAGTTCCATAAATTAGTATCAAATTAATAAATTCTAATTTTCTACAAAAATATTTTCTTATATCAACTAAATACTATCAGTCTAGCAAAGGTAAGAGTTTGGTTTGTATTCAAGAGGTTATCCAACCATTTAAGCCTCTCATATAGCCTTACTATAATAGCAAATAATTTTGAGCAGCTGGTTTTCAGATTTCTTAATCTTTCTCCTCCCCCTCTAGCATTTATTTTGTTGTTGTTTTCTTTTCTCATTCTTTCAGCAACATCCATATTTTGAACTATTTTTAACATACAGAGTTGCCTGTTAATTCTTTCTGTATTTTGAGTTTTACTCTTCCTGGAAGGTCATGCTGTCAGAATACTGACAAGCTGTCAAAATTCATCTTTTAGATTTCTCCCCTTCCTCCTGCAGTACTATCCTGGGTCCTTTGCGCTCCAGGTCTGCTTGTATGGGAACACCAAACTGTGTAAATTTGGACCATTGAATGAAGCAGCAAGAGCCAAATTTTTAGTGCAGTTTCAGTCACAAAACATGCATTAGAATGACAAAATAACTATAATCTCACTGACTAAAAATGTCAGAGGCAATTATACTGCACAACTTTAATTATTCCATATTTTCCCCATAGTAAGGGTAGGGAAGCTATGGTTATACCAAATAATACTGAAAAAAAGTCAGATAATATATCTAATTGCAAACTGTCAAGCCTTTGAGCATAACCACCATAAAATACTGGCATACATCCAGCATTACAATAATATATTCCGTATTACAAATACTTAATGTTGCAACACTCATTTTGGAAAATGGTGATGTTTTGCATTTTAAAGTAGTTTTAATGCAGATATAATAACTTTTCATTGTAGGATTTAGATATGCAAATCCACAGAGATTACAAGGAGAATATAATCTTGATAGGCAATTTTTAAATATGCATTCCATATGGTCTGTGCCATGACAGAAATCGTATTCTATTTTTTAAGTAATTGCCAATATTTTAGAAGGATAAAATACAATGCTCAATGTGGACCACAGAAAGCCAAATTGTCCTCTACTATTTACCAAGACAAGTCCAGCTACAGAATTACAGAATTAGATTCTACAGGGTAAAACCAACCTCATCGACCTGAAAAATAGTGCCTGACTGAAGACAGGAATGGTTGAGAAATAACAAGCGTACAAGTTCTTTCATAAAATGTTAAAATCCAAGGTCATCTTCAGTGGGAAGAGCCTATATAGGAAATCATATTTAAATACATGTAAAACTGTTAGCAAGGTCACTGGAGGAGTTTAGATTTAGCTTTTTTTTTTTTTTTTTCCTTTAACTTCTTTGCCAAATTCATCTGACATTCATGGCCTCAGCAGCTCAGCACAACACAAAACCAGTTTTGAGTTGCAGAAAAACGGCTATCTGATAGACAAGTAATCTTTGCCCATGCTCAGAAGATGAGATTAACACTCCATGTGGAACAGACATCCTACTTATTCATGGATTTGTTGCAGCTAATGCACACAAACTCCTCTGTAACCTACAGTAGCCCAGTCTTGCACAATTTGGCTTTTTACGCTTATTGCACTCTCATTGCTCTTCTACCATGTCTCTGGGGACCCGTAAGACTGTCATGAACAGTCTTGAAGGAGCAAGTCAGGTCCTGTATCCCACACAAGAAGAGCAGCAGCCAGAGGCGCTTCATGACACACCACACCCCATACAGTTTCAGGCACCCAGTAGACAGAGCTGGGTGCCATATAGGTTAAAAAAGTCTTCTGTATATAAATAAGTTACCCAAGGAATACCCTTCTGCATAAAATTTAATGCCTTGCTTTCATTCATGCTGGGACAAGTTCAAGAATGGATGTGTCCAGCTTTGTTCTAGTGAGACGCCTAAACACCATGTTTAGTTTGCATCTAACCTACTGGCAGAAGGATCCTTTTGCCTCCTCATTTGCCCCTGCACCCTCTAAATCTATCAAAAGTATTTGTGGGCTTTTGTCTGGGTTTTTTGCTTGTTTGTGTCCTATAATTGCCAGATGTCCTGTTATATAAATGACAATGACAGGAGTAAACTTCAATAAACGTCTCAAAAGAGCTGTTCTTCCAAAGGGAAGTCAAACAATGTCAGTTCAATTTTTAATGACATTCTCATTTATATAGTACAGCTACTATCAAAATGCTATTAGGAATATGCAAATGTCAGAAATGAGCTACAAACTGACAAAAACAACATACAACCACAATGTTCTGAAAAGAGAACACTGGCAGTAAGAACCCTGAGAAGCTGAATATGTATTTTTGTATAATGTTTTACAAGGCTTGACAGCTTGATTACTGTCCTCAGCAGCAGTTTTGTAACCTGTGAGGCTGCAAGCTGCATAGTCAAACTCACGAAAATTCCCCTGGAAACCTGGCAACTGTAATTTTTTTTCTGAAAAATTAGACATCCATATGGATCAGGAAGTTTTCTAAATACAGGTATGCATAAAGGAGATCAGTGGGTGCTTAAGTCCTTTGAGAATTCTTGGCTAAACCTCTATGAAAATTAGGAGCCCATCCTCCCAGTCACACAGAGCAAGACTAAAGCAATACAGATGTTTCTGCAAAATTCACACTAAATTGTAAATGATTGGAATAGGTATTTGTGCACTAAGTAATCTCTACCAGAGAAACAACCAACTTTCTTTCTTATTACTTCCTCCAAGTTCCTCAAAACAGCTATTTCAAATATGCTTACAATGAGCATGGCATGATGTCTGTGCATCAAGATGAGAACAGGTTTTATTGGTGCCAGATATAGTGTGACACTGCCCCCTCAATCATAACTAAAAAATTAAGTAAACAACTGTTCAATTAAACAAAAGGGTAATACTCCAAAATTAAATATATGTGGTCTAATACTAAAAGGTACTGACCAACCCCCTTAGAGGAAATGAGAAAGCTCTTGTACCACAGTAGAAGGTTACAGAACAACTCTCCACTACCACAATGTATCACCATGGTATAAGATAGGGATATTTATTGTAGTTATTACTTGCAATTCCTTTTCGTTCTTCTTTTTTTCATATATTATTTGTCTGTGTACAGCTTCATGAGAGAAGTACAGATAAATATTTTAAAATATTTTCAGAAAATAATTCTGAGAAAAAAGTTGTATTTAATTTCAGTTTCTTTGTGTATTTTTCACACTCACTTTCCACAAACATTTTCACAAAAAAACCAAACCAAACCAAAACAAAAATTACTAACTTCCATAAACAATTGATTTAAAATAAATATGAAAGAAAATTAAGGAATTTTGAATTTGTGAATAGTTATATTAGAAAGTCACTTGTTAGAATAAGCTTCATTGCTTAAAAAATACAAACTGCACCATATGTCAGATTCCTATAAGAAAATAAGCGAAGAAGCCCACCTGGAATTTTAAATTTAAAATATTAAAAAGTAAAAAGGAAAGTGTACCTATAGACTTTAGATTATTTATGGAGGAAATTCAGCAACTAAATGTAAATAATTGAAGGAAACTGAAGTCCCGTTTTCCACACTTGAGAACACAGAAGAAATTGCTTAAAAAAAGGGTAGTTTTCCCACGTTCTGTGGATTTAATTAAACACACCAAACAAGCCAAAATAGCCAAACATTTCCCACCCTTGTCCTTAACATCAAAAATGAAAGAGTTTTGCATTGCTATGTGTACACATCACACAAATCAGAGAACTAAGGCAGATGGGTGTTCCTGCTTCTGTTGTTTTCCACAAAAAGGTCTTTACAGCCCCTACTTGCTGCCATGATTCAGCTGTAAGCAAACCTTTACCCAATTATGAAAAATCAATATGCCATTCAATTTTTATAATATCTGTCTTCCATTTCACTGAGTTTTCAACGATACACAATAATGCAGAAATTTATTTTGCTTTTTTCTTCAGTATTTTTTTCAACAATGTGAACTACGTGATGATGTTTCTGTAATTATGACATACTGAACTGATTATTTTCATTTAAGTTGCACAACAAATAATGAAAAATTAACAAATTAAACAAATAAATCCACTGCTTTTTTATCATTCATAGTAACTGGGTATTTAAAATTGCATTTCCAGCCTTAGCAATTTAGAGACAACATAAGTGAGCCTTGACAGACTCCAAATTTCCACCTTGACAAACTCCAATGTTACATCTTAATTATATTAAGCATTCTATGTACTAAATGCATTTATGAAATTCTGAAAGTTATATTTTCAAAGCAACTTTCTAACTTGAGACAAGAAAGTTTACAAGCTGTATCTACTGCAGCTGCCATAGAAAAAGGGAAATTCCAGCTTCCTTGTGGTACAAAAAACACTGTCTCTGCTGAAAAGTTAACTTGAATGATTTTACACACAGAAAAATAGTATTATGTAAGAATGAAAGGCAATTAACATATTTCCACATCCTGGATAAAACAAACAAATGTGATCTCTTTATACCACAGAGTAAGTCTAAAGTTTTATTTTGGCACAGCAATCACTACAAGAACCCTTGTATACAGGCAGAGAATACAGTGGGGGAAAATACATATATGAATTACCAGCTTGAATCTATTCCTCCTTAAAACAGTTTCTTAGGTCAAATACTATGAGATATGGTAAGAAACATAATAGGTATCTGCTTAGCTCTCTTGATGACAGTAACACTTATCGCAATGCAGATTTTTCTGTCCCAGAGTAAACACTCCAAAGCTACTAAAATCCGCAAAAATACACAGATTTCAATTAAAATTTTGAGAATTCCTCTAAGACATTGTGACCAATCAAGGAAAGCTATGAGAGTCTGAACATCTATGCAATTAAACTCCTAAGTAATAAAACTCTATTAGACATAATTTTGACGAAAATAAAACCAACAAATTTTTTAAAAGCCCCATAGTACTGTGGTGAAAATGCAAACATTTTGATGTCTTTTCTACATATTTCTCTTTCAAAATACTAACGGCCTGTGAAAAGGTCTTACTCTGTGCTGCACAGAAGGCAGGAGGAGAAAATGTGCCAAAAATGCACTCTCTCTCCAATACAGAGCCTTTATATGTCTAATGCCAAATGTTTGAGACATGGTTCCGGGAAAAGTCCGGGCAAGTTTAGGGCAACACACTAACATCAAGTAAAGGTAATCAGATACTAGATGACTTCACTCTGTGATTTGTTTCAGACCTATTACAATATCTTTTTAACTTGGTGAGTTCTTACTGCCACCCTGCCTATTTCCATAGGAGCTTTTTCTCCCTCTTCTGCTTCCCACAACTTTTCCTCTTCTATTTGCTATCAATCACCCTTTCTTTGTACCTGTGCAATAGGTGTGTGGGAAAAGTGGCGGCTGCATCCAGTTTCAGACATCGATGTTTGAATGTCCCAAGGGAACATCTCTTATCTAGTAAAAGAAACTTTAAAAATACCCTGACATTGATATAACAATGTGCAGATCTTAGCAAGTCAACATTGAAATGTCCCAGGAGTATAACAATAATTGCCTCCACTTTACAAAGGAATAAAGCTGAAAAGTAGCAGGGAAAAGTGCATTAGAAATATGACTCTGGCACATCTTCTGAACATACCCCCAATCACCTCCCATTTCATAAGAAAAATTTGGAGAAGAGATGGCAATTCAAATACATGTGTGAACCAAAATACAGGAAAAGGCTCCCATTTGATTGCTTTACCCCATTCACCAACAGCTCAGTGTTATTAGTCACTCACAGGCATGTGACAGAAATTGATTGGTAAAGTGACCATGACATGATCCAGCAATATTAAATAACACATTTTAAAAAATACCACAGAGGTTGATGTACATTGAAATGTATTAGGAAATTAACTTTTCTTTGTGGAGAAATAGCAGAAAAGATAACCTTGTGATGGCTTACCAAGTGCAGTTTAAGCACACAAGTGAATACAGGAAATTTTGAAACAAAAATTGCTGTTTCTTGCTGTTTTGAAACAAAACAGCAACAAAAAGTTTACAAATAAAAGCAGAACAAAGAGGTACTGGAATGTTTAACAAGATATCAAAACAATATAGAAAATGTATGTTTTCCAGATTGGAGGTTCTTACAAAGGCGACTGAACAGAAACTTACCATTATCCAAATACTTGAGGTTACTAAAGACATCATGATGTCATTATTTCATGTAGTGACAGCAGAATTTTGGACATTTAATACATCTGTGATGTGGTCAGAAAGTCTGTGTTTTCTACTGTTTATGTTTATTTTTGATTTGGTTGTTCAGCTAGGTTTCTCCAAGAGGAAACCAACATTACAGAATATCTTTTGAAAAGTAACAAAGAGCATAGCTAGGTAGGAAAGCAGTTAATGAAATTTCTTGTGATTCATTTAGTAAATTTTGTTAATATACAGAAGGAGATGCTAGCCTATTAGAAAGTGTATCACGATTTCTGGGGAGAGACAATTAGTATCCAGTTTTCCAACAAGTCCCTCACATAAGCACCTCTGGAATAAGAGAATAAGAAATAGAGGTAATGGTTGCTAACCTAGGGAAAAGATCAAAAGAAACAGAGCGCAGGCCTAGCAGGACAAGTGTCATTAAAAGGTTTAAACACAGCAAGGTAGTATATAATACCTATATACTATATAGTTAATAACAGATACATTGTCTGAAGTGGTAAATGAAGTGTGTTGAGGAAAGAGAAATTAGAGAATAGACTTACAGGTTTGCACTGCCAAGGAAAGCTTGGTATGGGAAGAAAGATGCTGCATTGAAGGGATGGCACAACAGAAAATACAGGGCCAAGTTTGCATATATTACCTCAGATAGCTATGCATAATCTGAACAACAGTCTTTAAGCAATGGACAGCAGTCTTTTCTTCAACTATTACCTAAAACCAGAAATGTCTAAACATAGGTTGTGCTGCACAGGCTTTAACTGCTTAATAAGAAAGAGGTTTCATTGGCAGAGAAAAAATGCTTTGGTTCAAGTTTATTTCAAACATCAAGGAAATACATCATCTTGGGAAAAATCCAAGTAACAGCAGAACAAGAAAATTGCCAAAAGGAAAGCACCTGAAATAGTGCAACTCACTGAGACAACTTGGTAATGAGGCACAAGGAAAAGTGTTTGGAGACTTATTCAGAGCTAAGTAAGAGAAAATGCAAGGACTATGCAAGCTGTAATTCTATACTGTATCTCTCTCTTCTGCATGGAGATATTATCCTGAGTATTAGAAGAAAAAGAAAGGAAGGCAAACAAATAATAATAATAAAATTAAATTGCTAGGAGCAAGGCCTCATTTCTTATAGAAACAGAATTTTAAACATATAAAATTTCTTTGGGTATGCGTGCTGAAGTCAGCTACACAGCTCAAATGATCAGTGTATCTTTGGATACCCTCTGCCTTTGTCATACAAATAGCAAATGGAAAAAAGATTGAGTGATTTTACTCAGAAGTCAGCCAGGAGGATCCAGATTAGCTTGCATAAAAGAATACATTATATAATTTGCTATCTAATAGTTTAGGAGAAATCAAAATAAACCCCCTTGAATTTCTGCAAAGTACCTTTATTGTGTACAGAAATAACAGATACTCAGACATGAAATTAATCCTTATATTTATCAATTCTTACTCTACTGTCTCCAGTGAAATCAAAGGGGACCATTTGAAGAACAATTTGCTACACAGGGTAAAACATAAATTAAGGTCCGTTATCTTGGTTGGGCAATTATGCTCAATAGTAGCTTGTGGTAGGACAAGAAGTGATTGAGGTCCAAATCCTGCTGCTCTTCTCTTGAACTATCATTCACAGCTAGGACTGCTGCTAGGGGCAGAACTACCATCTGAGGACATCACTCCACACTACATAAGCTATTTTTTATCTTTGCCACTTATCACAACACTTGAATCAACCCTGACTTTGTGAACTTGTGTTCAATGTGTATATAAACACTGTATATAACTGGGAACTTTGCCTTGCTACAGAATGTGGAAAAAAAATGTTGCAACAAAACACTCCAAAAAAAACCCACAAGGCATCCTTACCTAGCTTAATTTTTTAGGACTTTGATAATCCTTCAACATCCTTCTTTATTCTGGCATTTGAAGTTGTAAGTTTAGAAGACACCATCATCATTCTGTTAAAAGTGAATGAGTTCTTTTCATTTTGACAGCGATCTCTTGTTGCATTTCTAATTATAATCTTTAAAAACATTAATACAACTCACTCATCCATGCAAATTATAAGCTGGAGAAAATTATCACAACTTCAGCCTTGTCCTAGTTATAGTGGCTGGGACCAGTTTATCACTGTGTGGGTGTAACTGGAACTGTGTATTCTATACCCCCTCTGCCATTTATCATGAACTGTTAATGATGCATTGTTTGCAACAGCTGCCCAGGACACACCTGACATCTCAGGCTATGAACTGGGTGCATGAGAAAACAGAGATAAGAGGGTTCACTGTCTTCACACCAATGATTCAGGTGTGATAACTCCCCTCTGGGAGTCATTAGCACTTTCACACCCAACCTGAGGGGTTATGTCTGCTAAGGGGCCATCAAGTAGACCAAAATATCATGTGACTCACTGAGTAAATTGCCCATTGTGAAACCCCTCACCCTGGGGGAGGTACTGGGCATTCGCATCTGAACCCAAGCACATATANGGTTGTACAACTGGGGTTTGTGGGCTAAACCAAATTTTCCTTTGTATCATTGTATTTAGTGTAAACTTTTTATTAAATTGTGACTTCTAGCATCTTTTGAGTTGGGTTCATTTCTCCTGCTGGTTTACCTTTAAACCAGCACAAACCTTTACAGTAGAATACTGGTGATTAATACAAGTTGAAAATCCAGACAGTTGTTTTTACTGCTGTGGTATGGCAGCTAAGGCCTATATATATAAAGGCATGAAGACACAATAATACTCACCTTTACAAACTCAGAGGGATTTCAGAAACATTATGAGGGGTGATGAATATTCTTAGTTTTTCCTCATGCCACTGGTCAATTTTGGACTATCAGTTCCTTAGTAACAGAGTGAGGACCAAGAGAATGAGAGAGAACATAGTTCTTTAGCACTGTCACCAAGTCTCTTGATGAGGAACTTCTTGCTTCAGTTCCAGACTCAACATCTGTTTTATCCAGTTAATTTCCAATCTGGAAAATAGATTCAAGGTTTGAGTATGAAAGTTGGATGTTCAGTTTTGCTATATGGGGCTAAAGGATGATGCTTGCCCTATTTCTGACCCAAAGAAGTATTATAAATGAGGAATATCAATGAATAAGAAACCTAACGTCTCCACTCTGTTCTTACTATAAATTGCCCACAGCAATCTCACTACAGACTCTTCTGAGTGGGGACATGAACACAGTTACTAAGGTTCTGTGGAATTATGCCTAACTCTGGCCTAATGGATAAAAATCTCCAATCATCTACCTCTCCACTTGTGGTCAGTATACAGTTTGCTTTGTTAGTTATATATTTGTGTATTAATGGATTTGATCCTCAAAAGAACACAGATAGAGGAACATTCTCTGCCCTGTAAAAAGTACACTGAGAGACGTAAACAAAACCAGGAGAAAATAGGAACTTTGAATTTTTGGAGAATCTAAATGTCAAAAGCAATTTGACTCACAGAGCTTAAGGATTCTGCAGCTAAGAAGAGGTTTTTAGAGTCACAGTTCTGTAGCTGACCACCTACGAGAAAAGCCAAATTGCTTTTATAATAATTTGTTGGATAATAATCAAAGTTTTTTCAGCATTAGAAAAATACTGGTGTACCTTTGCCAGCATAAACTTTTCTTCAAGATCAGAAGACATTATGGTGAAATCAGTAATTTCTTTTAACATATTTAATCTTCATGGAGCACAGACATTAAGAATTAGCTCAGTTGGTTAGAGAATGGTGCTAAGAATGCCATAAGGTCATGGGTTTGAATACAAGCCATGTAAACCCACCAAAGAGCTATGTACGTCCAGGATAAAACACTGAGTAATTTTGCAGAAGCACCCTCAATGAAAACATTAAGTGACTAACTTAATTATATTGGAAAGCCTGACCTGCATGCATTATCTTTGGATATTTAGGGAGTTAAGGAAAATAACTTGACTGTTAAAAGCTGTGGCTAGTGAAAAGTCATGATTTTTAAGGGCTAGAACTATAGAGGATGGATAATCCATGCTGAGGGAGAAAAGCTGACATTTAGAGAATGAAGAGTAAAAAGAACAGAGAAGAGGGTAGAAAAGTCAGATGAAAGAAAGAGAATTGCAGGCAAAAGTAGAAGAAAATTGGAACAGGTGTCTGGAATGCTTTACAGGAGGTGGGCAAGAAAACATTTTGGCCCTAAATTATCCTTTTCATCTTCTACAAAGTTAGGGCTGGGAAGGAGTCCTCAGGTGTACTTCTTTAACCTCAGCAGAAACAGTATTATCCTCACAAGAATCATAAAAGAGAGTGTAAATGAGATACAAGCACCTCTTGTCCAACTGCAGGCTACGCCTTCCAAGTGTGCACTTCAGAAACTTTTAACATATCTATTCCTCTTTTTTTTCTGGCTAGAGGAGGTACCACGACATCATCATTGATAAGGCTACTGATGTAGTAGCCTTGTTACTAGAGTGACTCCTGTCTTGAGTTTGAAATTCTGAAAAACATTAAAGGAATATTTCTTACAGACAGCAGACTTACAGAATTACCTCTCTATCTCTTTCTTTGTTCATTGTATTTTAGTTAGCAGGTGAATATAATGTTGTTCAGTGCAGTTCCCTTATGAATGAACCCTAATTTTGCTACTTAAGAAATGTTTGATTTATCTGCTCACATGAAAAAAGGAGAAGAATGTATACTGTGCAGGTACATGAAAGTGAGCATTAAAATAATACCTACATCTGTCAGTATGGTTCTGACATACAGTGCTTTCACAATTCCCTATTTAGCTTCAGTGGTTCAGAACATGTCTGTCAATCATAGTAAAATCTACAAGTGTCCCATGACTCTCCTACCAAGTCCCATTCAGTTTGCAAACTTAGAAAACATAACCAGTGTCATGAAAAGCCCAAATAACAAATAGTATTTCTAAACTGCATCTAAACAGAGCACAGTTGTTAAAACTTCCTCTAGGAAAAACCTCCTTATTGCGCATACTATCTTTGCCTTTGGCCATACCTGAAGGCATTACTTGCTCAGCATCCCTAAGCCTGTGAAGGAGCAGTCTTCAAAGCACTTGCCACAGATAGCAACTCTGTAATTGCAGCCCAGAGTGGTGCCCAGAAACACCTCTGTTTCCACCACAGTCAGTCTTTCCTGGCTCCTTGCAAAATTAAACACTGCTTCCTAAGGACAGACTTCAGCTATGGCCTGAAATACGTCACCAGAAGAAGGCTGAAAGCTGGGTAAGGAAGGCAAGCCCAACACTGATTTCACACTATTTCCTCCTTTCAAGATCATTACCGTAGGCCGATTATCAACTCAGCAGTATCCATTTGATGGTCTTCACACCACGATCACTATGAAACATGACCCATAAAATATCATACCATTCTTACAAGGCACACAGCAACTACAACTTTTTATTGTAGCTCTTGTGTTTTATGAGATGGAAAGATGCTTAATACGCTCAATAAAGTTATTGACTGTTTCAGGATAGAGATAATACAGAAAATATTTCACCCAGAAGATAAGAAAAGGAAGTGATCATACATTGCACTCTAAAATCTTGTTCCCTCTCAGGTTCTCTCAGAGGTAGCACATCAGGGAATACAAACAATGGGCTAAACAGATACATAAAAAAATTCCATGAGCAATGCATAGCTACAGCACCCGATCAAACCTCACTCTTGATTGCCACCCTGCTCTCTCTCCTCTTTCCCTCTATCTTTTCTGAATAAGCAAGTAGCTAATTCACAAGATTTGATAGGACTGACCCCTATCTCAACCCATCCTACTCTTGTACATGTTAAGCTCATCATCATTTGGGCAACCATGATAGAAGAAAAGAGATGTCTATCCTCTGCTGTTGTTTGTGCATAAACAGAGGAAAGAAATTATTTTCGTGGTATTTGGCATGGTTTTATTCCAGATGAGGATCTTCCTAAGACATAGTTAACATAACTTTCAAAAATATTTTCCTAGTATAACCAGTCTGGTGATGGGCTAGTCAATAAAAATGAAGGCTGGGAACACTGTAATAACCCTTAACTGATTAGAAGAGCTTTCATGGTATGTTTTTTTTTTGGCAGGGAATTCTGTAATTTTTTCATCCAGGTTTAGTGTCTGGAAAGAAAATCCCTGTTTTTAACTGCAGTGAGATACATCGGTCTTCAGTGACAGAGATTTTTTTAATACCACTTGCTATGGAGGCAGAGGTACAAATAAGTTAGCAGTCTTTCAGGAAGCCAGAGTAGAACCTGTTTATTTTGCCACTGTCCATTTTTTCACCTTGGTGGCTTCAGCATAATTTCTCAAGCAAGTGCTGAACTTCACAGCATTACACAATCTGCGAAGAATATACTTATTATCCAATGCTTTGAGCAGCTTTTGGGGAAAAAACCCCTAAAATAACAAAAACAAAACAGTGAAGTTTAAGTAGAAGTAGGGTTTTTTAGCTTTTACTCTTTTGAGGATGAGAGGAGTCATACTCATTCTTTATCTACAGTCTGAACACTGACAGACAATGTACTTGACTCTTGTCAATAATAAGCTTCGTTGGCTTTGTTGAGTGTTAAGTGCATATATTATCCTGGAATCCCTCTCTTTTAATTTAATGTTCTGAAAAATTTCTCTTAATTAATTCCCTACGTCTCTCCATGGCAAGCCTCTTTGGTGCTACTGAGCTATGCTGACCTCCTGCAGGCTATGTGAAGTCAACATGGGTTGGGCAAAACGATGATAAAGGAATCTTCTAATGGATGGACAATGGCTTTACCTGAGATAGCAAAGACACAATATGAAATAGAACATAGCGTTTTGTATGGAGCACCAACTGTAGGTATGAATGGTTATGATGATCTCAATACAAATTCTTGGAGAGTTCTGAATTAAACATCCCGCCTGATGGTGCCACAGAGACCATTTCTGGCAATGAGAAATAGTGGAAGAGTGTAACAAACTTCAGGAAATCTTTAGGAGACATTGAACAACCTAGACATGGGCCAAGACCCAAATGGTTAGCTCTTTCTTTGCACAGCACAGGAACACGCTTTGCATTTGAACAGAAAATGGTGAGAAAGTAAACCCTTGGACACATTTCTAATCAAACAAAGTACTTTGCAGAAAATCTCCAGAGCAATACTTTGGCAAATTGAGGAAAACTACAGATTTGCATACCAGCAAAGAGAACAGAATACAAATTGTAATAATTTTCACTACATTGCTGGAGAAAACCTTACAAAATGTCCTGCACTCTCTATGCTCTTCCTGCTCTTCCTTCAGTAATGTTTCTTAACAGGAAGACTAAGCAATAGGTTAGTCCTATCTATTATCAGAATTTGGATGAAAACACTAGTACAGCAACACCAAAGCCGAGATCACTGTAATTCTGAGAAGGAAGTTCTGTATTATCTTTAGTAGAAAGATGTATGTTAAGAGAGTATTGAGGATACAAAATATTTCTTGGCATGAAGTAAAAGGCTAAATTCTGCCTTACCTGCCCCCAAAAATGATGGGCAAAAGTGATGCTTCTTGATTAGTATCAGGTTTTGTTTAAGATTTAGTACTTCAAACAAGATCTCTAAATATTATTAAAAATGTGTCATATGCTTCCTTCTTTGGCAGAAAAGAACATTTGCACAGGATCTTTTTGAGGGGTTTCCTAATCACACCACACATTAAAAGAGGATTTTACATTGGTTTGTTCTGTTGGTTTTCTCCTCAAACCACAACAGAGGGGCTAAAATCTATTTTGAAAATTAAGGAAAAAACTATCCATGCAAACACTAGCTTCCCCACCAAACTGATGCATACGAGACAAAACACAAACAGCTCAATTATCTGTTTAAATACTTTTCTAAGATACTCAGCCTGAATTTACTACAGAAAACCTTAAGGAATCAAGCTGTTGCACAGCACAGCTCTTGAAGCCTTTCATTTTGCTACTGGACCTGACCAGTCAAAGAAACCAGCTATATATCCAAATCTTTAATTTAAATCTGCTGCTGAGAGGAATTGCTCTGTGCTCTTGGCTAGTTCAAATGGGGCTGCCTAGCAACTGCAGCAACAAGTTTCAGCAAGGCAAAGTGACACAAACCAGAGATTGCCTTTATGGGCACAAGTTTGTGGAAGTGGATATTTACTAGTGAGAGTTCTTCAGAGAAGGAACAGGAAGTCAGAATTAGATGATAAATAAAGTATAAACATAACTTCATTAAAAGTAGGCATTTTTAAAAGCATGTTCTTCAGCTGATTCACACCAGCTTTCCATATGTTGTTGACAAGCCTATGTTTTATCAAATACCCTTTGATGGAAATGTTAATGCAAAATATGAACCTGCAGGACAACTGCATCAGCCATAAAAGTACCAAGAGAGCCTCGTTACATTACCTAATGGGTGATTCATCTCTTCTCATTTTAACCAAAAATCTGTTTGTCCATAACTCTAGACGTCAAAGTAATATTTGTGTGTTGAGAACAGAGCGGTACATTACTCCAAAGCAAATTTACACCGCATCTGAATTTTTCATGTTGTATTTTTAAGACAGTGATAGGCATGAGGCACATCTGTAATGTGGTAGAGAGCTGATATCAATACTCTGTTGTAAAGGGTCCTACTGGGTAAGATTCATGGGGCTACATGAACACACAGACAACTTTCTTCATGATGAAAATATCGACTTGTAAACTACAAAAGAAAAAAGCAAAACCATCATGATGGCCCTAAATCCAGAGGGTCAAAGATGAACTTCACAAAATTTTGTGCTAAAAGAAGGCAAAACCATTCTGAACTCTCAAACACAGAGAAGTCACTCCAATAAAGGAATAAGAAATGTCATACATTGAGTTTTTAGACTCCTGAGAATATTTTTATAATGTTCAAAGAACTAGACCCAATATGTGTCTAACAGTACGACTTATTAAAAAAAGGTATTTTCAGAAGCCAAATAATTTTTTATGCACTTTTGCTTGTCTTTATTGGCTTTCTGCTTGTTACTTATGAGTAATAAAGCCACTGCTGCCCTACAACGTACATTAATACCATTTTCTTATTGTCACAGCTGAATAATGAAGCAATGTGCATCTCTGAAGCTCAGCCCTCCTTCAGCAGAAAATCCAAGCCAGGAGAATTTATTTTAAAGGATTTACAGAAGTAACCCTTAGTATCAATATTTGCAGTGCAAATTCACATCTTTGTTTGGCTCTCTCTTGCTCACTCTCTCTTTTTGAATTTGCTATAAAAGCTGAATTAGGTCTCAGGCACACTGCACTGCTAAACAAAGATCTCTTCTAGCCCATTGTGATGGAAGTAAATGTACTCAGGAGGGAGATCTACTAAAGGGAGAGGCTGAAGTGTCTCCCTCCCCCAGTTCTCCCATCTTTAACACAGAATTCTTTACAAAATCACTCACACTCACTCAAACACTTGCCCCCATGTTTCTAGTCTTCTATCTTTCTCAGAAATGTAGCCAGATGAACGGATTGAAATACTTTTTTTGGGGGCATAACTTCCTAACGTATTTCACCATTTACAGGGTTCCTTCTACACCTCTTCATGTACGTGTATATGCATGTATATATATATTACATATATGTTTGTGTGTGTGTGTGTGTGTATTATGTTGAAAATACTTACTCTTTAATACATACTCTTCTCAGCATCAAGACAGCTATTTGAAGAGGGTATATCCACAGTCCAATCTGCAGCTTTACTATGACTTAATAACAAGCCAGTTCTGTTCTCCTTGTGCTTTTCTGACTACTGTTGCTCATAACAAAGTTTTAACACTTCCTCAACTTTACCTTCATTACCACAGGATTTTAAATTGCAGACACACTTATGACACACCTCACTATAAAGGATCATAGCTTTCATTGGGTGGGAGCAAGAAAAACCAAACCAAACCAAACCAAACCAAATTAAAACCTGAACTGCAAAATTGATTTCCTGCTCAGTTACGATAACAAAAGAATGAGAAATTTTAAAAGTTCAAAATATCAAAAATATTGCAAAATCATAAAATCAAGAATATTGTATTCAGCTGACAAATCTAGTACACATCTACACATATATATGTGCATTACCTGAAATATGGCTTTACAGATTTTACTAAATGGAGACTAGTGATTATCACTTCTATTGGACATTGAGAAAAATTCATCACCCAAGTTTAAAAGAAGAAATAGAGATTCCTGTAAAGTAATTTTGTCTGCTGGCAGAAAAATAAAAATAATGTTTCATCCTGGGCTCCCTGTAATGTTAAAGAACTTCATTTTTCAGCTCAATTTTCTATCTCTGAAACCTTAGAAGTTTGTGACACGTCCGAATATGCTTAAGTGCATTGACATAAAGGTCCTGGTAATGAGAAATGTCCAAACATCATTTATGAGAAGCACACAACAGAATAGAGACTCTCACGTATTTGTGTTAGATTGTAAAGCTTATTATAACACAAAGATTCTCCTTATTTTATATAAAATGCTAATGCTTCTGTCATTCCTGCCGTTCTCTTTTTGTATGCCTGGTTGAGTCTTCAGAATTTTCATAAAATTTTGGAACTTTATAGCAACAGAGTCAAATTAAGTCTATCTGCAAGAAGCAACTTGAGATACTTTACAAATTTGTCATGTAATACTGCGCTTTATTCACACAACTTAATTGAGAAGCAAACATCTTTAACCAAGTACAACAATTTAAAATTAATGATAGACAGAGATGGTATACATATTACAGTCAGTAGTGACTGAGCAAAATAAAAATGCCATGGCACTTGGTGGCCTGTATGAAGTAAGCTGGTAGTGTCAATCCAGGCCTCAATGGACTTTGTTCATTAAAATGGAAAAATAAAATCCACCACATAGCACTAATTGGCACCCCTGTTGGCACTGTCAGCAGCTAGGCCAACATTCTAACAGCCACAGGAAAAGGGTTTTTCAAGGTCACTATTGAGGCACAATAGGGAAAAGGGGTGGGAGAGAGAGAGCTCCCCTACCATGGGCAGTTCAGCTCCTGAGACCTCCATTAGATCTGCATCAAAAAAGTTTAGCCTTACACAGTCAGTGTGCACATCAGTCACCTCATACATTCAAATACCTGCATGCCAAAAACCCCTTCAAGAAGAGGCCCTAAACCTTTGCAGGGTAAAGAAGTGGCATCAATCTGGCATCTTTTCAAGTAAAAAATGCACTAGAGAGTTCCAGTTTAACTGATTTGACAAAATTTCATCGTACAAAAAGTTTCTGCCTCTTTTCCTTACTGTACAAAGATGCTGACTGTATCTGCAATAGAAGTGGAACTATTATCTCCCACAGCAGTAGGAATGGCCATGCAGTAGAACAAAGCCATCATCATGACTATGCTTCACGAATGAAGATTTGGGAAGGGCTCTACACACGCTTGCTGCAAGCGGAATAGAACAAAGTAAATAAGCAACATAACAATATGTTTTTTTGGCTTTCTTGTTCATGAATAGTTGCTAAATGTCACTACAGAAAGCATTAATGAGTGAGCACAACTGTAGATTAGTCTGGGATGGAGAGTTGCAAACTCTTCTTCAATTTGCCTTTCTAATGACTAATGAACAGCGTGGAAGGATCATGTTCCAAGTTCACCCTTAACTCCTATTAAATAGCCTTCTTCTATGGAGTCTTCCAGCATATCTGTGACATAAGCAGCTCACAAAATTAAGAACCACCAAGACTAAAAGCGTATGAAACATACTGAGAAGCAATAAGCAATCAAATAGCAGTGCAGGAGGGAATTTAAATTAATATAGCACAAAAAAAATCTAGAAGGTGAACTGTGATAAAAGTCAAAATCAATAAACATACATCAGAACAACTGCTTAGCCCTAAGAGACAAATCCAATATACAAACAAGGATGGACCATGACATTTTATTTCCTCTTTTCCACCTTCATTATAAACTACAAAAATGCATAGATATTTAAGGCTAGTTTGTATGCATGGATGTGCATATATCTCCAATTGTAAATGGAAGTTTTTCTTAAACTCACAAAATGGGAAAATAATGTTATTTAATTTTTAAGGGGTTGTTAAACCCTTTTACGTATAAATGTATCAAAATATCACCTACTCCCTCATGAAAGATGAAACATTTCTATACACACATCTAAAATCCCAAACCTTTTCAGTTAACTTCCAGAGCAGTAAGTAATGTATTAATTGTTTGGTGCTTCTTAAAATATCATTCACAGTCAGGTGTCAGGAAATTATTAGTATTTCAACAGGAATAGCCTTATTCCTTAAATGAAATATAAGTCCTAAACATTTTGTATTATTGCTGACAGTAAACTAAGAGTTAATTCTTTTTCTTGTTCCACAGTAAAGCATGGATCAAAAATGCTATTTTGGAGATTATGAAAAATCAGAATATGCATTTTATAGCATTTGTTTTCCTGAAATGATTTTATCCTGCTGCTCATTTCTTCCCAAAAGATAATGTGGGTTAATACTGGGTCAAAATCTGATGCATTCCTAAACATTACAGTAACAGCATAAAGACTTTCCTCTGGGACCTTCCTCTAGCTCAACTGACCCTGAGAAAGAAAGAAATAGATGTTAACGCATGACAACTTTGCTCTCTGCCTGTTTCATTACAGAAAATTCCAGGAGGGATGTGAGAAATCAAGAGATTTCATGTAAATGTACCTCCTACACTAACAATGTAGTTTTCTGAAAATTGAGATCTTTTCTCTTTGGTCATGGAGAGTTCTGCAATGGTTTGGTTCTGTAATAAGTTCCATGGGGCTGCTACAGAAGGAAAANNNAGGAAAAAAGTTAGTCACACTGGTCTTGTAGAAAGGGAGATCATCATACCAACATTCCCCATTTATCTTCAGAGCATGGAGAAAAGATCTAAAGATGCTGTTTCTGTCTTAAAAAATGTTATGCTGCAATCAGATTGGACACTATCTCTTTACTGCTAGATATTTTCACCATCTCCAAAAGTTAAAATCTATATAATAGATCACTAAAAACGCAAAACCAAAGCAAAACAAAAGATACTGGTCTATACCTTTACCAGACAAGATAAAGAGCAGGTTCTTGCAGGCAAGATTCGTCTCTCAAGGACCTCTTCTATTTCCAAGGCACACAAACGTAATAGAGGTACATGATGGAGATGTAGCCTAGCCAAGGTTTAACAAACTGTTTATTTCTTCTTTACAGCATATCCCAAACTAAGGTAAACCAGAAGAAACAAAAGGTTGAAAAGAAGAAAGTAACTTTCTGTAACACACAGGGCTGTATGATGCATAGTCTGGGGAACCAATTACACATTTTCTAACAAGTAAGTGAAGTTCAGTGCACTACTTTCAACAAAAGTGACCGAAAAAATATAGAGAAAGAAAGAGAGACAGGAAAATAATAGAAAAAAAAATAGGAAAGAAAACACCTAATTTGTTTGATACAGAGTTTAAAAAGATTGTGTTTGGATGTATTTCCCAAATGACTTTTTAATTTTGTGAGTTACTACCTTGACTGAAGTGCAGTGAATGCCGAGCTTGTACAGACAGCTTACATAATAACTGTATATGTGATGTTCCAACTTACACCACTCTTAGGTAGCATAGTTCTAGATATAAATTGTGAAATGAATGAAAATGGATGTCTAATGTTAGCACCTAGTTGAATATCAAATAGTTTGAAAACCCGTTACAACAAATCTGCATGCAATACCACATAACAGAAAGTAGCAGAATGAATACATTCATATTGCACATTCAT
>VWZG01000203.1:13862-44573 GCA_013396735.1 Grallaria varia | reverse complement strand
CAAGCATATTTTGAAAATAACAGCCATAGGCTATGAGGTAAATGGCATTCTCTTTAAGGGTCAAGAAGAATTTCTTGAGAAACTGTGGACACAATCACTCTTCTAAAACAGTATGTACTTAGATATTGTCACATGTTCTGCATCACAGCTGCAGTTAACCAAGCCATGTTTTCTGAGAAAAAAAATCTTAATTCAACTGTAGAAACCTTTTTTTTTTTTTTTAAGTTTTTTTATTTTACACTGTAAAGTTAAAATCATGTTGTTTACAGTTCAAAATCTGTTTGATTTTTTGACTACCAAAACTCTGGTAGTCTGTATAAACATGACATACAGCATATAATCTTTCTTTATTTTTTAAAAATGAAAATAGTTATATCTGACTTTTCTTTATTAAAGGAAACAGATTGTTTAAAATTCAGTTTCAAATATGTCTGTAAAAAAAAAAAAAAAAAACTGTTCAGCCTGTTAAAGTTTGTCTGGTTTTGTTTCATTTTAATAACTTGCTAATTATGGAAAAGAAAGTCTAAAACCCACTGCTTTCAAAGGTCAGTTAAGTGGAACATCTTGTCATGCTACCACAGCATTTTGGTTTGAAGAGTCCCAAACAATATACCCCTCCTAGAGCAATCCTAATCCTTATACAGAGCCATTTCCTCACATTCGGCTCTGCCCCTGGGACATCCCTCACTGATTCCAGTAATATACTTCAGGGATTCTCTATTTTCAAAGAAATCAAGCTCAAGTCCTGTTCAATAGCTTTGAATCTTGATAGGTTTGGGAAAGGTGTCATCATGAGTTGTGACTTTCATAATTTTTAAAACATCTTCTGGGATACAGGGGAGGTTTAATAGAGGTCAGCACAGTGAAGCTCTCAAGACTGTCAGTCAAAGTCTAAATCCACCAATTCCTGTGATACTGAATTTAACAGTTATTCAGTATAAATGCTATTTTCAGTGAGAAGTTCAGAAAACTTATCAGCTGTTATATTTACACAAGAAATTTCCTAAATTAATCACCCAATCAGCGTAAGACTGATGACTACCAATCCATTATGTGTCTCTGTCAGAGCAAGGAAATTAAATGCTCCTCTCTGGTGCTGGAAGGTACTGTGTTTACTTCAGGTGTTTCAAACACAAAATTTACTTTGAATCAGGATTGAACTCTGAGTGAATAAAAATCAGGTGCCCAGAATTCAGAGCTTTGCAGTCTATATACACCCAAGTAGTTGCTTTTCCTGAACTTTCCCTGTGCTCATCTGGCTTCATGCTTCAGCTGATCCATGTGATGGATCTGTTGTCAGCAGAACTGTGTGAGATGGAGCACCCCATGCTGTGCAAGCTGGCAAATTGGAACTAAGGGACATAAGAAGTTAAAGGGAAAACATTATCCTTAGAAGAATATTACGTGGACTGCCCATTAATGTTACCCTTGGTATTTCAAACAAAGAGTGGAGCACACAGCTCTGCAAGTTGATAACATCCTTGAATCACTTTACACATCACCCTTAATGCTCTCTGCCTCAAAAGGCTAAATAAACAACCATAGGTGTGTTTCAGTCCTTCCCCCAGTTTAAATCTGAATTCATGAATAACACTAATAACACTCAGCACATACTCCTATGTACCTGTGGGGTTTTCTAAACAGTTAACTATTCTGTCCCTCAGATGGTGCTGCAGCCGAATAATCTGAACTGTATATGCAGATCATAATGACTGCCAACAGAGCACCACTGGAAGCAGCAGAATGAACTACATGGAAATAAGGTGGTTTTACAGAAACAAAATTAAAAGCAAGCATCTGGAAGTACAAGAGTAGTAAAGATTATCTTAGTTAGTTATGCTTGTCAAAACAAGAAAATCCTCAAAATTAAGGACAAAATACTAAAAATTACCTCATGGCTAAAGATGCCTCAGGATATAAGACCTAGTATTAGGTAATTATTTAATCTGTTTGTGCTTTGGTTCTCCACTGTAAAGCAAAGATAAAATGCCCTACTACTTCTTGAGAGTACATTGAAGATATTACACAAACATTTGCATTAAAAGCTCAGATACTAAAAAGAAGAGGAAATAAAAAAGTAGACAGTAACAGGAGGATCTTCAGGCTGACTAGTCTATAGACTCAGAGGTATTGAATGAGTTCTAAAATTCTCGCCTCCCTATAGGCAAAACCATACAACCATAAGATGAAAGGGCTTCAGATGAGTCAAGAAACAGTCTTAAATCTCTCTGACATGAACATTAGGGAGAATGACAAGAGTCAGGGAGGACTCCATGACAAGTCACAGAATTTCACCCTTCACCTCCAAAGAGAAGACTTAAGAGTGCACATCAGCATTCCACAACAAGGGAACTACAGTCAGCACCTCAATCGTCATCAAGACTCTGTCAAAATTATGTCAAGCAAGACATGGAGGATCAACACAACCCACACTAGCTGTTTTACACCTCCAGGAGCCTGGACAACTCTATCAGTCATAGCAGAAATGAGGGGATTAACTGCTTAGCTTTCAAATAGCAGTTCAAACGACTAAGCATCCTAATTTCACTGACACCAGACAACCTGATTATTCCATTCACATAATTGAGGATGTAAGTTTACAGAAATATCCACATCCTGATACAAAAGGGACTTAAAAGCATTTATCACTGCAAATACCCACTCTTCAGATACCAGCAGTAAAAAAAAACCCAACCAATCTTAACATCCCTTCACTAGTTAATCGGCCTCCCCTTTGACCACCTCCAGTCACATCTGGACATCACTTACCATGACTTATATAAAATTATCTGGTTTGTTTCTTCCAAACCAGCATACTCATTTATCTCAATATTTTGGTACAGGGATTGGTTATTTCAAAAATTATGCAACACTTCAATTCTGCAAAAATTTTTAATAACCATGGTTAGTATCAAGAAAAATTATCCCCGTCTATTCTTTATTCTGCTGTTCCTCAGCATCCATGCTTCCACACTTCTCCATCTGCACAAGAGGAGCAGATTTCATCAGGCCAGTGGCGATTGAGCATGGAGAGCTTGTTCTCCTGGCAAATTAACAGCAGTATGAAGGTGAAGGAAGAAGGTGCTGAACGCATAATGAAAGAAACTGACTTCAGCTGATAAACATCTACACCAGCACTTGTCATGATCCCTTTCGCTCAGGTGCTACAGCAATTTTCAGATACATTTCTGGGTTTTGTCATCTGGGGAAGTTAGAGAGCCCCAACAGCCTTCCCAAACTCAACACCATGTGTTTCTGTGTACTTGCCAACATAACTACACCAATCAGACTTCTAAAATGTGACAAGAACTCACAACTGTTGTGTCTGTATTTCAGGGTCCCACAGACATGTCTTTTACAGCTTTTTTGTTGTGTGAAAGTTTTAGGCCTGCTTCTGGTCACCATTTACTTTTCTATCAATTTGAAAAATCACCTTCCTGGCCAAGCAGTATCATGCCATCTCCCATCTCAGAACCCTCTTGGAGCAATCCCCACCCTCTCCTCCTTCAAGGTACACATTTTGGCTGTAAGACACACTAATGTTTTCCTAGGTATCCCTGAATCTCTAAACTCCCATCAGCTTTGCTCTGCTGAAGTGTTATTGTGCTCAAGCTCCTCACTGCAAACCATGTCCTCTTTTCTAGACCAACAAGGGTCTTGATGATGTCTCCTAGCAGCAAGTCCAAAAGAGCAGAAAAAGCAGCCTCCATCACTCCTAGCATTAACAGAGGATGTGCCATGCTTTTACTCTATGACAGCAACTTTCTTATTGCTAGGAAAGAATTTTGCAGGAGCAGGTCATTCACCTCTGAAGTCTGCAACATTAAAAGGCAGTTTGCCACAGAGTGCCCTGTAGATTTGAGCACCAGAGTGCTCTAGTACAAGCTCAGCAAGTCATCATGCTCATCAAAGCCAGACATCACAATATACACCCAAGATGCACAGAATGCCATGAATACAGACACTGCTGTCACAACCACACAGGGAATGGTCATGACAAACTGACACCCTGATGTGCCAAAGCTGGGTTACCAGGAGGTGGAGACAAGGACACTTCCAAGTCGGTGTTGTTCCAATATCAAGCTCCTTAACACCTCCTGGTTCCTATCACTATGGTCTAGCCTAGGACTAGCTTCCAGTACCTCCTAAGAAAAGTGGTGTCAGGAGGTGGAAATACTTCCGCAGAGCTTCTCACGACTACATTTGCTACATTGGCTCTGCACATTTACAGCAGCCCAGCTGAATCTCATCTCATACCAGAAGATGGAGACACCGGGGGAGTTAATCAGTCTGTGTCCAAATCCTGCCATAAAGTGGCCTTCCCCCTCAACATGCAAGGGAACTTCTCTCTGTTGTTAAAAGCTGAGAGACTATTTTGCTGAACAGCTCTTCCGATCGGGAGCACTGGCCTTCCCTGTTCTAAGCACTGATGTAACTCATGGATCAAGGCAACTTCACAGCTGCAAGTTCTAAAAACCTTTTAAAAATGAATTCCTGGAAAGAAAGTGGCAAATATGAATGAAGAAGGATGAGACCGAGCCCCTCCATAAGGAATAATCTTCTCCAGCCTTTTGTTTTTGAGAGATCTTGTTTCTTCTCTTGCTTGCCACTGATCATTTCAGAAGAGAAGTACGTGTGTAGGTTCCTAGAGGCAGTGCCTTGCAACTGTAGAAGACGGAAGAATGTCACTGGACTGGTGTGTTCGAGACTTAGGCTAGTCTGTCATCTTGATACTTCCATAGTACTCACGAATAAGCCATTACCAAAGCAAGATACTACCCCTAAGAGATCACCAACTTTCATTGCAAAGCAATTTAGCCAGCAAAGCAGTGAAAGTAAGTTGTGTTGTGTACAACAGAAATTATGAGGCCCTCAAAAAAGGCCACTGCAGCGACAGCAGTGCCTTTCCAATATACATCTCCTTCTTATGCAATCCTTACTTAAAATCTTTCAGAGCCTCAAAGCGTTTCCTCTGCTGGAATTGTGTGTTTTAGGGAAGGCTGAGGCGTGCAGCACTGGTTTCTGTTCTGCACCTATTTTTATCAAGGTGTGATAAAATGATGCAGATGCAACATAATGCTGCAGTGTTGGCACTCAACAAGGTTGAGAATTTCCATCTGAAGAATTCAGCCTCAAGGTTTTTTTTCTCTGGCAACTCATACAAGCACCAGCTGAAATTTGTCACTGTGCTGCACAAAGATTGCAGAATTTATGAATTTGGGATAACAGCAGCGGAATTACCTCAGTAAATTCTTCTCCTGGAAGTGAACCACTGACATCCCTATCT
The DNA here is from genome assembly GCA_013396735.1 of Grallaria varia. Classification (NCBI taxonomy): domain Eukaryota; kingdom Metazoa; phylum Chordata; class Aves; order Passeriformes; family Formicariidae; genus Grallaria; species Grallaria varia. Next base: position 39,286 of record VWZG01000203.1, on the reverse strand, counting down.
GACCAATGGAAAATAAAGGACAACCAGCAGGTTAACCTAGCACTTTCTCTGTATCTGCAAGGAGTGATTGGCAACAGACAGTCACATGGACCCTGAATTCAAGATGCATTAAATGCTTTCCTATTAGATCAGATTAAGCCAATTATGAAGCCATACTGCAAAAGTCTGAATTGTACATGCAGGTTCAGACACCTGAGGCTCAGTACCTTTACAGTCATTACGAATACATATGTCACTGTCTGACAGGCAAATCCTCTAGGTCAACAGGTACAGTCACCACAGTGACTGATGATTGCTGTTAGCAGGTCATTTGCATGTGCATGAAACTGCAGTATGCTAGCACAGGAAGAGACCACACTCTCCATTTTCAAATATATTTCAAGACCCATCCAAGAGTTATTTTCATATATAGAATATGGATCAGTTGTCCAAATTTTAACCACCTCCTTGAATTCCACATATTTCTTAATACCACACATGGAGTATTCAAGTCGCCTAGTCTCTATGTGGCCCCAAGCAGAACTCCAAGCCATCCTCCCTCCCTCCCTCCCTCCAGTTTCTGATTTTAGATACGGCATATTTTTTGTAAGTATTAGCAATGTTTGCTGCGGGGGGCGGCTGGGGAGGGGAGGTTTGTGTTAATTGAAAATGTGAAAAAAATTCTATGAAGTAATGTCAAGTTTTAATTTCAAAATGAGACTATACTGGATCATTTGCCTTTAAGATCTGGGTATGGCAAAAACATTCACAGAATAGCTGATCGAAACTTTACTGCGCAGCACATCAAATTATGGTAAAAATGAACATTACAGTGAATATCTCAACGGAAAATACTAACAGAATATTTTCATTCTCTGTTTTAGACAGTAGTAAAGCAGTTCAAGAAATGTCCCTTCAAGTCATTACTATGACTACTATTACACTTATTACAATGATTACTACACAGCCATCGAAGTTGTTATAAAGACATTTTTTCAAACAATATTTTGACTAAAAAATAAACACTGTCTTCAGACTCATTGTGGTATTACAGCACCACTCCACAATTACTGCTATTTCCAAACTCAAATTCATAATACTGCCTCAAAATGCTTAGAAAGCCTAAGGCACTGATTTCAAAACATAAGTTTCAACAGTACACACAAAATACAACCTGAAAGACCAAAAGACTTGATAAAACTAGCACACGTGCTTTGGGAGGATTTTTATGAGAGTTCAGGGAGAGCAGACCAACAAATTGGCATTTAAATGATTCAGATAAGCTGTCTGTAGCTTTCAGACTACCAGCAGAAATAGCTGTCACAGGAACTTCCTTTATTTTCTAAGATGGACCTCACATGTGAACCAAAAAACCAAAAAGCCAACAACATGAGATACAGCAAAGATCTGTACTTATGGTAAGCTCTCTAAAATTCTGGTATCTGTCCCTTTAAGTGGGTATATGCTGTAGGGAGAAGGGACTGCTCTTCTTCCTTTACTTGATCTAAATATATATATATATATACACACACACACACACACATAGATCTTAGTTCTGAACATCAAATTGTACAAGCCACAAATTAAATTGAAAAAGTTATGTGAAATAAGCCAAAGACATATACAAGAATGCAGTTTTCTCCTGGGAGCTTTTTAAAATGTATTTAAAACCCGATCTTTATGATATCAGCAAATTTAAGTTTTATTCTACTCCAGAAGCTTTACAAAATGTTACCATAACAACACAGGGTTAGCCTCTCTGATTTTGCATCTGGGTGGGGCAAGTAAAACCAGATTTTCTTTAGCACCAGCTCAAAAAACCCACATAGGATCAGAAGTTCACATCCCTGTATCCCTCTTGCATGGAAACCAACAGTGAATATCCTCCAGAGACCCCTGTGCAGCTCCTGCAGTTCTCAACTATACTCTCATTTACACTGATGCAACTCCATTAAGACACTAATAGGTTTATCCAGATGTAACTGACTAGCACTCAAAATACTGAAGATTCACAAGCAAAAATTTCCATGTGCTGTGTCCCTACAGAGTATGGGAAATAGCTGAGGAAAATGTGTTTTGCATGGTTAAATAAGTAGTCCCAAAAATAGTTAAGAGAACAGCAAGGGCATAACTACAACTTCAGAGCAGACAAACTACTTTCGGAGGAGAAAGCCAAAGATTAATTTATTTCACCTTGAGGAACCTGTGCTTTATGGTAGATGTTCATGAATACTAATCAGATTACTCTGGGAGATGAAACAGCAGGTTTCCCTCATTTTAAACAAAAATGAATAATTTGAGAAAGAAATGGAGCCAAGTGATTCTTTGCCTCATCCACAGCAGCCTTTCCCAAGACCTCCCTCTTCCAGGATAACAAATCAGCAGCCTCATCTTTCAGCATAACCTTAAGGTCAGTGTACTTTATACTGGTCTCAGAAAGCAAAGCCAGAAATAAATTCCAAAGAAAAACGTCTGCTTGAGAATCTCTGGGTATGGCAGCTGTGACACACTGAGACACAGGGAAAGAATGCATCATCTGATAGGTAACTCCTGTGTCTTTTATAAAACTTTATGAATCCAAGAAGTACCAATTCTACAGTAAATTACAGAGAAGTAAAGAAACTATTCTGAGACCAGACAGGTCCAACTTTAATAGCTAACTTTTCTGTGACGATTTTGTTCTGCCTTGAAAGGACCATGTCATGCCTCTGCACAAGTCCCTCCCCAACACAGAAGGAACACTAGTACTTCCTTTTCTGCAGTATTCACTATCTGGTCTACCTATATGCTTACACCAGATTTAATCATTACCCAGTGTGTGTTTAACAGCTGCCACCTTGGCACTTGCTCAGGTCTGAGTGGGCAGCTGGCGCTGTCAAAGGCAGTGCAGTGCACGCCCAAGTACACGGTGCCACTGCCTCCCCCTCTGCTGAAACTGCCCCCTTGCCCCCCCCCCGCTCCTGAGACTGGTCCCCTCCCTGCGGGGATCCAGCTCAGGGTGCAGCCACACTATCACGACAGCTAACAGAGAAGAGGGCAGGAACATGGTCACGCCACAGGGTCAAGGGCAGGACTGACAGGGATTTTGATCCCCAGTTTGGCTGTGCATATCCCCGGGGCAGTGCTGCTGTAAGCAGCTGCCCCTGCTAGCCCCACTGCCACCCCCAGCACCCCAGCCCAACCCGGACATGCAGCAGCACACATGACAACTGTCCACACCTCGTTCCTCCCTACTGAAACACAGGACTATTAATTAAGTTTAAAAATATACTATTGCCTTCGGTAATGTAAAAGCCAAACAGCAAACTAAATTCCTACTGTCCCTTATATTTTTCACATGGGTGCATATGCTTTATATGTGCACACAACATCATACAGAGCTAGAAAACATTTAAAAGCTCTTTAAACATCCTCATGTTCAGATCAACAATTAAAAAAAAAAAAAAGGAAAGGAAAAAACCCAACAACTAGAAACTTCTCTGTTCCTTTTTCTGCTGGAGCCATCCATTCCATGGATGGTTTCACAGAACAGACCAATACTGTAGTTATAAGGTAGCTATTTTAAGCTGTCTTTGTCTGATGGGATGCAGGAATATCATGGGAAAAGAAAGGGATGCAGGCAGAGAAAGTGGAAGAATAGGAGCACACCAACTAGATTTTTATTTTTGTATTCCACAATTTGGTATATGAATATAGACAGTTTCAATAAAGTTTTTTGTAAAAATAATACTTGGGGGGTTATTTTTATAAAATTATATTAAAAATCTGATCCTAATGCTTCCTTTGCTTGTAATAGTTACTCATTCATATTACAGATTCAGGTTACATTTAATGAAAATGTGTGTGTCACCATTTTTTGGCAACTCCCAAATATAAAGCTTAATACTGAATACCGAAAGATTGGTATCTTAGCCAAATGACTAAGAGCTCTAAGCTATCTGTGACACTAAGTTTTTTTCTTCCTTCAATTCAGTGCCATAGGATGGGGTTTAATCCATGCTAGTTATACTTTTAATTGCTGCTCTTGGTATCACATATGTAATCAGTTTACAATATGATCCATGTAGAATGCAGTGTTTACAATGGCCTCTCCACAAGCTTCCCAAGAGAAGAGACTACATTACCAAAACTTATAGCTCATAACCCTCATGTGCCTTCCTGCCAACTCAGTTTTAGATGTGATGAGCTGAACTGGATTTTCCTCAAGATACAGCCTGTAAAAAAATTTAACATTCAAAAGAAAAAGTACATGGGCTTTTTTTCACTTGCCACCTTCTTTTGGGGGGCTTCAGAATGAATCCTTTCAATCCCTCTGCCAGTCTGGTAAGGTTAGTAACATTTGTGCCTGTACAGCACCTGACACTTGTGCAATCCTCACATGCCTCGGCAAAGACTTTCTGGAAACTTCACCACAATCTTTTGTTTTTTGTAGAAACTAAGATCTTTTTTATCAGCTGAACTTCTGTCCAAGAGTGAGGATAATCAGAAATTCAAATTAGCTCTCAGTATGAAGAACTTCTTTCTGATCCAGCCTACAAGTAGTAAATTCCCTGGCATCTTTGTAAATGTCTAAAGGCAGGAAAGAATCACAAACTAAACTCACGTACCATGCACAATGCAAGCAGACAGAAATCATCAGCCAGTACACATCCCGTACTAGTCATGAAGAAGAACCAGCACAGTCAAGGGCAGCAAATGTGAATTCTCCTCTGGTTACCCCAATTTCATGTAGGCAGCAGCAGAAACCAGTATCATTATTACATGCTGCCTTAGAGGGTTTTTTTCTCTCAGTCCAGTATCAGTGGCATCAGTAAAGCAAAAGGTTGAGAAAAACAATTTTTTTGTTGCTAATCACTGCTCCCTATTTTACAGCCTCCAAATGCATGCTGTTCTACATTTTTTAATTTACTGTTTTCATTTCCTTTACATTTTTTATTAGAAGCTACAACAACTTCTAGCACTTAGTATTTCCTTCTAGCCTTTTTCTAATACTTTCCACTCCATTCCCCATTACTATTACACCAAATTATCCACAGCAAAGAAAAACACTCTAAAATTATGTTAGAAGCATATGTATCTTAAATATCTCAATAGCTGTGCTCAGCTATTTACATTATCTTCATCTTCTCTCTTTCCTTGAAAATCTGCTGCTTATATTAATTAGCACTAAATTAGCACATACTTTTCCCGCCAACAGCAGTTCAAGTTTTCAGATGACTCAAACAGGAGATACAAAGATAATGGTAAATGTGTGCCTAGCTTCCTGAGATTTGAAAAACCTCTTCATTTCCCATCCTCTCTGAGAAGCAAAGTATGGGCAGATTCACAGTGTATCAGCAGGCAGGTTATTTCCATTCACAGGATAGTACTGTTTATTTCAAAAAGATCTTCATCATCTAGCAGGCAAAAGGTTCCCTTTAGACTACAGTGTATGCGACAACTGCTATAAGCAGAACTTCAACAAAAACAACCACCTAAGGAGCAGCTGTGCAAGTCAGAGGCCATGAGGGAGAAGAGCCAGCACGTGAGAGAGAGACATGAAAATTCTATCCCTTCATTCTGGTAAGGCTCCCATGCTAACATTTCTGAGTATGAGGGAAGGCAGTTGCACTGAAGTAATTCCTCTCCTCCCACATACAGAAGCACTCTCAGCTAATTGAACAGGAAATGCTAAATTAGTTATATACTCTAAAACCCAAAACATTTCTTCTTTCCTGTTAACCTAGGTCAAGCTTGAACAGTAACTTATAACTAAAACATTTGCTGTTCAATACACCAGCAATACTCTACAGCTATAGATTAGCACAGCATGAGATTTCAGAATTAATCAAACGTTTAAAATTTCCATTCCAGGAAAAATATAACCGTTCTGGCAGAGCCTTATAAAAATTTCAGGACAAAAGAACCTAAGAAAAGTCCCTACGAATTTTGGCATTTTTCTGCAAAATCAAGAGAGTCTTCATATATCAATAATTTTCATGCCATTTCTTCAAAAAGCATTTGAAAAGTCTGCTCCTAGCACCCTCCAGCAGAGGACAGAAAGTGCTAAAACCTGGCACTGTTGGGAGTCTTTGCCCCTCAGCAGGGGTAAACAAAAGCCTTGAGGGTCCTCATTCCAAAGACCATAAAAACATAGTCTATGATTCTGTCCAACACACAGTTTGCATTGCAGAACATCAATGCATCCTGACAAGCAGCTCAGCAGGTCGTGCGGGTCATGCAAATTTAAAACTTTGTAGACCACTTTTTGATTCCACAAAACTGACATTTTGAAAAAGAGTATTTCCTTCACCACAGAGGGTAGTAAATTGTTCTGGCTGTATAAAAAAAGACCTAGTTAGAAAGTGCTGATTTTATCAAGTATTCCATAACAAAAAGATAAATACCACAAATTTTGCTGCTAATTTATTAAAGAAACACCAAAAAAGTGTTTTCACTAAGAAAGAGGAAGCGTGTTTATTTAAATCATACTGGAAATTGCACAAATAAGGGATTCTCATACTATCAGTCCTCTAACAAGAAAGGATATATAAAAAAATTGCAGCATTTCTTCAGAAACATATAGCAGATCACCAGGTTATTGCTCCATTTTTTCAGTGTCACATGAAGCCTTAACACAAGTACTCTCATGCATTAGTTTGGTTTAAAGTATGCTGAAGTAGATCAACACATCCAAGCAACACTGTTCAAGAGGTGGTACCAGATAGGAACAAATATACCTCATTTAACAAGGTGGTAGTTCTCATCTTCACAGTATCAACTGAAACTTTTGACCAAAATCAGAAGTGTTTTTTTTTTTAATCTATGAGGCATTCTCATAACTCATTAGTATCTCACTTTAAACAGCACTTTCCCTATGGAGCGGAGCCTCAGTGGCTGGCACCTATGAAATCCCTACTAGCAATTTAATTTTCTGCATTAAAAAGAAAATGAAGAAGTGGGGGAAAGTTTTTGTGTATCAGAAATGTCCACCAATTATTACTTATTATTATAATTTTACATAATAGGAAAAATTTCATACTATCTTTTTATTAATTCCATGATTTCCTAATCTCGTGAAGGTAATTACCTTTCTGAAAAATATCAAAAATAATTATTCTTATGAACTTGAGATAGAAGAAAGGAAAGGGTGAGCAGGATGTTGCATGTGGCTGTTAGTGCTTAGCAAGCACTAAAGCTTAAAATCCTGCTAGTCCGGAGGAAGAAACAGTTCTATCAATGTATTGTATATGACTTTATCTTCTTCTAAATCACTCAACCCACTAAGCATACTACTACCCCTCAGGTAAGCAAAAAATAGCCATGTGTTTCATGAGTCACCCTCATTTCTGAATTCCCCTTAAACTTTTCACATAACAGAATACAATTTGAGTATGGTCACAAGAAGGAAACTATAAAATTTCAACAGCAGATACATTTCTAAGCAAACAGTCAAAGCAACACAGAATTATGCATCAGTATCTTGAGTCTCTGTACTAGGTCTCAAAATATGAATTATCTCATAGTTTTTTCCATAAAACACTGAACTTCAGAACAGCAGCTAGTCAAGTAAAACGTATTTTGGATTGCAGAGCATACTTAATTTTTTTTTCAATTTTCCCTTTGCAATATGTTTTAATCGTCACGTTTTGTACGCAGAAGAAAACATCAACAACGGAAGTTTACTCGCTTACCTCCAAAAATGAAAAGCGAACAGAGGACTGCATGGACTGCAGGGGCTTGTTGGGGTTGGGCTCAGGCTCCTTGGGGTGAGACTGCAAGTTAAAATAATGTCATCTCCAGTGAACAGAAGGTTTAGCAAGAGTCGAATGTTTAGTGTAGGAGTTAAGAAAGGAGTTCCGGTTAGAACCAAAACATGACCATCCTCCTGAATGAAGTGATTGACAGTAGCCACAGTTTTTGACTTAAGATGAAATTGATTTAAATAAAAACAAATATGAGAACTGATGCTGATGCATATGTTTGACTAGGTTAGACTTCCTCCAGGAACAATATTTTTGTACAAAGTCCCCAGGGAGGTGAAAAATAATAACTTGTTTCAGACATCTAGCCAAACAGACTATGTAACTGGGACATTTTCTTCCTCTTAAAAAAACCCACAGGTTTGTGTTTTTAAGTTTTTGATATGCAAACCAGATTTATTAAAAACAAAAGGAAAACTAAACCTGATGATGATCTTTCATCAGCAATAAGAAAATTGCAATAAAAATTTCCAGTTTGAGAGCCTAAAATTTGCACACTTACTAGAAATTAGAAGTGCCCTAGTTAGCATCCATTTCACTATGAAATGTTTCCTTACAAATGTCACATGGATACAAACAATTCATCCATAAAACCCTTACTTGAGCATTTGACTTCCAAGGTGTCTTCAAGAAGTTGCCTCAAGTGTATCTCCATTCAAAAGGTTTCTCAATAAACAGCAGGCCACTGATACATTTCACAGATGCTCTTTTAAAATATGCTATCACATGCACTTGCCCCCATAAAACCTGCAGGAAAGTTTTCTTTAAAACATGCTTTATATCATGCTTCTTGTTGCAACCTGCTCAAGCTACCTGTCCAAAAAACCCCTGCAACTCTGCCTTCTGTGCAAACTGAGTAAAGACAGAAACTTACAGGGAACTTTCTTCAGTCCACCTTTATAAAGATCTGTTCTGCTGTGTACCAGACCCTTCCAGCCAGCCATTGCTAGCACTCCTGTCCTGTCCCCAGAAGGCTACATGCTAAGCACAGCTAAGTCCAGTTGATGTTTTCAGTCGCATAGCACTTTGCCAGATTTCAACACATTCCCTTCAAAACGTTTCAAGGTGGATAACTGATTCAGTTGGGGTTTTTTCTCAGCATTTGACCAGGAATAGTACTACTTCTAGAAGAGATTAGGGATTACTCTTTTTTTGACATTGTACATTTCTGCAGCTTTTTCTTCTTGAGATGCCTTTGAGAGGGCACAAAGTTTGGCAGGGACATGCATACTTGAGACAAGGATGGGCTTGCTGTTAAATTTCTAACAAGGCTACTGTGTTAGGGCAAATTCCTCTGGCTGCTGGCTGCGCCTGCGTAATCACTGAGCTAGGTGCACAGAAGAGCACACTGCCACTGCAGCCTTAGAAGCAGCTGGGTATAAACTGGCTTGGTTTCAGCGGCAGACTAGCTGTGCTAGCACAACAGTACATCTGCGCTAGTAAGATCCATTAAGAACCAATGGGTCAATGTATCACTCTAAAAATGGCTAAACTGAACCCAGGCTCGTGCCAGTCAGCCCATGAAGGCCTGTGAAAAAAGGTGTGGATTAACAGATAGATTTTTGCTGTTCCACTCTGTTGCACTGCACTGACCTGCTGCAACATGCACTGGAAAGGTCATTGTTCCTGTATGATCAGTACAGGCTGTAAAAAGTGGATTTGCATTTGTAAGCTTTATCAGCACTGTCTTTTATTCTCCACTACAGGTTGGTCTGCTGCAGCAGAGCTGCTAGTTTGTCCCCAGTTGTCCTCCTTTTGTCCATCCATCAGCACAGCCCTCACTGACTGCAGGCTGGGAATTGCTCCTGTGCTGCACCATCAGTGCTCCTGCTGCTGTTCCTCAGGGGCATAGCAAGGAAGAGGTGGGGACAGGTCATGCAGACCACAACCAGCCTCCATCAAGACCAAGGCAGGGAGGGGTGCTGGCACTGATCCAAAGAGAACCCAGATGGAGAGAGAAGAGAAATGGTACCAGCTGGCCAAAGACACAGGGATGCAGCAGAGAGAGAGCAAGGGGACTGCTATGGAGTAACAACTGTGGGCAAGGAACTTCTTAGGCCAGAATAGTTAAAAGGAGAGGAAAAAAACCAGCTCTGGCTCCAAATGAGAAGAATGTACCAACTTCAAAGCCCAGAATGAGATCCCTAAGTCACTTCACTGTGAACAAATCCTTGTGAAACCCCATGGAAAAAGACAACTCTCTCCCTCTACTTGATGGCTCACACACAGCAAGTAGCTACTCATATTCTTCCTCATTTTCACTACTGTAACACATCAGAGTCTCAGTCTTGGCACAGACTCTCGGGGCATCCAATATCAGATGTGCTAGTACTATGGATCTAAAAATTCCCACCAAGTGATGACACTTGTGTGTCAATCCATTTCTTCTCTAGAACTTGCTTTTCAGCTTTGCTTTTTTAAGACCTACAAAAACCTGTTAAAACAAATTATCACACTGTGTGACAGGCAGCCTTACTTCTTACATTTACTAAATTTAGAGTGCTTTATTTTGGATCTTTAATATTCTTTGGAAAAGCTTTCTGCAACTAATGAATATAAAGTAGACAGACTGTGCTGATTTCTTGGAGAGACAACATAATTCTAGTCCCAACATTTAAAACCTACTGAAAGAAGATTCATGATAATCAGGGTGCGAGGAATAAATTGGAATTTTCCCCCGCCAGATATGCTCTTTTATAAATTATTACAAATAAGAATTCGGGAGACATGACCTAAGTCTGCATTGACTCAGCCCTGGCAAATCATGAGAGAATGACTCTATGAGAATCATTACATGCCAGCAACCAAAATATGATAACTTTCTTTTCTCTACAAGTAAATCAAGTTTAGAAAGTAGCAAGTGTGATGGCAAAAGAAAGTCTAATATATGGAAAAATTAAATATATCCAGACAGCATTGTAGCAAAAACAATGATCAATGCTGAATTTAAAATACAATTATTAATTTTATCAGTAATAAATACTCTCAGAATATGGCAAAGCAAGTGTAATTCTGTCAGGCTACCATGAAAAAGAAGGAAGCAGTAAACAATTACCTCATCTTACAAAAACACACACATATATTGAACAAACAGTAACATGAATCCTGTTTCATCCTTTGCAGCTAGTGATGTTATTCTCATGAAACAATTACATAATTCAATGAAGATTGATTTAAAAATATTTAAATTGCCACATCTCAAAAGAAGTATGATTATTAATTATTCATGGCAACCATTTTAATGAGGTCTCTGGTAAGACCCCTCCTCCAAAACTCATGAGAAATTAGTAATGCCTTTTTTTTTCAGATAAATATCTAGAGCTTAGCCTGCTCACAACTAACATGCACTGCTTGTAGCAGAACATGCCTGACTGAAATGCAGAATTTCTCTGAGATATTTCACAAATATAGTTCTGGGGAGTCCAATATAACATCTACATTTGTTCCTTGGAATAAAGTGCTCTGTCATCTTCATGTGATTCTTAGAATAAATTATTTGCTAGGCTGCACACTTACCTATAGCCCTCTCTTTAAAACATTGCAGATGTCAGAGATAATACCTTTCATAGCTAAATAACTTTACCGCAGGCATCTGCAGCATTCAGGATTTTAGTTTTTTGATTTCAGCAAGAATGGGGTAGTCCCAGGGAATACTAAAGGACCTGACGTAACCCAATCTATTTACCCAGATAAAATTAGCAAGTTCTCATGGTGGCTGTAACATGCATACATACATGCCTGACATGTCAATGTAGACTGCAGGCATGTATGTATGCAGGTATAGAAATAAATATTTGGTTTTGACTAGCAAATCCTGGGTATACATATGCTGGCATTTATGAATAGAAACTATACTTACTATCACTATATATTAAAATTACACATTTTCATTTAGCTACTCTCTAAATAGCTGAAAGCACACAAATTAGTTAATCAGTTTTAAGCAAGTACAAGTAAACACATTGCTAAATTAGGTAAACATACTTACTGCAGAAACTATCAGGAATCCTCCAGAATGTCAATATAGTTCATTAGTGCAGTAACATATGTAAAATACGTCTTGTTCCTGATGGATTTTCACATGCAGCATTTCTATAATGCTTTAATCTCTTGCAGTGCTCTCCATCATTCAGCACAGAGAGAGGCCTTTCTAAAAGGCAGCACTGAGATAAACAAACAGTAACAGAGAGCTGGAGAGAAAGACAGACACCATGGCCTACTGACAGACTCTTCCCCTATGAGCTGACAGGATGCTTCATGCACTGAGATTCAGTAACTTCAAATATGCAGAAATGCTTTCTTTCCAAACACACTGCAATATCCCAGCTCCAAGCTCACACATTTGCTGAAACCAGCTGCAGTGCATTGAAAATGTGTTCCTTCAACCTGGAGCTGCAGTGCTGCTAGACTGTCAGCACAAACGTACGTTAAACAGCTCCTGATTGCACGAAAGCCGGCATCATGCAGAAACCATTAAAATATTAAAGACAGACAATACTTACTCCAAGGTCAGCCCTGGAATTTGTAGCCTTTCCCGCTGGGCTTTCATTGCTGTAATGTGTTACCACACTCTATTGTAATCATGACACACATTCACAGGCAGCATTCTGGCGATGACAGAGAGCCAAATGAACCACTATAAAGGAACGGACTAAGGATCTTTTGGGGGCGGGGGGAGGACTGAAAGTTGGGGTCCTTCCACCTCTAGCTGTCACGAAGAGCTGCCGGCCGTCTCTCTCAGGTTGGTGGCAGTGCACACCGCACTGAATTTGTGAAGCGCACGGCACCTTCAGTTGTGCACACCAAGTAATTCATCCCCGGAATTCTGCAGCAGCATCCACTGCGCCGACACACGCACGCACACACTCACATTACACCTCGGAGGATGGAGAGGTCCCCCTCACTACGCCAGCCCACCGCGCTGAACAGCCTCTGTGCTTAACACAGTTTCTTTCGGCAAATGTCAAACATTCACCACCTCCTCTGATCCTGCCGAATAGGATTTAGCCATCTTCTTTAAGTCACATTATCCCTTTCCCTGGTAAACAAGACATGCAGTCTCTGCAGTGATAGAATAGCAAACTGCTGAATGAAAAACAGGCTCTTCTCCTTTAATGGGGAAAATTAACTGCCAAGGCTTTTGAAGAGCAAACATATTCTTGCAACATGGAGGTTAATACAAAAGCAAGAGTCATCATTCTGTTCTGTAATGTTTGCACCTGAATTTTAAAGTGAAATCATCTATAATTTATAATAAGGTTGAGAGCCAAACCTAGAAGTTGCAGAAAAATCTACCACTTTCAGCTTTAAAGGTAACATCCCTTAAAAGCAAACCACTACAACATTTTGTAAAGACAGGGTTAGATCACTACCACTACACTGGATGTTTGCTTTAATTTAATTATATTCCTTTCCTATGTACTCTAAGGTTATCTATATATTTATTCTAAGGTTATCATTTTAATAAGTGAATATTATGAATTGTTCCATGAGGACTAGCATAAAAAAGCAAGAAAAGCAAAGTGCAAGTATGTACTTTTAGCAATTTAAGAGCTAGAACATCTTATTTCAGCTGCCTACTTTTCCTGGATACAGTATGTCAACCACATGATATTATTTTTTGTCAGAGCTCTGGACCCTCTCTGTGTATGGACCACTTCTACAGACTAGTCAAAACAAAGGACAAAATGAAGATGCTTCTTTTTGGGTCCTTGGCTCAGTTTTGGAAGAAATTAGTGAGTTCACAGGTACACAGCCATATCAGAAACAGAGGGAAATCTCCTAGTTGTGGTAACCACTGAACGAGATTCGGATTTGATGAATTACATTCCTTTTTCAACCAAACAGTAGAAAAGAATAATTAAATTCTTTCTATTGTGTCTTCTACATATTTCTACTGGATACACATAACTATGCATTTGAATTTTTAAAATGTAACAGGCATTTGGATTCTGAATATTAAGCTGAGGTCCCAGAAAACCTTACTAAGCTAAGCAATTACTCAAAGGAAGTTCTAAATTCTCCTACCTCCCAAAAGAAAGGACAAGGAGTTAAATTCAGGCTCACAAACCACAGTGGGTGATTTCACAGACTCACAAAGGCTCACAGATCAGTTAGGTGTCCAGCTCTGAACAGCACTTTCAAAATACATTTTTCAAATTTCATTCAGAACACAAGCAAAACATCCAAGTTTTGAAGATATTATCAAACTTGAAAAATATAGTACAAGAATCAACAGTTCTGCCACTGAAATTATCCAGTGAAGCTGCCCATGTTTACATGATTGAGTTTGGAGACAAACCTTTAGGAACAGAAATTCACAAAGAGAGCAGCAGAGTGTGAGATACTAGTGTCACAGGTCCTGGCTCCCCACTAGCTGCCAAGAACAGGCAGCTCTCTATTCCCATTGCTCAGCACCTCTCAACCCAAGTTCTGCTCCCTTAAAGATCCTTTGATAATACTTCTTCAGCTGCTGCAAACTCCTGCTTGTGATGGAGACAGAAAATTTCAAACAAGTAAACTGTGACTATGTGCACACTACACGTGTACACTTTTAGTTAAGCCTTAAATTATATTCAAAGGGCTTAACTTTGTGCACACTAACCTTTAGTTCGGTGCTTCATCCTGTTATCTATGTAAGCATATGCACACATAACACCAAAATACTTACTTGTTTTTCTATAAAGCTGTTAAATTTTCATCGAAGGCACATAGAGTAGTAGACAGCATAGCAGCTCCAGTGAATCAGGATGTACCATGACTGTTTCTGTACACAAACCAGCAAAAGGACTAGCTCTGAAGGAGAAGGTGTGCTTCAATTAAAAGTGCAATACAAGTTTTACACACTACATCCTTAATTCCAATTTTAATGCTGGAGTGAACAGAAACCCACAATCAAGGTTTTTGTTTGGTTAGTTGTTTTATTATTAAGTCTTCATGTGAAAGAATAGTCCATCACTGAACACTACTTCAGCATTAAACGTGACAAGTATTTGGTGCATTTACGTGCAGGACGACAACACGGGCAGCTTGTCTTGTCTAAAAGGAATCTGAGTTGGACTAGAAGTAAGGTACAACCCCTTAAACAAAAACAACTGCATCCAAGGGCCACTTTGAGACCATGATAAATCAACTGTTTTCCTGAGCTAATTCATGCAAGCACTTCACATCACATCACATCACATCACATCAATGGTAACTGAGATTGAGCTCTAGGTTGACACTGAAAATTCTTCTCCTATATATTTTGTGTGGTCTAAATAGAAGTTTGGAAAATGATGATTTGCTGAAAAAGTGTGATGAATACATAGTAGGAGATCAAATTCTGCTCATTGTTACGATCTAACAGTTTTTGCAGGAGTGAATGGGAACTGCTTCATGCTTCTGGGGGCAGAAACTAGCAGCAATTTAATTTGATGAAGACTTGCAAGTGAAAGCTGACTTCAAGTTTTAATAGAACAACTGTTTTCTCTTAATTTGAGCTGCTTAGATATCATCTCACCAACAGAGTTGAGGAAGCAAGCAAAAGTTAAAAAGGAGGCTTAGTGTACTACAAAACATAAACGTAGATTAACATGAACGTACTGGCAAATTTTGCCTATACTGACACAACTTCTACAGAGAAAATCTCTCATCTGGAAAGAATTTCAAACAAAAATTCACTAACAGCACTGTAGGACTGTAAAAATCATCTCCTTTGCAAGTGTAAACCCTGGTCTCCTCTTAGTTAGTTCAAGAACTGAAAAGCAAATTTAGAAAATGAAATCTAAGAATACATGGCTCAAGTTATTCGTTTAAGTCCTTCCTGAGGTCTCTCTGATTTAGTAATCTCAGATACCTGGTTAAAACCAAGCAAAACGAGCAAAGCACAGCCGGAAGTTTTATTTCCTTGAAACACAGACCAGGAAGTTTTTTCTTCCATAGCACAGTTATTAATACTCTATGCTTTCAAGGCATTACTCTTCCACCTATGTTGACTATGCTTCCTTTTTCCGTTAAATAATGATAACACAATAACACCATTAACAGTGCCGGGGTCAGTGGCTTTCAGTAGTCTCTAACATTTAACAACAATTACACTAAGATAATAAACAGGTCAGTGCATCCTTTGGTTCTGCATGCACTCTTGGCTTAATGTTTTCCAAAGGTACTCTTAAAGAATAATGACGGCAGACACCTTTCTGTCATAGTTCTTAAACCAAAGATCATTTAATCTGAATTTCTATCATCTAATCTGCTTAGCACATGAATTCAGACATTTGTGCATTTCCGGCAAGCACAGCTGGTTCATTGGTAACACTGTAGTTTATAAAGTTGTTGTAACGGGAATGATGCAGAAGCAGATGACTGCACCACTGCTTTTTGGCATTGGTGAGACATAAAACACAGCATTAAGCAAATGGGGTGAACAAACACACAATTTTTTCAACACAGCATGCCTGGGCACATTATGAACTACAGATAAAAGAAGTCTGAAATATGAATCAACTAGTTTGTTACCCCTGGCTGAAGTCAACAGGCTGACCAATGCAATGTGTATAAAGCAAATCTCATGCTTTAGCTATCTGCCAGAAAGCAATGAAAAGAACTCTTCATATGGATGTCTAACTGTGAGTTTATTCAGGGTTGTTTGGCTATTTACTACTTTCCCCAGAAGTATTTGAAATAGGTCACAGCTAAGGAAGCAATACCAGATGGTGAAAGGAATCCTTTTCCTTAGATCCCTGCCTGATATGTCTCTCTCATATGCTCAAACTCAAAATAATTGACCAATTTGCAATTGCAAGGAATATTTCATCTTGGTCAGATTACATAAGGAAGAGGACAGGGGCTGTCCTGTTTGTTTCCCTGGGGAAGGGAGGAAGTGGATGAAAATTACAGAAGATGTTTGCATTTGCTTGCATCCAAAAGCTCAATTTGCACAATATGCTCAGCATGGCACACAGAAATAAATTCATTGTCACTGCCTGGCAGTGGGTAGACTTTGATAGAAACTGCATATTCCTGGGTTATCTGTGTTCAATACATGCCAGTCCACAGCACTATAAACGTCAAGGTAAGGGGATGAGTGTTTGGTACCCCATGATAGAAAGACATACTAGATAACCCCTTCCAGACTTAAATTCTGTTAAGTTTCAACATCATAGATCTACTGACATTTAGAAGTATATCAATAAATCTGACACCAGTAAGCAATTTACAATAATGTATTTTATATTGTGTCATGGGATTTCACAGTAAAAGCTCAGGTGGTCTTACACTTTGCCAGAGTCTATTTAGAGCTGCAACTCTTACTATTCTGCAAAGGATTTGTTTTTAAATTATAGTTATAAAAAACACTCTATTAAGATGTATTTCTATAAATTGGTTGCATATTCTGTTGATAGCTCATGGTATTGTTTGTAGTGTTAAAAAACTGAATAAATCAAAAGAATGTGTTTATTAACAATGTTAATTAACCATTAAAATAAGCAAACTGCTGTGAAGATGTCTGGTAAGTTAACCCAGTAACTGGTTGTCACATTGAACATCTTAACTAAAATGACTAATCCTATAACACTGCAGACAAAAGGAATCACTAAACATGCACCAGCCAAGACCTGGTAAAATCTTTCCACAACATCAAGCACTCCCATTCTTCCACAGTGAGTTTCCATAGATAGTTCTTGTATTTTCCCTAGAGTCAGGACATCCTCATTGTATGTCCGAACAGACGACTATGAGTTAAGTGGGACTGATGTGACTGGTCCTGCAACTCTGAGAGCTCAGAAGACAAATAAAAATAATGAAGATATCTGAATGAAAAACAAGGGGAAAAGTTGTTTATTCTTTGTCTAAGTATCATTTGAATTGTTACCACAGATGACACCAGCAAGAGGTGCCATCCAAAACAATGTAAATAGCCTTCCCTATATTCCACCAACCAGTCTCCCACCTCCCTTCACTAGGCAGCATCACTTTTGCACCTGCCTGCAAACACTCCACAATAACATTCCATCCAAAATCCAAAGCTCTATCAATACAATGGCACACCCTTTGCCAAATTTTTTTTAATTGAAAACTCCCAGAGTAACTAGTTCCAATTTGGACAACCTCCTACAATATTTCACATACTATAAGAATTAAAAAAAGAAAAAAAGTTAGCAATAAAAATAGCTCAATAAGCAAAGTCTTTTGTCAATTGAGAAGCTAATACCAAAAGTGTAAAAAACTTGAGAAATTACATGTTAATAAGAATGATGGTCTCAAACTACACTGCCTTTAGAAACAAGAAAAAAAGAACTAAAAAACAAGAGGTAAAAATAGATCTGCTTTTTGAAGAGTTCTATATTACACAGAGTTTAAGCAGTTATTTTTTTTAAATTCAAGACCTTAAATTCAAGATCTTTGTTACACAGCGATAACCCAAACTCAGGCTCTTAATGAACATTTTTTTATCTGGTCTTCATTTAAGCTGTTTTTTAGTGCTAATTGATGGCATGTAACTTTCCTATATTTATTTTTCCAACAAAAGAATGAACACTTAAAAAACCTTGAAAACATAAAAATTGTCTATTGAATAGTTTTCTAAGATCATTATGGTATCAGAATATCTTCTTCAAAAAGTTAAAGGTCAAACACAAAATTTTATGATTCCACTATCCAGCCTGCAGCTGGATTCTCCCAAAAACCTGCACCCACCTATCAGCAACTAATATGTACCTACCGAGTTACCACGCTCTATTTTGGCTGATTGGTTGATAACTGATTCCTTATTAAGGCCCTATCATGCACACAAATACATATATGCCTGAAGAAGCTTCTGCAGGCTACCTAGCTTTGTAAGTCTACCCCATGCGTGCCTCAATTTTATTTTATTTTTTTAATTCACCTTCTGGTTTTCTTTAGCTAGTCATTAGACAAACAGGGGTGGGAAGGGGCTCTGCACAGAGGTGGAGAGAGAGCAATCAGTCTTTTACAAAAACAGACCCTCAAAAACATGGAAGCTTAAGTCTTTTTTTTAATTTGCCTTATGCTTACATAAAGCCCTATAAGCATTTCCACAGGGAATTCTGTCATTACAGACAAGTACAAATGAATAATGTCTGAGACAGTATTTTATTCCATGAAAGCAGGTACTTAAAATAAGGCATCAAGTTTCAGCAGAATGTTTGGGCAAGTAATTCCACTAACATAATGACAGATGATAAAGACAGCTAGAAGAAAGTCAAGAGATCATACTCTCCTTCCTCGAAAGAGGTACATTAGACCTGCATTACCCCTATTGCTCCTTAAGGCAGGTGTTTGTGTCATCTGTTCTTAAAAGCTGATAGTGATTCCACAACACTCCCAGGTACCCCACTCCTCTGCTTCACGGTTTAGAGACCCTAAGTCTCCCAACAGTGTCTAAGATGAATACCCCTTGTTCCAATTCAAACACCTTGCTGTCTTGCTGTCCACCTCAACAACACAGAAAACACTTTTACTTCCAACTGATGGCGATGTTCCACATGCTGGAAGACTTTCACAAATACCCCTCAGCCTTGCCTTCTCTAAATAACCCTAGCTTGGTGAAATATTTTTCCATATACCATGTCAAATTTTCAAACCAGCTAGTAGTTGTCATTTGTTCTCCAGCTGATGCATCTCAACACACAGCACTCCAATATAAGGCCTTATAAGCTCTGTGTGGAAAAGAATAATGATGCATGCCTTGCAGCTCAAAATATCAGCTTCCCAGCATGATGCTGCTGCCCATCAGCATCACACTGTGGTCCAATAAAACCTCACAGATCCTCTTCTGCAAACTGACACCTATCCAACTATCTTGCACTTGAAAATCAGAGTATTTTCTGCTGAAGTAAGAAGTCCCCAGGCTGTTCTATTTCACTTGGTATAATTTCTCCAGGTTGTCAGAATGATTTTGAAACCCCATACTGTTCTTCAATATACTTGCATTCTTCCCAGCTTGTTGCCTGCTGCAAACTTAATAAACACAATCTATTCCATCACCTAGGTCACTAATGAAAAATAATGACTAAAGCCAGTCAACCAGGTTTATTACATCTGCAGCCCAGCGTAATTTCCTGCTTAGTGTTTCTACCCCATAAGCAATATAGCAAAAGGTTTTCATACTGACAATATCCCCACCCCATGCCCTCATCCCATCAAGACAGATTTTGGTTTGGCTTACTGGTAAAACCTGGCTTCAAAAAAAAAGCCAATAAAGTTCTGATTTATAGAGCATGAATCTAAAAGCTTTCTGGATTTAGACATATATGGATATATTCTTGATATTTCTGACAGGCATTTCAACCACAAAAACTGCCATATTCTTAAATGGAAATGAAAACATTTTAAATATCTCCTAGCAATATCTAGGAGAGAAGTATTCACAAAATATGAAAATGATCTATAAAAACTCGTTTTCAGCAGCATCTTGATACTAAGAAGAATCACAGAACAGTTGACACTGGGTCTCAAGGCCATACGTACCAAGAATGTAAAACATGCCTTGTTTGTCTTGCTTCCATCACATGTTGTCTTTAAGTGGGATATGTGCCTAGTCACATGATTGCAGAATAGTACTGTGTAGCAGAGGGGAAAAAGCATTCCCAGTGTTTATGTTCCCTGTACAACTTTTACAAAGACACAGGAGAGCTTTTCCATTCAGGCTAGAAGAGCAAGAACTTATTTCCAGTGGCATGCTCAGCCCCATGTCAGGGACACCTGGAATAGTGTGTTTGTCTCAAATACCATGCTTTGCTTCACTGTCTAGGGGCATGAACACACTAAACACTCATGAGTGAAGCCACTGGGATATGAGGAAATGTGATTATATGCATTTACACTGCCTTTCGCATTGTGGCAGTCAACACACAACAAATATGAAGTAAGAAACTCCCAAATCCTGTGTCAGCCTTTCAGATCCATTTGCTCCCCCATGACAGTTATCTGCCACCCTTTCCAGGCAAGCATGGCAATAACATAGATCCACTTACCCTTAGCATCCTTTTTGACCTTTACACATGCCTGTGAGAGCTGCCACAACACACCCCATTAAACCTCGCAGGTCTAAGTTTGACTGGCTTGTTAGGAAAAAATTTGACAAAGAAGCAGAAACCCCACAATATTTGGGAGAAAGGACAAGAGGACAGAAATGGCAGAGAAGAGCACACAGATGGCAGGAATGTTTGCTAATGCCAGGTTGGCTGCTGCCACAACTCAGTGAGCAAAAACTCATTAAAGACTACACAGAGGCAGAACTCCTTGATTAGCTCTTGTGGAACAGGATGGTATCATGTCAAAGCAACATTTTCCTTCTTCAAACCCACAAAAGCGCTGTCCTGCTGCCATCCATACCCCGCTTTCCTTTTCAGCCCACCACAGAAACCACCCACCTTCCTCCTGCCCACACCTTTGGCTGAAGTAACCCATTCAGTTTCTGCAAGCTACAGTCTCCCAGTGAGCCATCAAGCCCTCCCTAAAAACTGCTCACGCAGCCTGTCCAGCAATTTAGTCCCAGGAGCCATCGTCATCCTCCCACGCACAAAGCATTTGGTAACCAGGTTCTTGGCATGCCTATACCCATATGAAAACTACATCCACAGAGTGAGTTCTGCAAGTCTAAACCTGGCTCAGGATCCCTGCCCCAGCTCTCAACTTCCCTGTACCAGAGAACGTGCTTAGAAGGAAGGCATCTGGCTTTACACAAAGGCTGAAAATACAAACAGATGGAAAACCTCCAGAAGTATGTAAAGAGGTGCACTCTGTCCACAAAACTTTGTTAGAGAGTAAATATGACCCGTAACTACCATGGGGAAGGGGGGCAGATACTAGGAGGGAGGGAAGGGCCCAGAAGTTTTAGGCAGAGATAGAAGTGGTAGTAGAGGCAAAAATGGCCACAGCCACAAACATTACACTGTATGTTCACCATGAAAACAAACCCCATGGCCAATGCAACCTAACTAGAGAGCATGCACCCCTGTCAGCTATGGGCAACAGAGGCCCTACTGCCACACTGTCATCTGGATGCTTTAAAACATCTGTCTGTGTACACATAACTGCAGATAACAAATACGTTAACATCCTTTATGATAAGTAGCAGCACCGGTTTAGAATACTGACAGTAACAAAAAATGTTCACGTCTATATTTCTTAGGAAGGAGGTCGGGGAGAAAAGACCTCCCTCCTCCTCTGAGGCAAAATAGAAGTGGCTCGTTGGGATTTCATGATCTTCACTCATGACATCTGCAGAAAGTCAGCCTATACTTTACATAATGGAATGGCAATAATGCTGAAAATTTCATAGGGAAAATCTGTAATGCTAGAATGCCTGGCAGAAGACATTATGCAGGCAGATCCACAATGTTCAGAAACTGCCTCTTTTTTCCTGAGAGCAGGTATTTAGAATACAGCTGATAATAGTGCTACTGGAGGAACAAATACATTGTGTAGAAACCTTAGTGCTTCTTTTCTTAAGGTAAAATCAAACATTTATTTGTAGTCTACTCATCACCTTTAACCTTCAACAAAAAACCCCCACCAAACATATAAAAAGGAGAAAAAAAAAAAAAACACCTCTCATTACAACTCTTCATGCAGAGCACATGTTCATCAAGCCATAATGTAGTCTACCCAGAGCCCAACCATGGCCCCAGTCCTACAGAAGCTAAATGTGTGCAAGCTAGAAACTGCACAGCCTCAAAAAGCTCTCTCTGTAGATTAAGAGATTATTCAAACCTTTGTAGCATCAGCGCCAAAAAAAAATCAATTCATCAATACAGCATACAGCAGCCTAGATCTTGCAATTCATGACGACTCCTCCTTTGTGACAATTTTTTTGACAAACTTCAGGCATTCCTTAACTTAAAACTGGACTTCACAAAATTAATGACACTGGGGGAAAAAAGACTGAACAAGATGCAGTTTCAGTATGTCAGATTTTCAAGGTTTACTATTAAAAATTCAAGCTGTGTTGACAAGCCACAATGTTCTTCTGCCAGCTTTCTCAATGCATAAATACTTTCTCAGGATGCAGAATAAAACAGGTGGTTATATGGTTATTTGTTCTTTTTGTGTATGTGATACAATTCTGAAGGACAAAATCAAAGAGAAGTAATTTTACTTGCTGACAATGCAAATTTGTTCAGAAAAAAGAGGACACAACAATGCTAATTTAAGAATGCTTATATGTATTTTTCACATTTGCCACTGACAGAATTTAACCACATAGTTATTGCATTCATAAACTAAGTTACCCCTAGATCCCACCCTGGTGCTCAGACATCACTACTCCCTTGCCTCCAGCCATTAAATTGCCCTAGCATTTTCCATGTGCTCTTGCTATATGCTGTGCTGCTTCTGCGCACAGGGAAACTCTGCAAACACCACAAACTGCTGGCTCAATAGGTAATGCTGGATAGGAGGGCAGAACCCAAAGACAGCAGGAACAATTCAGTGAAAAAGGCCACAAGCAGAAAAGGCTGCTCAGGGGAGCAGATTGTCACATGGGACAGACACATGGAGAACAGTAGTCCATAAGCCGTGAGATCTGGCTCTCAAATCAGGTTGAACCTCATGCACTGTAAAACAATTACTTGCATGTATAAAAATATTTTTAACTATTCCACCACACAAACATTTTTTTAATTTAGGCAAAGCATATAGGCACTCAGACACTTGCTTCTCTTTGCTTCCACCAAAATCACATGAGTTCCCCATCCTGAAATTCTGCAGCATGCCCTACAAAACCATGGCATTAGAGGCTGATTTAATTTTTCTTTTTCACTGTGGCTTAAGTCTGATCAGAGTTTTGATAAAGAACTACTTAAGCTTATTTTCCATTCTTGACCCTGTCATGTCCTTGCCTAAGTAGCTGAAACAAAATTCCAACACAGAAGCATGGTACATGGTCACTTAACATTACTTAAGACACCACAGCACTCACTGAACAACCGCAGATAAATACCATGTCACACAATTAAGCTTTAAAGCATGATCACCTCATTTTCTGGGCATCAATCCTCCAGGAAGACAGTATATTTTAAAAATTTTGGTTTGTATCTTCATAGTTTTCACCATTTGACTTTTTTTGCATATATCAATGAAGTTTGTGTGCATGCACACACACAGATGACAATGAATTTACTAGTAAAAAGGTATCACAAAACTTTAAAATACCTTCAAGTAGTATATGGAATCTTTCACTGAAAAGGGACATGATGAATTATATTAAAATAGATCGTTCCTTTCTCTAACATGTGATGTGATAAATCATAAAGAGAGGACATTACTGTATAAAATCCACACATATACTAGTCAAATCTGAGTTGAGACAACTGCAGATACATGCAGTAATATTAATATTGGTGCAAATGAAGCAGGCATGCAAATCTGTGTGTGGAAGCACCCAAAAAAACCCAACAAAACAAGATTAAAGAGAATGACCTATACTGACAGCCAAGGACACAACGAACAGCAGTAAAGTACCAAGGGATGTTTTGTTTACATCCAAATCAGGCCTGTGCTCTCCACAGCACAAAGAACTTGTCTGCAGCAGACCCTGCACTGACAACAGGAAGGTGGCAACCAGGTTACCCAGCACGCTGCACATGCCACTGCTCTTTCCGTTAGCCCAACACAGCTTTAAAAGACAGAAACACGGACAGTGGGCAGCAGGCCTGCTTAAAATTTATGGAGGCTGAAGCAAGCAAGATTGTGAGGGAAAAGGATCATGTTGCAGTAATTGTTGGCTCCTAAATCATACAAACGACATAACCAAATTCTTCGTTGTCAATCACAAGGAAGCAAAAGATGCAAGGGAAAAAAAATTCACTCAGTGACAGCAGTAGAAAACCCCTGAAAGTTACAGAGAAAATACTGCTAGTAACAACACTAAATATGCATCTTAAGAATCAAACATGGGCTGTGGAGGGTGTCTATTGGAGCACAGTCCATCCATATTAGAATTGAGAAATTCATAACCTGGCAACAACAATTAACCTACTTCACTCTCCAAATTTAACCCAATAGGTCATCTATAGACAATTTTTTATGATATAGAAATCTATGTGCACACAGAACTTGTCAATCAAATTCCAGATTTGTCCACCTACATGACACAAGCCCTAGAATGTTTTTGTTTTGTTGTTTTTTCTTGAGCATGGTAGGCATGTTCTCATAATTCCATTCTGCTCCATGGATATCATTCCCACTTTTTCCCTAAGGGTAACTGATAGTCCATATTTTTCATTGATAAAAAACTTTCATACAAAACTGTTTGTAACTTTCTTGAAACTTATTTAATGAAGTGCCAAAGCAAGCAGCGGCTTTAACTAGTATTTCTCTTGAATTCTTGGCTGGTCACAACCTTATGTTATTGTTATCCAAGAACATCAGCTGTTTCACTGTAAGGCAGAAATTAGTTATATGAAAATCCTGTGAACAACTGACATTTCCACAGGTGCAAGCAGATTATGTAACTGCTGGTACTGAACTTGAGTGCATATTTATAATTACTGAAATTAGTTTCAGAAATGTCAGGAGAAGGACAGATGCAGCAAAAATAAATACATAAAAGCTATCCCTCTCCAAATTAAACTGAAATTGAAGAAAATAAACAGAAGAAGACAGAAAGGCAACAGAACCGGTCTGGAAAAGCCAGGTATTTTACTTCTAGGGCAGTGTCCTAGTTATAGTGGCCGGGACCAGCTTATCACTGTG
>VWZG01000203.1:0-10757 GCA_013396735.1 Grallaria varia | reverse complement strand
CACCACATTTAACATCTATTCTAACTGCCCTGAAAAGAAAACTAGCCTACTCTAAAACTGTTAAATCTATGTATTATATTTTGACAACAACAGAGAAAAACCTTATATACTTACAAACTTCCTCTTCTTGGAAGACTCAACTCTTTCTACAACAGAAAAAAAATTGCAGTGTATTAGGAATAAAATATTTTATAGGAAGTGGCCTATTTAAGAAAAGTACTGTAATCCTCTCAATCCCACCAGTAGCAGAGAGACACAAGAGGTGTATTGGGACAACAATAAAAGATGATACAGACTTTATATATATTACCTTCCATTCTTATCTGATATATTAGCATTAGTAATTGGCAAAGTATAGGCCTTTATGTAGCAGCAATATTAAAATATTTCAAGCAATAGACAGATCTTACAGAAAAGCCTTACAGTCCGCTGTGATGCACTGGTAACACTATTAAAATTTGCAGGAGTCAACGACAAAGATATACTAAATTCTTTCCCAATTGATGATTAGCACAAGTTGTTAACAACGGTATCACAAGCTAAATATGAAGTACGTAACAGTCTGGTCTGCCATAAATAATTATAATTTAGTACAATCTTCTATAAAGTACTAGCATAAGAACGGAAACACTGTTGTTAAAGATTTCTAAAACTTATGCTACAACAGTTAACTACTAACTACTTTCAGTGGGACTGGCAAGACAGCCATTGCCAAATGGAAACTGCAAACATTTCACTATTTTTGTAGCATAGAAGAAAGCCAAAAGATCCATAAAATTTTGCCAATCAGAAACAGGAAATATATATATATATCTCCACAAGTAGATTATCTTCTATTGTATAAATCACAGAACAGGTGAGGCTGGAAGGGACCTCTGGAGATCCTCTGGTCCAGTCTGCTCACAGTAAGGCCAATTGCAACAGGTTACTCAAAACTACGGATTTGAATATCTGCAAAGATGGCCACACCACAACCTGTCCAAGCAATTTGTTGCAGTGTTCAACCACCCTTT
Organism: Grallaria varia; assembly: GCA_013396735.1. NCBI lineage: Eukaryota > Metazoa > Chordata > Aves > Passeriformes > Formicariidae > Grallaria > Grallaria varia. The sequence continues at coordinate 9,744 of VWZG01000203.1, read as the reverse complement.
TTTTTTTTTTTTTTAATTTCTCACATGAACTTATATTCTGAATGCTAATTAGTTAAGTCTTCTTCACAATCATGCCCAGCAGGGGATATCAACTGCATTCAAACAAAGAGACAACTTGTCTGACATAGAGGATACACAGTCAAGATATATGTCAAGTTGTGAAGCATCGTGAAAGACAAGGTTGCATATGAGAATGATTCGAGTTATGTGGATGGACGCATTTAGTAATTTAATTGAATTATTTATGTTTACCTAGAGTAACCTCACAAAAGGCTGTTTTAAGGTATGTAACAGACACTCAGTTTCCATTCTGTGTTATCAAAGGAAATAATTGCAAAATTCTCTTTCAAAAGTAAATACGTATATGCATTCTGTGTATGTGTGCATATGCATTTATTTCACACAGAAAAGAATGTGAAGTTATAGGTATTGACCAGAAAACACATACGAAAATACAATCGAACAGACAAAAATAGTTCAGTCAGGCACTTTAGAAAAGGCCATAAGGGAATGAATAATTATGTATTCTTTAGAGAGTTTTAAATGGTGTGCAGTAAATAAAGTCCAGGCTGCTAACTGAATGATAAGGACTAAAATATCAAGTAGCTGCTCAATTCCTGAGCACCACCCATCCTGTCCACTGAATGAGGCAGGAAAAAATAGTGTGAAACAATACAATTAGAGATCATAATGCAAAGGCACAGGAGAGCAGAATTAGGAGCCTTGGTAACAAATTCTGGCACTTCCTAGGAAGTTCCAGCCACTGTTCAGAATTTGCATTTTAAAACATCTTTTAGCATAACGTGCTTCCATACAAAAGAACAGTTACACCTGCAAACAATATTGCATTATGAAGCTAATTCCCCTAAATTTAAAATGTCACACTCACCATGAACAAAATGTAACTGCAAGCCAGAACCCACGTACTTCCCTTTGTACCTTTTTTTTCTTTCATATTTACAAAGTCATTGTGTTCTATTTCTATCACAGAAATTTATTTGTAATGCTAGGCACTGACATACTGTAACAGACAACACTTGTAGAAAAACTGCCAGAATGTACAAGGAAGAATCATCCGTGGGTTTGAGTTGCAACAAGTACTTTAAGTCTGTTGCCTGTGAATCGGATTTTTTTTTTTTTGTTCAGTCAGAGTGTTCTGGTTGTGTTTGGTAGTTTATCATTATAACAGCACAGCAAATTACAGACATCACCTTCTGTAGACACCTGAAGTCACACTAATCTAGTGGCGCATTCTCTTGCGTGACATCCTGAGGCACTACTTTTGCCTACAGAATAAGGTTCCAAAAGAGTAACGACTCACTGATAAAGATGTTATAAACTGCCAAGACTGCCCCTTATAAAGTAAAAAATAAAGCAAGACCTTAAGTATGTAATTCCTACAGGATGATTTAGAAAACATTGCATTTCTAAGGCTGGATTTTAAAACAATACACATATAAACACATGAAGGACTGAAATAAAACAAATATCCTTTATGGACAATATCTCTAGTCTCATTTTTCCTATATATCATAGTAATGATATTGAAATAAAAGGTCACTTCTCTCATGCCTCTTCAGTTGGAGTTATCTCCTAGAAAAAAAAGAATCTGAAATGTAGTGAACAGAAGCTTGTTTTTCTGTCTCAGAGCAGGCTGAATTATTATAGCTACTACATATTTTTTTCAGTTTCACTTAGGACTCACCTGCCTCAAAGATTTTTTTTTTTTTACAGCATGAAGGAATGAACAGAATATCAGCTGTGTCAGTACAGGCTCTCTTGCTCCAGACAAGGCTCACCAATGTGATGTTAGCTTTTTAATAGTACAACACAGGTCCACAGCTGGATCTACACAAAGCAGGCAAGAAAAGCATAAACATGCTCTACATGGCGCTAGCCTACAGCTTAGATTAATCATTTATTTCCTAGGTACATAAACACCATACCTACTAAAAAGCTGAAGACGCCATTTTTATCCTCTCTCCCAGCTGTTTTACTCACAGCCACTGAAAACACAGATGAATGATACCACACCAAAAATCACTGAGTTCTTAAGGCTTGCAACACTCCAGCTCAGATCTCAGTGAAACTGCAAATGACCTGCAAAAACTTCACAGTCTTCTGGCATTACAGTGTTTCCTTTCTGAAAGCCTCAACAGAAGACCAAAAAGATCTGTCTGTCCTAGTTCTGCTGCTTAGCAGCCAACACAATGCAGACTGCTGAAGCTAAAAATTAGCAGGATCAGGACCTTCAAATCACATACTCAGCAAGCAAGCAAGCACCTGGGGCATTAAAAAGAGAACCACTTGGTGTGGGTCTCAGTCACCAGCTCTGCCCCAGAGGACAACACTATGCACTTTTGCCCTTGTCCTACGTGGAACCCTCCTCTAGCCAAAGTTGGGCTGGTTTGGGGACTGTTTTGTTCCATTACAGTAATATAAAGTAGACTTAATGGACCAGAGACTCTTGCCCTTGAAGCCCTGTGCATTTAAAAATGACTGTCACAAAACATACCAAACCTCGCCTCAAGTTTAAGAGATCTGTGCAAGTCATGTCAAACTCCTGTGATGTTGCATTAAGAACCATGTGTACTGAATTTAATTGTAGCTACATTAATTATTTCAAACTCTACTCTGTGCATTTTACTGTCAATAACATGGTTTTACAAGCACAAATGCTTTTTGATTGTTTCAGTAATTATGGTTCTTCCTCTGTCCTACACACCTATAAAACACTTCAGTATGGACAAGTTCAATATCTGCACCAGAGTGCAGATATTCAGCCTTGTAAAAAAAACACACTGACCAAATAAAACATAGTGAACTTTATTCTAAGTCAAAGCCGTCACCTCACTAACTAGAAACACGGTTTAAATAATAAAACTATATGAAGAGATTTAAACAACAGAGGTGAATTAGAAAATATTAACTTAATCTCATTTCTTGGAAATATTACCAGCAAATTACAGAAAATTTAAAATACAGAATTTTTCTGTCTACATAAGAAGAAGAAAAGATGACATTAACTTACTGCTTGTTACTGGATTCAGTTTTAAAGAATCAATAAAAAGCTGCCACATTCATAAACTACTAAAGACAGAGCTAATGTCCATACAGGATCATTTTACAACCACAGTAAATCTGCTTCATTTTCCAACAACTGCAATATTCTTTCAGAGTTTCCAGTTGTCCATAAAGTAGTCTGGGAAAATGCATCTTTTCAAGTCAAATTTCAGTAATGTGTTCTTGAGCTGGGGAGGTATTTGGTATGACAGGAGTAATATGCAGGGTTTCTTTTGTTTTAACACTTTTCCTCCAGCCATCCATCATAAACTGTAAGCATCTAAAGGCTTCCTGGTAACATGTCTTAGATCTTAAGAATAGTTTAATATTGTAACATTAACATTGCATTAATAACAGTAGGAAGAAAAAATCAGCAATGGCACACAATTCACCTTCTTACCATCATCACTGACAGCAAGAGTTACTGCTTTGAGGGATGAATTTGAAGGATTTCTTCTTAAGCAATTACTATGTTTTTGCTAAGATAAGATGGGGGAGGACAGCAGACTGTGCATTTGGATGTGGGAGCAAGGAAAAAAAAGCAGTGAAAGTAACAAGAGAAACAGTTTACACTGTGTAAGAGCTTTCTACAAGCTAATCTTGACCTCTTTTATCAAGTAATTGCATTAATCCATTATAAATACCTTCTAAGCGAGGCAGTGGCAGGTTATGCTTTTTATTTTACTGCTTTCAACTTTGCCAACATTCGGTTCTTCAGAATCACAGGGCAGTGAGGTCTGTGGAGACAGATTAACCACTTCAAATGCCAAGTGTAAGTGCCTCACACCAAATGAACCTCTCCTGTTTTATGTTTGCCTCTCTGGCAAAGCTGTCTTTTGCTCTTATGACAACTTACAGTGTTTCCTGGTTCCAGGAATAGTAAGTCTCTGCCTCAAAATGGTTTTATATTGATAGCAGGGTGGAATATTAGGAGTGGCTATTGACCGTAAGAATGCCAATTCAAGGCATTAGCTAATTTTCAAAAAGATTCAGAAAAAACACTGAGTTCTTTCTTTGTATGTCAAGTGTTCTCACTCAGATCTGATTTCTCTCAAAACAGGTATAACTATAAAACTGTCCTCCCTTTCAGATGACTAGAGTTCATGCTTACACCACTTCTTTCTCAGCACTCCATGTTCTAGTCTTGTCCAAACTGCAATTCAATATCCACTTTTCTCAGGAAAACTGTACCAATACCTTCTTCACTGGTAATGTAAGTCAATGCCCTGCGGTAAAGTCTGATGCTCTGCCTTTCAGCTGAAGGCTTTCTGATTCTTTCCATTCAGATGCAGCCACCAGTTTACCTGGGTTTTTGCTTGCTTGGTGTGTACCTTCACCAATTAAACCAAAGATCATCTCTTCACAAGCATTTTCATATACAAAGACTGCCACTTCTGCACTGGCAAAAGCCAGAAGGTCATTACCATGACTCAAAGAAGATTCCATTTGCAAATTAAATTTTCACAGATTTTAATGGGGATGTACTGTACAAGTGAAGAGGCACTTAAACTCAGATTTTGCCAGATGAGGTCAATGAAATCATGTGGGATCTGCTGCTCCAGCTAGATCCCTACAATTCTGTGAGGCCTGATGGGATTCATCTCAGAATCCACAAAGAGCTGCTGATGTCATCAAACCTCTCTCAATAACTTTTGAGTGGTCTTGTGAATCCAGAGAGGTCTCAGCTGACTGGAAGCTGGTGAACATTGTCCCACTTTTCAAGAAGGGCGAGAAGGAGGACACAGGAAACTACAGGCCTGTCAGTCTCACTTCAGTATCTCGTAAAATTATGGAGAAGATTATTCTGGGAAGTATTAAAAACACCTGAAAAACAACGCAGTCACTGGTCACAGCCAGCACAGCTTCATGAGACCAAAGTCCTGCTTATGAAACCTGATTTCTTTTTATGACAAGGTACCCACCTGAATGATCAAGAGAAACCAATTGATGTAATCTTTTCAGATTTCAGAAAAGCTTTTGATACCTTCTCTCACAGAACCCTTGTGAACAAAATGTCCAGCACAGCTGGATAAACACATCATGTGGTGGGTGAGCAATTGGCTCATGGGCTGAGCACAGAGGGTAACAGTGAATGGGGTGATGTCTTCAACATCTTCATAAATTACGTGGACACAGGACTGGAAGGGATACTAAGCAAGTCTGCAGATGACAGAGAAGAAGCTGTTGACTCCCTGGAAGTCAACAGGCCCTGCAGAGAGACCTGGACAAATTAGAGNGGAAGTGCCGGATTCTGCCCCTGGGATGGGGCAACCCTGGATGTACGGACAGACTGGGGAATGAGAGGCTGGGAAGCAGTGCCAGGGAAAGGGACCTGGGGGTCCTGGTGGATGGCAAGTTGAATGTGAGTCAGCAGTGCCCTGGCAGCCAGGAGGGCCAACCGTGTCCTGGGGGGCATCAGGGAGAGCATCGCCAGCCGGTCGAGGGAGGGGATTGTCCTGCTCTGCTCTGCACTGGGGCGGCCTCACTGAATGTTATGTGCAGGTTTGGGCACCACAATATAAGATAGATATTAAGCTGTTAGAGAGTGTCCAAAGGAGGGCAATGAAAATGGTAAAGGACTTTGAGGGGAAGCCATAGGAGGAGTGTCTGAGGGAACTTGGTGTGTTCTGCTGGAGAAGAGGAGACTGAGGGGAGACCTCACTGCAGTTACAACTTCCTTGTGAGGGGAAGAGGAGGGGCAGGCACTGATCTCTTCTCTGTGGTGACCAGTGCCAGGACTGAGGTAATGGCCTGAAATTGTGTCAGGGGAGGTTTAGGTTGGATAGTAGAAAAAGGTTCTTCCCCTAGAGGGTGGCTGGGCACTGGAACAGGCTCCTCAGGGCAGTGGTCACAGCACTAAGCCTGACAGAGTTCAAGAAGTGTTTGGATGATTCTCTCAGGCACATCGTGTGACTCTTGGGGACGGTCCATGAAGGGCTAAGGGTTGGACTTGATGATCCTTGTGGGTCTCTTCCAACTCAGCATGTTCTGCATTTCTGTGATTTTGTGCAATTCTATATTGTGTGTTCCAGGCAATTCATTTTTACCACCTCAGTTCACCTTCCCTGCTTTTGTTACAGGCACTGCTGACAGTATCCTTCAAAGGAGACACAGATCTTCTTTACATCAGTTCTCTATGTTCTGAGATACAATGTAAAAGGAATATCCAGGTGCCTATTTAAAGGCAGGTATTATCAATTAAAGTGCAAAACTTAACCGAATCAAAAAAATTGCCTAACTGGCTATGTATGTAAACCATATGATAAAAAGAAAACTATCACGTTATCATGTACATGAACAATTTAAATAATCTATTTTTCTACAGATCAACCAGATACAGCATTAAGATTTAAAATAGACTAGATTAAGTACACAGGAGTTAAATATGTTTTGTTTTGCCTAGTATTCTTCTAGAAACTCTCATATAGCATTAAGAACACTGATCCCTGTGAAAGAAGGTGAAAAATTTCAGAATGATTCCATGCATTAACAGTGAGTATTTTCCTATGAACTATGCTATAGTCTGAAGTCTCTCCAGTTGTGGGATTGGTAATAACATTTGGCTTTCAAAAGAACTTCCTCAGAAAAATCACATTGTTTAAAAGATACAATACAAATGACACTCCCAACTAAATTTTGAAATAAATTAACATAAATCAAAGAACAACAACTACACCAGGATGCATAGGTTCTAACTAGCTTGCTTTTTTTGGTTTTTTTTTGTTTGTTTTACAGTAGACAAAATACCACAACAGTTTCTTCAGAGACAGCAGCAAGAACCCGAAAAGAGAGGATATAGGAGTTAGGCACTCTAAGAAGTTTTGAGTATCATCTTTTGATCCTGGAAACAGAAACTATAATAACCAAACTGACTTGGCCAGGAGGGAGGGGGAGAGGAGGAGTTAATAAATAGGTCAAAAGTGCTACAACCACAGCATTCATAGGAATAAAATTCATCAACACAGAAAATGAGGGGGAGAGACAATGTTTTTTTTAAAAACAATGCTTATTGGCATACCTAGTTTAGCCCAACTGAATCCATAAATACTCAATGCTTCAAAGATGTACAAAATCATTCCACAGAAGTAACTTCAAACACTGTATCAGTAACCTACTGCTCAAATGAGAAACAGGAATGCAGTTAAGAATTATTCAAACTATGCATAATAACATTATCTCTGCTACATCTCATGTTCTCAGCCAAAAGCAGCAGTGGCAGAACATATCAACTACATTTCCTTACCACAGTAATGCAGCGTAGGTTATTTGGAGAGTAGCTACAGAAATTAGCAAAAGGTGAAAACTCACTTTAATAAGAAGCACAAATCCCTCCAAAAGACAGCAATCTAACTGTTGACAACATTAGCTCAATAAATCATTGCTTTCATTTTCTAGTGATGTGATATTCTAATATTTCTAGTGATGTGATATTCTAATATTTCGAAGTAAAATATAGCAGAAAAATATTACTTTAGAGGTTTTGATTGTTGCCTACCACATTGCAGTCTTAACTGTTAAAAAATCAATAACCATGTTTCTTTAACAAAAAAGTATGAAAATTCTGAATGAACTCTCCACCTCAAAGTATAAAGAATCATTTCATCTAATGGAGAGGTAGAAAATCCATGCTTTATTCTGACCCACTGTCATCCAGTTTATTTCACCCCTTGGCAAAGTACCACATCACCACGTGACTAATGGGGAAAATGCTTGGACTGCGAAGTGTTTGGAACACCAACACTCAACAGATTCCAGCTGCCAAGATCACATGAATACCCTTATCATTAGAGTTTAAAGGTGTTATCATGTATTAAGTGAAAAGAAGAAGAAAAAAAAAAAAAGTCACACAGGAAATAAATGGCAGCTGTTGATTCAACTGTTCATCTGAACAAATATAAACAATTACACACTTAACCAGAACTAGAAAACCCTGAATCCATTTTGACTAAAACCAGGGATTTCTGTAAGTTCTTTTTGACTCTCTAGGTTCTTTCATTAAACAGAAGGCAGGGGTCTTTATATGGGCATATCTGCAAAAGATTTGGCCTACTATTAACAAGCAAAAGAAAAAAGCACCACCATAGCACACAGTGGCCAGTGTTGATACTTCTTGACATTACAGTTGCTGGAGACCACTATGCCCATAGGAATCTAGATGCCTTCCTTTTCCCAGCTGCAGATCACTACATAATTCAGCAGAGCTGCTGCTGAACTTTGTTTAAATCAGTAACTAGAAGATAAAAAGCCAAACTTCCCTTCAGCATGAAAGAGACTTGTCTACACTTGGACTTTAATTGCAACAGTTTTTGTTAGTCATTATGCACAGGACAGAAGGGGCTAAAAAAGTCTAAATGCATTCCTTCTTTTTTCCAGGACACATTACCACTCGCCAGATACAGGCCTTGCTCTACCTTAACACATTCACAATCATCAGCTGGAAAAGACCAGGCAAGCTGAAAGGGAAAAGTTCAGTGGAATTAAATTTTAAGCTATGTTACTCAGGTCTGGTCAAAGCACTGCGCTTCACACACAAGGGGACACTTGCATAAATCCAGGAACAAAGGGCACAAATAACACTTTTTCACCCAGAAAAATCACATGGAACAGCAGTGACAAAACACTACCCTTTTGCTTTCAGCATACAACAGGAATACCTCTTTTCCATAAAAAGGGATACTTTATATTTACTCCCTTAATGGTTGCAGATCTTCTGCCCCTTATGTAATTAAAGGTCTCAAAATTAGAGATTTTGCTTACTGTTGACATTTTAATCAATATTAATAAATTCAAATGTGATTGGTTCAGCCGATCCCGCACAGCGTACTGGTAATATACTCCACTGACGTGAAGGAAAGGTTCAAGTTCTAGAGCAAGGATTACACTGGGAAAATTGAGACTGCCTGGAGACCAGCTAGGTAAATATTAATCCCATTTGTGAAAACACCTTAGTCAAAATGCGTACTTCATTTTTTCACTTCAAAACTCTGGTCACACGTTGCTCTCAACATTTGAATTCAGCTTATTCAATTTCAGATGAAGGTTGATTTCCTACAGAGCTTTAAATGCCCTGAAAAATCCGAAGATTCACGCTAGTGTCTGTCTCTCCTAATGGAGAGCCCATTGTAGCTTAGGAAGCCCCACTGTCATAATATTTTGCCTCTGCTGTTCATAGCCCTTCTCACATTTCCTGCCTTGCTCCTTGCTTGTTTGCCACACTTCCTGGTGAACCATAAAAGGCTACTGTCCCTGCTACTCTTCCTATATGGAAGGCAAGAGGACATCCCTAAAATGAGCTGTTTCACAAATGTTCAATTACTAGTCAACACACACTCCAAAGCAAGAAAAATTGATTTCAACTTCTCCAAAGATAATCTGGCAAAAATCCCATGATCCATATTGGTATTACACTGCTCTCCCTGGTGATGTTATCCAGGTTCTTTAAGTATTAAGTATCCACAGCAGAAACATAGGAAAAAAAAAGGTAATTTTACTTTGGGGACTTCAATGCTCACTTTAAGCTTTCCTTTCCTTATCAGAATGGGAACATAACACAAGCATTACCAGTCTGCTATTTTTATTTTCATCTGAAAGCCTCAAAATGTGTCCATCAACATACATAGCTGCTGTATCAATCTCTGATCTAAAATCTCTGATGCAGGTCATCATGGCCAGGCTTTGCGA
>VWZG01000167.1:3508-18976 GCA_013396735.1 Grallaria varia | reverse complement strand
ACTCCTAATTTCTGAACAGTATCAGAACTGTTCTTCATTGTTCTCAGTGGTGCTTTTAGACCAGAAATCATCCTGAGGCTTTGTCATTCAAACTTGCTAAAACAAGGAAGATGCCTGGATTACTCTGAAAAAGGCAAGCGTTGGGGCACCTTTATGTGGACAGGAAGACACTTCAGCTGAGGGGTACCATTTTGTGCTCCTATATTGTTTTGCATTAATTTCTGGGAGATCTCATGAATGTCCTTAGACATTTGGAGATGTGAAAAGTTATTTTGCCTTACTTCTGATTTAGTGCTAAATGTAACAGATGGGCAAAAGTTAAGTAACATCAGATGTTGGTGGCAATGGGGAACATCACTGGTAGAGCTGACTTGGAGCAAGCACTCTACTTAGACACTTAAGAGGAAGTTTTAAGGTTGGAAGCACTGTTATACTAACGCACACAAGGAGCATACACTCCTCATTACTGCATAACTTTCAGTGTGTTTGCTTATGCTTTGGTTTGGTTTGGTTTTTTTAATACCAAATTGATTGGCTTTTCCTTTATATGTGTACATATACATTATATATGTATATAAACTTTTTTTTTTACATACAGTATATAGTACAGTAGCATTTTGTAAGATACATAAAGGGCTATATGAGCTAAACATGGTAAATTAATATATATTTTTTAATTATTTCTTTATTATTCCCATACTACTTCTACCACTGAAACTCCCAAATCTTAATTACTCTTGTTTTGTATAGAAACATATATTCTAGGCAAATCCAGAGAAAGGGTTTTTATGGAATTCTTTCCTCCAATCTGTTATGATATTCTTGTTTTTTTCAGACAAAAAGCGAGGCTTCAGGAACTACAATAGTTTATTTCAATTTCTATAAATAGTTCACCATTTGCATTTGATTTTCAGTGCCTGAGAACGCAGCTTGGCATTAGGTATATATCCCCCACTGGTACTTACTCTTAATTAAAAAAACTTTGACACAGTACTGGAACTGAATTATTAGAGTCCNTGGATTCTGTTGCATCATTTTGCGTGTCCTGTGATTAATATTTTATTCACTTGATGGAATGTAGGTTTTTGTGGACATGGGATGTAACAATAGCAGATATAAGGCTGCCATGCAAGAAAGTAAAGTTTAAAAAGAGCTATTTGGCATCCAGATGTCAGCGTTTTCATTTTTGTCCATTAGGGATACAATTATCGTGCCTTTGACCTCTGAAAACAGGTCATTGTATTCAGTTTCTTGAGTTGCAGTGGGAGCCACTGGAGGGCACTGGTCGGTAAGTGACCAATTCCACCTGCTCTGCAGTTACTTCTCATTTATTTCTGAATTTCCTGAGGTTCTTATATGATTGCACCTGTCTTATACTGTGTTCCTTGCATTTGGAGATGGTTATAGTTGAACACCAAATGCGTATGTTGTAGATCCACTGGAGCTGAGAGGAGGAGCTTGTCATAAAATGCCCAACACCTTATTACCTCTGCCCACGGCTCTGGCGTGCCTGTCATCTAAGACCTCCCAGTACAGGGCAACAGCCACTACTTCAGTTCTGTGGTTTGTGAGATCTTTCACCATCACTCGGGTTCCTGTACTGTGTAACCAGCAACATTTGTTTCTGTTGTATATTGAAGTCAAAAGACCTTGGGAAGTAACCTGTGCACGTGCTGCTCAGTTTTGTCAGTTTGTACATCCGTGAAAGAGGGGGGAAGTGTCACAAGTGTTTAACCAGGGAAAGGAAGGTCTGCTGCTTTCTGTGGGGCACCATACTGGAAAAAAGGGTATGGGTTTTTTGGTGAACAGAATAATGCACTGGCTGCGGAAAGCATCAAAGCATTTCAAAAAATGAGAGCAATGTCCTAATTCCTCATTTACACATAGGGATACTGAGACAAGTAAAGGTGGTTGCCCAGCAAACCTGTGACTGGATGCATGATATTCCTAATTTTAGGACAGAGTTTCAGCCATTAGGTCATTTCACGAAATAAACTAGTAGAATAAATATGTAGGTATCTCAAACATGCCATCCAGAAGGGCTTTAATTTTAATTAGTCTGAGTCAACAGGAAATTAAAAACCATTGCAAGAGAATTAGGATGGATACCTTTGTTTCATAGTATCTTCTGAAGGGGTGGTGGTACAGGCTGGGCGTCTTTCATGTCTGACTGGAAATAAGGAATAAGACAGACAAGAAGTCAATTTCCAGTGGCCCATGCTGATGATTCTTTCTAATGCTCCCAATCTGGACTTCATTGTAAGGATGGAATTATATGAATGAAGTACATAGATTTCACAGCGGCTGGTTAATGCTGAAATAAATTGTTGTCTTGGGACACATGGAACTTCACATTATTAGAAAGTCTAAAACTGTTTATCTTCTGCCTGTCTCTGGCCACATGGAGTTGTCTCCCGTGATTTGCAATGAACTGATAGAAATCTGTGCACTAAAAGGTAACATTTCTATTTTGGATAATGGATGAGAAGATTATCTGCCTTCAATCCCAGCATGTGCAAAAGAGAGATGTTCTACGTTCAGGCTGAATGAAACCTGGTTTTCTTCTCAGTCTGTCCTAACTTAATTTTAGATCCCTGCCAATATGCTTTGGATGGGGACATTCAGATATTCTCAATCTGTCAGTCTAGTTCTGCTCTTACTGAAAGCAATTGCAGAACTGGATTTTAAGAGGAGAACAGTAGGGTGATGCCCAGCAGAATGGTATCTGTCAGAGTTCCCCATGTCTAAATGGGATTTACCTTTTTGTTATATTTTTCTGTTACCTACAGTATCTGTTTTAGAGAGATTTAGTGAAGGACACTTGTAGGGATACTGGGAACCATGTGTTGATTATTTCTGTAAATGACTCAAAACAGCATGAATTACTGATTTTAAATGTATGTTCTTCCTATAACTCATGCTGAAGGAATCAGTGAATGATAAATAAAGTGCTGCTCTGACCTGTGAGCAGTCCTGATTGTTTAGGTGCAGGTAGCTGGCAAAGTCTTCTCAGTATAATTCACATTGCATTCTGTGATGTTAGTGCTGCTGCCTGTTGTTGCTACACTACATGTTTCCTTTTCTCAGCTGGATGAGAGTCATTTATTGTCTTTCACCCTACAGCTTTTCTGCATGTCTATTCCAGCTTCCTTTTCATCTTTACGTATCTGCACCTGTATGTGCTGTTTAGGAGTGAGCCTTAAGAAGGGTTTTTCCTATCAGAAGGTGGGTTTGTGCACATGCACGCACATGCTCATCTATACAGGTAAGCCCCTACCTACCTTTTCTTTTTTGAACGATTGCATGCACAAATAAGCCTTGTAAGGGGATGGGAATTTTGCACAGGATTTTAGCGAGGCCACCAAGAGGACTGATGTCCCTTTGTGCTAGCTAATGTCTGTCTATCCATTTAAAGCTGTTTGGCTGTGAAGCTAGTGCACAGATTTCTTCCAGACCATCCTCAGTGTCTGGAATGGCAGTAAATCAGCTTGGGATAATTGAAAACATCACTGCTATTTTAGGGGAACAGTATCACATCCATGCTACCAGTCATTGAAGCTCTGAAATGTCACGTTTGTAAAAACAGTGCATATTTCATGTTGAGGTGAAAATAATAGTGACATTTATTGAACTAGTTTGCCCTTTCTTTCTCCAAATTTAGATTCATTATAAACCCTATTATGGTCATAGGAGCACACTTCAGCTCCCAGTGTTACAGATTCTTTCTGCATGGTTTGTGTTTTTGAGGACAGTGAATATCTTTCAGTTTGATGATTACTGAGCACAGGCATGTGGTAGGCTCAGAAAATACAGCATCAAGGATTTTTAGCTTACCTTTTCATCTTTTTGAGGGCTGGAGAGAACTGGGAAACAAGCCAAATCTCTTAGCACTGGCTGGGTTCCTGATCTACATCATCTTTAAATACTACTATTTAAAATGCAAACATCAAACACTTGTGTCACAGCTGTCCAGTAACCGAACTATTGGGTTTTTTTAGCATGCTTTTTTTTTTTCCTGTGGTACCTGCTCCCCGTATTTTTGGATCAAGAGACAAACCAACATGTATCGTGATACAAGATTTTGAAGTCTAAATACTTAAAAGCAAAGTGAGCTGCTCTGTACTGCGATAGCTGAGCAGAGCCAGCCTTGGCTGTGCTTGTGGTTTGGATTAAAGCCCAGCTGTTGTACAAGTGTTTTTAGTGGTGTATTTAAAACCAATTTAGAGATTTTTCTAATTTCCACTTACTGTGCAGATTTGCAGTGGAATGTGACAGAGATGCTTCAGGTGTTTCGTTGTTTCTGGGCATTTTTTTGTTTAATGCAGACTTGGTTGGCATGATTTTCTCCAAGCTTCAAGCTAGGTGGTAACTGCAGTAGCATTTAGTCAGGCCAGTCTTCCCTTATCTGTGTTTAGTCTCATTCTCCTGTTTTCTCTATCTGCATTTTTTTCAGGCTGTAGGCTGCTATAGATAAGGAATACCTTGCATTGCTCCCAGAGCTTTAGCCAGCATGGAAAAAAAGGCTCAGCATACTGCCACGTGCACTTAGCCTTGCCTTATGTTTGTTGCCCAGCAGAGAGGTTAAGTGGAATAAGATCTTCCAAACTTTCATACTGTTGGGTTTAATCTGTATGCCACTCACATCTTTATTCATAGATTGAATATTCATGTATGATCACACTGAGATCTTGGTAGCTAGTAATGATCTACATTGAACTTGGTAACAAAAGCTGCTTATGTTGATTCTAATGGATTCCCGCTCTAGAGCTGTAGTATCCTGCACTTAGGTATAGTGTACTTAGTTACCACACTCACTGAAATAATTTTTTTCCTCAGAAATGTTGTTTCCAGCTTATCCATGGCTATACATTATCCACAGATATGTTCTAAAACTCATAATTCAGCTGCTTGTAACCATTTGGCAGAGGAATGTGCAGTTAGCAGGTATGAGAATTTCTAGGCGTGGCTTTTCTTCCAAAATACAACGTGGTTTCCTTGACAATGCCGGGCACTGTAGAGAAGCAGAGGTGTTTCCTAGCAGGCACAATTAGCTTTCTGAAAGCAATCAGATTGGAAATGGGAGAAGAGAGTGGAATGGGGTTGGACTGCAAACCCTCCAGGTAAATTGTTTTCAGTGCAACTTGTATATACTATGTGTGGAGAAGAGAGAGAACAGAATGCAAAGTACTGCACTTGTTGGAACACAAGGAGTGAGCCCAGGTCAGTTTTAACCATGCAGGAGCTGGTAATGCAAGAACATGCACTAAAACAGAGGAGGAGTGAAGATAAAGCTGTTGAGAGTTGATTGGAGCCCCTTTTGGCCTGTCATTCTCTACCAGGCATGGCTTTATTGTAACATCTTAGTGTAGCAATGTTCCTCTCAAAACTAAAACCTGGGAAATGTCTTCTCAGAGAACTTAGCAGTTGCTCAAGTAGAAGAGAGATTTCACAAGCACACTTGGTATTTTCAAAATGCAGTGAGATACAACAATTGCTGTGGAAATTCCCCTTCCATTCCATGTATTGCTTCTCCAAGCAAAAGATGGAAAACTGCCGAGATGAGGAAAATATGCTGTTCATGCATTCTAGACAGCTTATACAGAGGAAATATGCACTTTACTCTGCTCTGGGATCATGAGAGTTCAGAAAAATGCAGTGATAGTGATGAGAAAGGCTGGCAAGAGAAATAGCTGTAACCAACCTCATTGGGATTGCATATACTGCATTTAACAAGTGAGAAACAGTCACAAGTGTTGGTTACCTCTTCATCAGTTTATTTTTCTCAGAGCTAAGCTAAGAAGAATTAGGTCTGACTATGTAGTCAGAGATAAGCCCTCAAAGCAAAGCTCCTCAAAAGATTCTTCCTGAAATTTTGAGGGAATTATCTTCCTTCTCTCTTGCAATTGCAGTTTCAGAGCTAGAAGTGGGAGCCCTAGGGTAACAGCAAGGTAGCCCTAACTCTGTCTCTTAGGGTTTTTATGTGATGTTAAAACCAAATAATTATAAAGCTGCCAGCAGCTGTGCCCTGGTGTTAGCAAAGGTTGAGGTTAAATGGAATAAACTGAGCAAGAACACCCTGGAGACACTCTGACTCCAGATATGCTTTTATTAATTTAAAATAGGTCCTGACCCACAAAAGGGCTGAAAATCTTGCTGGTTGCTTCTGTGTGAGAATTTGTTTTGTACATAAGCTCTCCCCTAGCACAAAGCCATCATCAACACTGTTTTTTTCATTGCTACTGTAATCAGTCCTAAACTGAAGATGGAGGACTCGGTTACGTGACTTGTGAATTATCAAATGTTATGGTGGTGGGAGCACGAGAAGCACTTGTGTGAAATGATGACGTTCAGATATAACCTGTCAGGTCAGTGTGTGGGCTGAGCCAGGGGAGCATCCACAGAGCAGTAAGCAGATATTGGAAGGTTTGACCATCTCTGTTCTCCTAATGTTGGGACAGTACTTAGGCCCAGACTGGATGGACAGAGAGATTTTAGGAAACAGAGTGGAAAGGCATGATAGGGGAAAATTGGAGCAGCACAGCTCCAGGTACCTTGCATCAATTACTGAATTGGACTAGACTGATTTCAAACTCATTATGTTTATAATGACTGGGAACTCTGCACAGGCAATCAGGCCTCAGACATGTGCCCCTTGAATGCATCACTAGAAATGACAGTGTGATTTATTGCCACGAAAGTTACATGGTGAACAAGCAGGGAACCTGAACTGTTGGAGGCAGCCTGCTGGAGTCAGGGTGAAAGCATTTCAGCTGGGCTCTTGGAAAGCAGTTCCTGGGATTGCTGACCATACTAAACACACCTTAAGGAACCAGCAGTGTCATTCCCTGGAACTGCCTGTTGTCCACCTGCCTGTGTGTGTTAAATTCATGTTTTAAAAAGGGAAATGCATGCATACACACAGGCAACACCTGAACAGGGAAAATGTTTAATTTTCAAGTCTGCTTTCAGTTCTGAAGTATTAGCATTAACATATGATTTATCGCTATTCAATGCAGTTTGCTTGGGCTGACATAGTCACAAGGCTTGGTGTAGCTACATAGAGTTTTGGAAAGATTATTTTGCTTTCAAAAGCATTATCTGGCTTGAGATGATCAAGAAAATATGTTGAAATCCAGTAGGCAGATCTCAAGAGAGAGCTGATGTTCATTTTAATACAGATTCAGAGTGTTTGGGGTTGGTGGTGATTTGGGCTGTCAATCATAGCATCACTTAAGTGACAGCAATTTGATGCATGACCTTCATTTGCACACGCTGATACAGCTTGTTTCCTAGGCTTCTGATTGAATCCTTATGAGGAAGGCAAGTAAGTAATTATTTGATTTGCATATTCAGAGAATTACACTGCTTTTGTAAGTTCATATATTTGATATATTTAGTGACCACATTTTTAAATAATTGTCTGGATTGATGAGACATTCTTTTAATTCTATAGATGTGTGTGTATGTATATTTTGATATATACATAACATTTAAATTTCTGATATGCTGAGGAGATGAAAGTTAAGCTATCATACTACCTGTTCTCATCTCCCTTCATAGTCATTTAACTTATTGGTCAATTCCAGGGGAACATGACAAAGTGAAAGATTACCAGAAGATATCAAATTCTTGTAAATGCCAAGAAAATGTGCTAACTGAGGATACCTATCTCTGAGTAGAAAAATCTACATGGAGTACATTGCTCTTACAGATAGCCCCACTGCAGCCAGCACATCCAGTGTAGCATGAACTTTCTCAAACATGAAGGTGAGCTAACCTCAAATTTCATAGGAAACAAAGCTTTTTCAATGTGGGGTTGTGGTGGGTTCACCTTGGCTGAATGCCAGGTGCCCACCCAGCCGCTCTATCACTCCCCTTCCCAGCTGGACAGGGGAGAGAGTAAGGGTGGAAACAAAAAAAAAAAATCAGCACAAATCGTGGGTTGTAATAAGGCAGTTTATATTTATACAAAAAGCAAAAGCAAAAGCAGGGTGCACGCATGCAAAGCAGAAGCAGCAACTAATCTCTGCTTCCCATGTGCAGCGATGGTTGGCTATGTCTGAGAAGCAGGGCCCCTAAGCGTGTCGGCAGGCAGCCATCAGAGACAATGAATGCCTCCCCTTCCTGCTTCCTGCCCCAGCTTTTATATCTGGGTTGACGTCATATGGTATGGAATATCCCTTTGGTCAGTGTGGGTCAGCTGGCCTATGTGTGTCCCCTCCCAGGATCTTGCCCTTGACTGAACAGTGAGTGCTGTGCTCAGTGGTAGCCAAAATATGGGTGTGTTATCGACACCAATGCAGAGCACTGTGAGGGCTCCTACGGGGAAACAAATTCTGGCTCAGCCAGACCCACCACAGGGGTATATGGGGACATCTGCATAATTACAAATCTTATGTCATAATTGTCTCATAGTTAGCATTAAGCCAGACATTTGCAAATATATGATGGATTTCATTCACCTCAGTAATTAGAGCTACATCCACCACAGAGTGTCCTCTACTTACTTCAAATCTAAGACTGCAAACATAGGGCTATGCCAATTCACATAATTTGAATACCTAGGTAATGAGGTTGCCCTCGGCAGAAACACTGTATTTTAGCTGCACTACAAACTGTTAGTAAAATCCTTCTTGGTATGTTTTTCTCATGGTTCAAAGAGCTTAGATAGCCTAACTCCTATCAGCTCTTCTCCCGATCTCCTAAAATCCCCCAATGAAAACCTTCCTTTCTTCTGAAATTCTCTTTTCCCTCACTGATCTAGGAAAGAAGCATTATCCATGCTCAGTAGCTAGTTAGCGGGGTGATAAATGACTTGACAGGATAAGCTTTCTCAAGACATGGCATAAATGGAATAAGCCTTTGTTCTGAGGAAATCCCAATCCCTCCAAAAGGCAGCCCATCATCCACCCCCTGACTGTTCTATAGTCTTGTACCATCCACCTTTCTCACACAGCCCAAAGCCTGCATATTTCATAGCAGACTAAGTGAATTGAGAAATAGAACAAAATCTGGCATTCTGATTAATTTAAAAATCCCGGCAGGTTTTGCTAGACCGGCAACAGACAACACACTGTTCCCCATAAATACATGCAGCCATAACAGAAACATCATTTTCTCTCTCCTGTTTCTTCAAACTCCTGCTTCTGTTGCAAAAGATGTTTTCGGGAACCTAGAACTGGACAATGCACTAATGCTTTGCATTACTGCACCTCAATTTTCATGCACTGACACAAGAGCTAGCAGGTATTAGCAGCCTTGCATAGTGGTTCTTTGCATATCTTTGAAAGCTGTGAAAGCATCCAGTGATTTATAGTCATGAGCAGTATTCTGTATATTCTAAAACATTGGTGCCTCCACATATGTCCTGC
The DNA here is from genome assembly GCA_013396735.1 of Grallaria varia. Lineage (NCBI taxonomy): Eukaryota > Metazoa > Chordata > Aves > Passeriformes > Formicariidae > Grallaria > Grallaria varia. The sequence goes on along the minus strand of VWZG01000167.1, from coordinate 9,605 downwards.
TTTAGAGTTGAACCTGACTGTATCTCGTGCTAGGGAGATTTGTTTTTTAGTTTTGTTTCAGGGCTAAGACTGCTCTACGAATACAAATATGGGGTCTTTTTGTTCTTTGTTTCACAGAACTCTTTTGGCACTTGTCTAGTTACAAAGAAGAACAGCTGTTTTGAAGATACAGATGTCAGACTGTATCTGACGTAGTATACTGTGGTCCTCTGTAAACATTTTCTGCTCCTTCTGTTAATGGATAGATGTCAAATGTCCTTATTCCATACTAACGGAATGGCTGTGCCCAGCCGGTATGAAAAGCAATAAAACATCTTCCTGCATTTCTCTGCCTTCTCTTTCAACTCTTGTGTCCCCCAAGCCTTAAGTATGTGCCCTGCCAGACTCCCAGTTCTCTTTTGCTGCCTCTTTAACCTCCTATGACAGAGCATGTATACTCTGGCACCTTGTCCCAGTCAGCTTTCTCAGCAGATCCTGCACTCAGCCCTTTGGCTCTTTTCCTTTCTCTGGATGAGGATTTTTCCACCCTGAAACCTTGCGGCCCAGCTGCATAAAATTGATTCTCCCTGTATAGCACTTTCATTACCCAACCATTGGCCAGGCATAGCGAGATTCATGAAATCCTTTATTCTGCTGCCACTTCAGGACAAGGAGGTGATGTGTTGGGCATTGCTACTGCATATATATGGTACAGCTGGGTGACTAGAGTGTTAACAAGATTGTCACTTTATGGAATTAATTGGAATTAATTTCTATGGTTTCTCAAATCACTTGGGTCGTGAGGGCACTTGGTCTGTTCAGCCTGGAGAAGAGGAGGCTGAGGGGAGACCTCACTGCAGTTACAGCTGCCTCATGACAGGAAGAGGAGGGGCAGGCACTGATCTTTTCTCTGTGGTGACCAGTGACAGGACCCGAGGGAATGGCCTGAAGTTTTGTCAGGGGAGGTTTAGGATATTAGAAAAAGGTTCTTCCCCCAGAGGATGGCTGGGCGCTGAAACAGGCTCCTCAGGGAAGTGGTCACAGCACCAGCCCTGACAGAGTTCAAGAGGGATTTGGACAACGCTCTCAGGCACAGGGTGTGACTCTTGCAGGGCCAGGAGCTGGACTGGATGATCCTTGTCTCTTTCAACTCATCATATTCTGTAATTCTGTATAATAAAGACCAAAAAATTTGTCAATGTGAGTTTAGTAAAGAGTATATTTTAAGTAAACCTATAGCTTTGAATTCTAGATTTGAATTGATAGTCAACTGTTTTACTTAATAAACCATTCAAACAGCTAATTATGCTGTATTATGAAAAAGGTTAAAAAAACCAGACAACAAAGATTTTCAGTCTGCATTTGTCCAACTTCATCTTCCAGCCATAGTACCTGGTTAGGTTTTTGCCTGCCAGGCACTGGATGTCTTCTCCCTGTGTATGTATGCACACAGCATGCTCAAGTCACCTGATCATACTCTAGCATAAGGCACACTTTAAGTTGTACCAAGCACAGCAGAGCAAGAGAACTCTGTTATTTTTTTAAGCCTGCAAGCAAGCTGAGATGATGGAAACTCTCCTTAAACAAGGATGGTGCTGTGATGAAACCACGGTGGAATTGTACAGTCTTTTACAGTCTTTCGTTAACTATTTAAAAACAAATATGGCATTGACAATTGTTGAAGGGGTATTTTGCCCCAGCTGTTTTGCACTAAGCTTGGGTGCTGTGTAAACATCACCTGCTGTGAGTTACATAAACACTTAGGCAAGCACCACCCTTAACAAGCCGAAAACATACATGTCTTCAGTGGAAATGTTTATATTCTCACGTATTTAATCACCAGTATGTATTTGTACCATAGTAATATTTAAAGGTCCATGGTGGACTGCTGACCTAATAAAAGCATTTATGGGTGCGCCTCAGGGACAGCCAGCCTGGACATGCTCAGGGGCAGAATAAGCTCCTTCCTCACGTGACATGACACTGGCCACTCTTGAGTACCCAGGTGGCCCCTGGTTTGCAGGTGTGAGAAGGCCAGGCCACCAGCTTGGGCATGGAGCTGTGCTTGAAGGAGAGCAGCACAGCCAAGGGCAGCTGAGAAGCAGCCTGTGAAATACTATATGGGCAGGCTCTTGCAGGTGCATCCCTGGCCGCAAAGTATGAGAACCACAACTTGCATTCTGAGATTTGTACACAGACTTCACACTTCTCACTACAAACTCTTTAATTTGAGTAGATGTGCTCTCTGCCCTGAAGTTAAGAATTTGTGTTCAGAGTGCAGGGACAATGTTCAAAGCACAAATCAGCTCTGGATAAAGCAAGCAGTTTTTCCTCAGTACAGCTGTGTTTCAGGGCTGGGAGGGATCTTGAGATTCAGATAAAACAGCTGGTGAAAGGCTAATGCATGGCTTCTGTGCTTTGTGATTTCTTTTCTTAGCACAGTCCCTATCACCAAGCAGTTTACTTAGTGTCATGATAATGGCTTTCAAAAGTGAAAAAAAAAAAAAAAATCTTAAAGTCAGTACATTACTGTTCACAGGATGGAGTTAATTATGTGTATGGCACTATATGTTCTAAGGCAGCTTCTGGGGAGGTAAAGTGACTGTGTGTCAGTGACAGTCAGGACTTTGTCCATATAATTCAAGTAAACTTAATGTAAAGAAAGAAATACTTGTGAGGAGTACAGAACTAAATGCAGCTAAACCCTGCATTTTCCAGCCTTAGGGCATCTGGTGATCAAATCCCATGAGCTGTCATTACTCAGACTGTCGTTTCAATTGGTATTGATTTTATGTCCATTAACTTTGGGGTGCCCAAGCAGGAAAACCAAACAAACCCTGTGTTCAGTAATCCCACATACAAATCTATAGAATTGCTGATTTATAGCCATTGTGAAAGTACAGGCATCTCATCTATTCCCTCTCTGTTGCAGCAGCATTAGAAGATCCAAGTATCTCAATCGTGATGACCATCTTTACTTTGCAAAATACCAGTTCATACACAGAGACATTTGCCTTGATTGATCATTAGGCATGCCTATGACACATGTCACTACCAAAGCACCAATCAAGTATTTCTGGTTTGGGTTAGTATAAATCAGCTTTTCCATACAGTCATAAGCTGCTGAAGAGTAATATAGGTTATTAATTAGTTATTTAAATACATTTGTAGCTCAAAACCTACACTTGGTTGATTTTGAAAGGCCATTAGGAAATATTCCAAACATTTCTTGATTTAATGCCAACTAAAAATAGCCTCAGATTACACAGTGGGATGTCAAAGGTGAGAATATTTGTCCTGGACATCCGACATGAATCCCCGTTCCTTATGTGTGACCTGGGTTCCACGGAAAGTACAATTCCTTCCTTGCCCTCTTCAGAATAAGTTCCCGTAGCTTTCTTAGATCACTTCTAGGTAGTTTAAATTCAGTAAGTTTTTGTTTTTGACTGAAATCTGCCGATAACCGTTGAAAAATCTTAATCATCTTTTACATGTTAATGTGTTTTACTTATCTAAAAAAAAAGTCTGAATAACTTTGACATTTGAAAATTCAAGGAGTTGGGAGGGGGGGAAGGGAAGCTGTATTTCAAAACCAGAAAAACAGTTCAGGAAATTCCAGCCAGCTCCACTCCTTGGGCCTGTGAGTCTACTTTAATTAGCGCTTCCAGCTGGCCAGGTTGTTGTTAAAGAAGGTAGTTCTAGAGAACTCTTTGAGTAACGTCAAAAATGTTGATACCTCAGGATCTGAGAAGAAAACCAGCTTAAATGGAAGAATATGTTAATTAGATATTAAGATGTTCAGGAATAATCCCTTTACTGAGAAACCTGGTAATACTTGTATCAGCTATTTTGTCTTTAGTAAAACATTTACATTGAAAGGCTTCACCAAATTACATATTTTTTCCTAATCAGAGTTTACTTCATTATAATAGTTGACAAACAAGAGGTTACAGTCTTGACTGGTGTTCAAAAGCCTCACCAATCCTTCCCTTGAAACGCTAACTTAAAATAGAGAAAATGGGCCACTTTATTCTCTCTTGGTAGTTCTGTAATAAAAGGTTGATTGTTCAAGCAGCAGCATTCAATTATTTTGTTTCTGATGCTATCTACATGTAAAAAAACCTAGGTAGGCTCAGCTGGTCCCTGTAGGCTTTCCAGTTCTAGCCTTCAGTACAAGGATGAAAAACAAAAAAATCAGAGCCTCACAATTAACATTCAAAATGTCAAGGATTATGTTGTCAAGTTGAAGAATGAAATTTGCTTCTAGGAATATCAGATATAGAAAAGCTTCTGGAGTGTTTACCTGTTTTTTTGTGAAACTCATTCTTCAGATACGGTTGCAGGAGAAAAATATGCTAACTAGGGAAGTCAGAGTGGCAGCCAGTGTTCAGAGAAGTTGTCCACAAATGTAGCCCTCTGGTTCTTGTTGAATTAGTCGTGATACTAGACCTCTAGAACAGATACTGAAAACTCATGCTGTATTAATGTAGATGAAGCAGAAAACAAATGGCTCCCTATCTGTGTTTTTGTTTTACTTTTTTTTTCCCCACAGGACCTGAGGTGCTCAAACAATAGATATGCAGCCCAAAAGCAATGAAATTTATTGCTCTGATTGTGATGGCTGAAAGGAAAACAACACTGACTTCCAAAATGAAAGGGAGCAAAATACATACAGAGTTTTAGAATTAGGCATCAAAACGGCAACAACTGAATAACAGCTTAAAAACATGGTGAGAATATACAGCCCGTGTAAAATAAATCAGCTCTCAAAGGGAAAGTGATGTAGATGACTCAAAGCATTTTGAAATTAGTGTTAATTTTGCTGGTGGCTTGAATCTTAGCCCCACATTTACTCACTTTTGCTTACTGATCTTATAGGTGGGAAACTGAAAAGACAGGAGTCTTTCAGAGGAGAAAACCAATGCTGTTACAATGGATCCTCACACACAGCAAGAGGGCATGGCTAAGTGGCTCTGGCATTGGAAGGAAGTTTGGCAGTGCTGAACAATCAGATAAAGCACTTTTTACTTGCAAGCCAGTTGAAGCAGGCTCTAAACAGAGCAGTGCACAGATGTGTTCTGTTCCTTGAGAATCTCAACTCTTATTTAAGACAGAGGGATAAAATAGCAACACAACCAACACAGAAATGCTGGTAATTTCACCCCCAAAAAATGATGGGTTTACCAGAAAGCGTAACATTCTTTGTTCATGATTGAGAAGTTTGGTAAATGGTTTGTGTGTGTAGTTTGGTAGTGGTCTTTTTTTTTTCCTCACCAAAATTGTGTACAGTCTATATATCCTGTCATGCTGAGTGTCTGTCATTTCGTCCTGATGACCTGCAGTTCATGTTGGCAAAACTCTGCCATATTTCTTCTTCCATCTTAAATAAAAAAGTCACCAGTGCCTATGAGCACGTGGAGACTCCACAGAGTCAGAGCCAAGACACACATGCCAAGAAGCCCGTGGAGCCTGTGCTGTGACACACACTGTGAGTGGAAACACAATCGTGCACAAGAATCAGTTCCTTTGGGTAATCCATGTTTCCTGTATTTCTGGGAGAAACTCTGCCATCTTCCTCCTCCCTCCCCAGACGATTCACTCCCCTGCTGAAAGGGAATAGCACAAAATCCATCCTTTGTTATCCAGGAGGAGAGCAGCAGTAAACAATTCAAGGACAATAGCCACCAGACATATGGAAAATACTTCATTATTACTCAGCTGCCACATGCAGGTCCTTTGCTAATGAAAATTCCTCAGTGTTGAAAACAGCTATAACCTGCTTGCTTGTTGTTGAAACCCCATACTTTCTGTGGAACAGAAGATTCCTCTAGAAGCTCTTAAATCACCCGGAAATGTTGGGTTTGTGTTTTCTTTTTTTTTTTTTTTAAAGATGACACTTGAGACCGGAGAAGTGCTACAAAAGTCTAGGTTAAGGAACAGCTCAACAGTGTCGGGTAATAGGCCAATTTACATTTCTAGTGACTTTCATGGCTTTTAAAAAGCCTTTTGCATTGTGCAGCCTCTCGGTTATTGGGCAGAGCCCAGCAGAATCCCCGTTTCCAGCTCGGAGAGGGCTGTGTGATCCCCCGGACCCAGCGATGAGCGACGTGGGGACAAC
>VWZG01000160.1:10091-20218 GCA_013396735.1 Grallaria varia | reverse complement strand
AATAAAAACACCATGACCTTGCAAACTACATTGCAATGTATTAAAATACAAAACAGTACCTATACATATATACCTGACATTCAGATACAGATGTTTCTACACTAAATGTGAAGTATTTTACTTACAAAGGTAAAAAACACCTTCATTATTAATGTGACCTACACACTAAACAAAACTAAAACCAAAACATTTGAATGTGAGAATTTTCATCTATTACAGAGAAGAAGAGTAAGCATCTAGCTTACTAAGCTGAACAGCTATTTTTACAATTTCATTACAAGGCAGTTATTAATGCACAAAACTCAAAGACCACAAAGTATAGCTTTCAGAAGTGTAGCATAATTCTTGTACGTAATCAGCAACACCTTTGAAAAGTAAAGTAAAATATTATGTGTTTTCTGTGCACTTAAACACACTATTACACAACCACACATAACAATATTTAATGTACATACATCAAGCAATCCTTATTATTAAATCTTATACATAATTACAGTAACAGGAAAATAATTCTGTAAATGATATAAAAGTATCTTTTTGCATTAATAATTTCATGCTTCAGTATCAAGAAGTTTATTCTAGCTTAATGTAGATTTTATAAATAGCTGCTGATATTCATATCAAGACTCTCTCCTCTTCCCTCACAACTGAACATCATGGCAGCAGATACTAATGGAAACATGTTGACCTATACTCTAGAAGAAAAAGAGATGGAACAAAATGTTTAAAGCAACAGCAGAAAAGTACCAGTGTTCAAAGCAAAAGCAAATACATACACAGAATGACAGAAACTATCCAGATATTTCAACTTCTGTTTGTTCTTATTTTTGAGATTACTCTTGAAAATCAGGAGAAGGAGGAAAGTGCTAACTCATAATCCATAAGGTAGAGCATCTGTCCAGCTGGCATTTATAACTTCACGATCAAGACAGATTCTATGAACAAGATTGAAAAGGAATATAAAAGCTCAAATGTTTTTAAGAAGAGCTTTCTTCATACAAAGGAGCACGCATAATTTGGGGCAATTATAGTCATTAATAAAGGCTGTAAGTTCAATACAGTAAAATTCCTTCCAGAAAAAGGAGTTCAAGTATAGAAAACTGATGAGTAGGGAAAATATTTTGCATTAGACAAGATATAGAATTAGAAAGCAATTAAATTCAAGTTGTATGATCAAAGAAAGTTCTTAGTCAAATGACTTTGAAAGTAGATTTCGGAAGAAATGAAAGTTAAGAACCTAGATAAGACTTTGGTAACCTGTAAAGAAGAAGCATTTGAAGGTTTTTACAAATAAAGAGCAAAATTTAGATGCATGCAATCTGGAATGTCATAGATTGTCTGTGCAATTTGACATACAAATTATGGTCTTGAAAAGAAAGGGTAGGTCGTGCACAGTAACCAAAAAATGAATAAGAAGGAAGTGTCTGTTAAGAGAACAGAGATCAGTTTTCAAATTACTTAAATTCTGAGTATCCATAAAATGAGCACAGTCAAGACAAGACGTCCTAAAATTCAGACAGGAAAACTAGATATGTGCATCATTGCAAGTAACAAAAAACACACTCCTGACCGAATCTGTTTGTAAGACCATGTATATCAATAAATAATATTAGGAAGCAAATGTCTGGCACACAGACTAAAGTGAGACAATAGCAAGCAACCTACCAAATAATGAGATATATGAAGACAAAGTCACGAATGGATGACAGTTTCTTGTAGTTGATCATGACTACAGAGCTGTACTCATTAACCGAAATGAGTGTGAAAAAATTGCATACATATGTGGTTCAGGAAGAACAGAGGAAGGGAGCAAAATGATCGAGTCATACAGTTTTAACAAGAGGAAATCACTAACTAATAGAACAAAAGTTGGAATGAATGAGCTTCAAATAAAAGGAAGATACTAACTCAATATTGCTATGCATCACATACCTCGCTGGGTATATAAGACTGCATTGCATTAAGTGCATTAAAATTGCAGAAAAAACTACAGGCTTATGCTTGCCAAACACAAAATAACATATAGAAAAAGATTATTTCTGGGGATTGCAGGTAGGAGAAAAAAATGCATTGATATCTTCCATCTGACACTGCGTTTTTGATTTGGCAGAGAGTTCGACACAACGTTATAAAGCTGGCCACAGTTTTTCATGTCCATCTTAATTAATGAATCATCTACAAATACCAACTACCTAAAAAAACCCCAATACAGGAGTATAAAACAGTTCCCTGATTAGAAGATAATGTTTTTGTTAGGTATATATTTTTCCAAATCTGTGATGAAAACTTAATAACAATTTTTCACACTTTGGGTAGTTTTACAAAATGAGATTGTTATTAGTATTATAAATGAAAATATGAATTTTGCTAATGTCATTCCTGACCTTAAGTCAATACCTATAAAATAAAAAAAATAAAATAAAATAAAAAAAAAACAAAAAAAAACCCAAAAAAACATCTTTTGGTCTCCTTGACATTACANGGGTATTTTTCCAAGTGCACCTGTTTTTTCCCTACTAAAGTGCTGCTTATTTTATTGTCAGAAACATTAATTAGAGTGGATGCAGCTGAAATTTATTTTTGTTTGTTGAATATTATGTGAGCCAGTGAAATGCAATTTTAAAAAATTATTAATTAAAGACTTATTAAATAGGAAAAATAATTTTATTAACAAACCCATAAGCCTTCATATAATGTAATATGGCAAAATACATAGGCTTAAACTGTCATGCTATCAGATGTGCACTGATAAAACTGATGAGAGCCTATTTAATTAATCTGCTAAATGTATTTTAATGTGGTTACTGATATGAACAAAAGTGGCATAAAAAAATGAAGAAATTAGACTGTCAACTGTGAAAAACAGAATAGGATGATGTAATATTAGAAGTAATTTCTCACAAGAATCCTGTGCTGAATTAGAGCAACTTTCCAGCGATATGCCATTTCCTTCCTGTGCCACTCCACACTCCCTGAAAATATATAAAACGGAATGGGTTTTACAGTACATGGAGTCATGTTAATGTCAGTTACTCTCTAGGCTTTACGATTCCTTAAGGACACACCACAAAAAAATTCTTAATCCACAAATGAATTTAGCTTTTGTACTGCAGACAAACCTGAAGCTGTTAAGATACGGTCAATGAGTACACTGGAAGAGCTGTCTGCAACTCCCGCTGCACTGACATACCTTTCAGAAACATCGCACTTTAAAGAATCACACTAAAGCTTTTTCTGTTGGTTTTGGGTTTCTTTCTTTGTTTTAAGAGTCAGTGAGACTCAAAATTCAGCTACATTTTCTGGGGCAGAAAAGTCAATGCTCCAAAACTTAATTTTAGAGCCACCAAACTTATAAGTACATGTAATAAAATGTTGGCCTAAATTAAAGCAATTGGATATCATTGACTTTAGAAGCCTATTTTTCAAGTTAAACCCTAGGAAAACACTAGAACTGCATTCCACAGACAGTATTTCAGGAAGCAATCTGCAAGCAACTCCAATTTAAGGAGTAGGTTCTCCTTACTCCTATCTAAAAAGCAAAAAACTGCAAAGGTATCCACAAAACACCTAGGAATAGCTGGCAGAAAATGAACTTTGAAAAATAAATCTAAGGTCCAAATTCAACATTTTAGTATTTTTGTGTACCAATTTGGACTACAGAGACTTTAAGTATCAGTACCTTTACAGGATGGGAATTACAGCTGCCTGCCGCACTCTCCTTCCCAGCAGTATCAGCCAAAGCTCACAATTCCCGTCTGTGATATCTGGTAAAAAATTGAATGGAATGCCATGTCACTGCTCTGCAGATTTCTGAAACTAGAAGTATCTGCTTTTTTTGCCCGTGTAATGACTACAAGATCTCATACACTGCCTCTTCTCTATCAAGCATACCTGATTTGCACTAGTTCTCTCAAATCTAAAAGAGTTAAGGTTTTTAGAAATGTGTGAAATTCTATGCTTTGCAGCTCATTTTGAAAACTAATGAATACCAGAAGAACTCTAATGCTGTCTTCCGTTGTTAGGAAAAAACATGCCACCTTTGTTTTAAGCAGTATACCTACAACACTATTCCTACAAAGAAATGGACACTTTTTTAATGTCCTATGCATTCTTGAACTAGATGAATGCCACCAAAGACATTTGATTTGTTCACCTTATTAATTGTTCATCCATTGAAAACATTATGTAGTAGATTTATATAAAAGTAAACTAAGAGAAATTAAAACAAGTTTAGGCAGAGCTGCCATGGGGGGACTTCAAGGTAAAATTACATTCCACAATGGAAGATAGCAGAAGTTCTACAAAATATCCCTGATAAAACTGGGAAATAGAAATTACAACAACTTTTAGATTTGTACCTGTGATCTTGAATCTTATGCAACAATTAAATATCAGACTTATTCTAAAGAATACTTATACTACAAAGCTCATCAGGTTTTAACTATGTGCTTTGGAAACTTTGATTTGGTTCAAGGACTTTAGATTTTAGTTTATTTTTGTAATACGTAAGCACAAAAATATAAAGTGGTTGTTAAACATAATTTTAATATAATTTTGCAGGAAAGCAAAATACCGAAATTTTATTGTTAAAAAGTTAAGTTTTTTGGTTAGTGAAGAAAATCACTGTATACTATTGGTTACTGTATGGACAATCAAATCTCTAACGGGAATAACACAAGAGCTACAGAATGCTAACAAAAAGAATTTTCTTCTCAGTTATGTTCCAATTAGACTTATGAATGAAAGAACCGGTTGTATTTTAGAGTATAAACAAATCCAAATAGTCCTTATTAAAGCAATCCAAGAATCAAAAAGCAGAAAATAACCTCATTCAAAAGTGAGTCACAAACTTTTTTACACATATATGTGTGTATGTTCTGTTTCTGTAAATCTTCTTTTCAAATATGCAATCAGTAACTTCATTAGATGCGTCTTCAAACTTCAAAACACTGCACGAGACGGAAACTGTCCAAGCATTAAATTAAAAAACCAAAAAGTAAAAAAATGCAAAAGCAAAAACTACTGTTGTAACTGCAATAAAAACTGAGCTAGTCATGAGACAAGGAAAACACAGAGAAAAATCATAATTTGTGCATCAAGAAAACAGATAAAACGGTGTGGCTGTATTTATTTTTTTTCAGTAAAGCATGTAGCTAATGTGAAAACATGTAGACTGCTGCATTTAAAGGAACAAATAAGATCTAAGGCTGGCAATTTCTTCACTTCCAGCAGCAGCTTTCGGACAGTTCTGGTGTCGACAGCAAAGACAAAAGCCTTCTCAAAGAAGAAAATATGCACATTTTTGTTTTAGGCATGATGACACATACATAATAATTCAGGTAAGGTGGAAGTGTATGTATTATGTATGTATTTAGGGTATATAGTAGTAGTTTAGTATTATTACCAGTGCCTTCTCTATATTCAGCAAAAAAATAAAAATAATTACTATGATCACGAGTTACATACATTTCTTCACCTTTTACATCAGGTCTTTTGTAAACCCATTGAAAATATATAGTAATCAAACTTAATGCAGAATTTCTCAATATCTATACTTCCTTAGCAGAAAATTTAAAATATATTCCTAATATTTAAATTTCAGATTTATCTTTAATTTAAAATGACTTGATGGAGTTGAATGAGATGAATGCCTATGGAGCACTGACTATGCAGTGTCCAATATTTTACTAAACGCATGAAATTGATGTACTATGTCAAAAATGGTTACTCATTATAAAAATAATACAATTACTTTTAAAAATATATAAAAACATTTAGGCTTGTTTAATATAATAGTTTTGGAGAAATTTGCCAAAATAGTCAGGAAAGATAACAGTGAGTGTCTGGGGTTGCAACATTTTTCTCACATATTTTCTTCAATACTAAAATGGATATAAATTTGAGGCAAAAGTATCAAGGAATGAAAATCTTTCAGTGCATGCAAAATATATGTTTTAACAAATAAGCACTACTGTATTCATCATCATAGCTAGGCTTCATGAATGAAGATTTGGGAAGGGCTCTACCCGCGCTTGTTGCAAGTGCACTGATGGCTAAAAAGGCCAATGCGAGGTAGGCAAGCTAATCCATTTGGCAGAGAGGAATTAAAACATTTGGATACTCATTCATTTATTCCCAATACAATTAATACGATCTAACAGACAACAGGAAAAGTATTTCTTCTACACACAGCCACATTGAGGATTTCCTTCTAAGTGTTGTCAGGTCATATGTCCATTCCATCATTTTACAAGAGACTGATGGCCTTACTTTTATTAGAAGATATTTTTTGTCAAAAAATTGAAAATACTCTGTTTCTAACATATTTAAAAGAATACATAGAAAAAATATACGTATAATCAGAATTATTATATTCTCTGACAATTTTTGTATATTGTCATATATCCCACTGTTATACAAAGGAGTGGATGTGGGTTTTTTGATTACATACCCCTGTATTTTATCATATACTTCCACAGTATGAAATAATACTTTGTAATATATTACAGCACATATCAAAGCTGAAAATATTTAAAAGAGGTGATTTGCTTTGATTTAATTTTTAAATACTAATCACGGTTTTGCAGAAGTGAACATATATTTATCTTTTTAATTGGCATTAGATATTTGAAAAATACATGATTGCTTGTCTCTTTGTAAATATTTATCTAAAATTGAGAGAAAAATTGGAAGAGTGGAAGAAATATGCAGTCTAGAATCCTTTTTATTATTTCACTACTAAAATCTTCATTCTAAGAAAGACCCCGGCGTTGTTTGTACTCCAGTGTATGATATTTCAGTGCAATGGAGGGCAAGGTATTTTTAAACATTAAAAATTTTTTGTTTTAGAAAGCAAACAACAGAAATCCTGAATTTTAGGCCACCTTCACAGCAGCATACTTAAGCCTCTACAAAAGGGCAATATGTACTCTGAGGATTTCAATTTAATGTGGGTAGTTTGTGGTTGGGTTTTGTTTGTTTGTTTGTTTGTTTAATTCTAAAATTCCCACTAAGAATCGTTTCACCTGGAAAAATTAAAATAAGACAGGGGATATGAGCATAAATTGTTCATTCCTTAAGAACATACCTAGGTCATGAAGAACAGAAGGAAGAATCAGATCAAGAGATCAAAATGAAGAAAGTAACAGGATGCTGTGTGTAACCGCTGTTCTGTTAGAACTGTGCTCAATAAGCTTTCTCAGACTCACAGACGTAGGTTAATTGACCTATCAAAACAGAACTGACAGCCTACACATTGATAATCCTGACACTATATTTCAGGTGACTTCCTCAACATCAGTATTGCATTAATGACTTCATATCCAAAGCATTGCCTCCAGGAGTAAGACTGATGAACTCAAATTTAGTAAATAACAGAATGCAAATGTTCAGTTATGCAGTAGTGGGAGTTCAAGTGCATTCACTTATTTTTTTTAAAGGAAGTACACTTCAATATAAAAGACAAATATATTTCAAACATTTTTTTTAATCATGCTGATTTTCTTCCTATGTTTGCTTTATACTTCAGTAATAAAGAAGAACAATTGTGCACAATTTCTCATTTATCAACTAATGAAACAGAAGCAAACAATTTTTAGAAAACAAGGTCCATATATATTACAAATTATTTAGTTTGGGGGTTTTTACACATGTTAATCATAAAAAAGGGAGAAAAACTATTGCGGATTTATTTGCAGCAAATAAATCCTTCAAAACTAAAATGCAACTGAACAAAAGATGCNTATGTTTAATTACAAAATTAAATTGCCTAAACTGCACAATCAACTAAAACTAAATTAAACCATTTAGTTATCATCTCTAGCTAAAAGCAGAAACTCCTGTAGTAGAAGGGAGTCTTCAAACATCTGCTCAGTGTTTTGAAAACAAAAAGTAAAGTTACATGAAAAAGAACTATCCTATTCTTCCAGAATCCAAGACACATAACTAGCATGTTCACTTGCAATCCACCTTAGAAAACAAAGCCTATGACTTGACAATACTTTATTTAAAAGGCAGTTTTATTTTGCCACACTGTATAACAAGACATCCTAATTAAGAGACAGCATGTTGCAGACCTAGATTTATAATAGTGTTGCAAAAATATGTTCTTAAAGATATATTCATAGCAATTTTCCCTGTGCTATTACACTGCACGGTAGCCTTCAGTACTGAGTTGGAAATACTAGTGATTATATATTTTTAAGCTTTTTATCCCTACACTGTATACTGAAGCTATATATGGAGGGAAATAAACACTAACACTCTTATTTGCCTCCACAATAATGCATTCTAAATACTGGCAAATGAGACATTCAGCTGGAGACTGAAACTAAACCAAAAGTTGCTCTTTTCTTCCATTGTGACATCCAGTCAAACAACAGTAGCTTTTCACATTAAAAAGGACTTGCATTTCAGTTCAAAAGCTATTCCAATAATAAAATCAGAACTAATGTGCATCCGTAAAGTAGATCTCATATGCTTACACAAGACTCAACTTTGCAACATTTATTACGTCTATTCATTGTTAGACCAGAAAGCTTTCATCTCCTGCTTTAGGACAGAACAAGACTGCATTCAATAACATATTTCAGAGAAAATACATGTAAGCATGCACAGTGTCAAATAAGTCAGAGAATAAACGAAAATCTAACCGAAGTAGTTGTAATTGTAAAGTAAATAGAGATGCTGCCCAGCCCCAAATCCAAGCTGAAATACAGATTGTCAGAGTGGTAATGGTAATAATGTTAATATCTCACAAGGAGGTCCTTGTCTAAATCAGGGCTTGGTGACACAGTCCTGCTCTGCCTCTCAGTAAAATAGTGAAAGCCTGGTAAAGTACATACCAAGCATCCCTATAAAACTCACAATTTAAATTAAATGAAAAAGACCTATAAAAAGGTCACAATTCAGAGATAGAACTCCAATAAACTCAACCTATCACTACCCAAGACTACAGGGTTTAGGAAATGATCAAGCTTTTAACAAACCCATGGCCATACAAAACACTCCTGATTAACATAAGGATCCAGAAACCATTTGTTTGTTGGTTTCATTCTTTTGGTTGGGATTTTTTTGGCTGGGGTTTGGTTTGGTTTCTACTGATAGCTGGTGCCTACTTACACACTACTAAACAGATAAGAAACTGCCTACAATTCACATTCACTAACCCTGGAAACAGCCCTCCCTGGTAGATGGCGGGAAGAAGCTATTATTTAGTTAGCTTTGATTGGAGGGTGCTGTTAAGGTGAAGTGAAAAGGGGAAAACTATTCAACCTTCTTGTCTCAAGTTTCAAAGACGTATCCAACTCAGATACCAGAAAATTATACAGTTTCAATTGTGGCAATTGACATCGAGATTTCCTTAATGGTAGAGAAGTTGAATGAATTTTGAAAAATTAATTTTAACAAAAAATGAATATATGGACTTTATCAAAAGTTGATGTGTTTAGACAACTTCAAGTATCTCAAGCTCAAAGGTAGTATAAATGAAAATTTCAACACAGAAAATAGGGATAATATGGCTGGAAGATGATAGAAACATGAGGAGATAAAACATATTTTTATTTCACTTCAAAAGTATCATTCATAGGAAAACAGTAACAGAAAAGCATGCAAAAACATTTATTACTCATGCTTGTAAATGTCTAAATGGATAAAGCAGCAACATATCAGTTCATCTAGAAAGATTTTATAAAAATTCTACTTTGATTTGATACTGTAGTATTTTGGTTTGATATATTGGTAATTTGTACTGTTTTGTTATATATGGCAAAGATAATAGAAAAAAATTATTAAAAACGCACCTTTTTCATCAAAAAGTAAGATAGCATGTTGCTTAATATTATTAGCCTATTCAAAGTGAGCACTGGATTTTTTCCAATGTTTTAAAATAAGCAAAATTCATATATTAAAAAAAAATAAATTCCAAAACACTTTAAAGTGTTCCCACTGCACAAGGAAAAGTTGAAGATAAATGACTGTGTTCCACATGAAGATCGTAGAATTAAAAGCAAATGAACACTGCCAATCTAAAATAAACAGCATGCTGCTGTTATTTCAAAATTTAAACTGTTGCGCTTTTAGTTGCTGTAGCTTACTTAACATAAGATATCTTTGGTTTTGCAAAT
>VWZG01000160.1:0-10084 GCA_013396735.1 Grallaria varia | reverse complement strand
GAGAGTTCTTGCTCTTCTATTATTTTTATTAGCCACAAAGACTAAGAAGAAATGAAGTCAACTTCTGCCTACTAAAAACAAGTTCAATATTCACACACATTCTGAATTTGGATCATCAGATTATTATTAGTAGTTCAAAGCTGATCTTATTGGAGTTCAAGCTGAAGTAACTTATACTTCAAATACTCCGAAAACTTAATTATTATATATTATTAAATGTCATCTAAAATTCTTTCTTGAAACTGAAAAGGACTTGTATCTTCTTAATTGGTTTATCTGGCATTTAAATAACTTTCCAATTACCACTATTTGGTACCCATGTACAACATCCAACTGCTTGTTATTAATTTGGACAGTCAAGGGAAAGCTTAAGTACCAAACAATCATTTGGTTATTTGAGACTGAATGCTCATACAGCCCAGAAGATATTGTTCCTGTCTATATATAAGGGTATTATCAATGTAGAATGGGAAAATTTAGAATACCTTTAACCATTAACAACATTTAATTATCAAGAAAAGCATGGAGTTCTTTATGTCTCAAAGCTAAAAAGTGTGAGTAATTGCAAAGAATGAATCATAGATGGGCTGCTAAGTGTATCAGCCAATGATTATATGTAAGATAATTATGATCTTTTTACAGAGGCTATTAAAGGAAACTAGAGTTGATAATTAAATACTATATTGAAACCCTCTGAAGGACAACTTTGTCAATATTAGTTAATTCAGGAAATAAAAACACAGCACTTTGAATGAGCCTTTTCATTTGTAAGCAGCAATAACTCCTGATTTTGAAAGCAAATTTTTTTAAAACCTTAGGAAAAAATATATCTGGAAAACAGATTCTTTTTTCAACACTGAACTAATTTTTGAGGAAAGAACAGCACGATTTTAATCACACAACTTTTGAAGGTACAGATATTGTATTAGTTGACATAATTCTGATGTATAAAAGCCACAAAGGTGCTTCAAGACACTTGAATAAAGATTCAAGTGCCAAAGAGATATCATTGAAACTGGCCTTTTGTTTAACGTAAGTTGTTTTGTGCAGCTTCAAATCATGCCTGAAACCTTCCCTTGTTGAGATAAGTAATAAGTAACATATAAACACTTAGAAACATGAATGCATAATGCAGATGAGCTTTTATCATGCTTACTGATAGTTCAATAGAAAAACAATATTCCTATAAAAAACCATTAGAATATTTCTTATTAAATTTTTCAGAAGTTAGTTGGACTGTGAACATTTGGCTAAATATTACTAATACCTGGCCATCCAGTGTTACCACACACCCAGTGTTTCACACTGTAAAATATCAACAGTAGCTCTTCCAAAACAAGGAAACAAAATAATTTCATTGTCACAAGATAATGAAGCTTAATAGGAGAAAAGGCATCCTCTGCTATATAGAAGGCATCACCAGTTTTAACAAACTAAATGTAAACTTGTGGTGCAAGTGACACATCCGTGGACACCCTACTTGGAAGGACAAGAGCATTTACACTTAGGAAGAGTTAAAAGCAAATATAAAATAAAAGGATTCTCGCTTTAACCTCTAAGGTCACACCACAAACTAACAAATTAGCATTTCACACACTTAAAACCATCATACTTGTTACCGCAATTTACTAAATCTAGGTATCATGAAATTCTTTACTATGAAATGCAGAAGTCTATCTTTTCACAAATGCAAGTAGGAGTAAGCATGTGTACCCTGATGACACAAGTCTTTACACCATATAAAGACTTTACACCATATAAAGAGTCAAATTCAAGGTCACTGGTCTAGCATCCAAGCTTTTTGAAATGTTTTTAAGCTACTTATCTCCCCAGTAATATTTTTTCTCCACAAGTGTCAAGCAGCTGACCAAGTGTGGCAGACAAAATAGACCTTTCTGAAAAAAACCTACGCATAATTCATTCCCTAACTACACATCACAGACTCAAAGCCAAAATAAAACAGACTTAAGTTGTAGAGTCATATTTGGATGAAAAGAAGTACAGGAAAGCTTAGTTTTGTTGGTTTGGTTTCTTTTCCTTTCTGGAGTTAAGCAAAAGGCCCACAGCAACTCCACAGAGAAGAACTGTAAGTCTTTTCACTAGTTCAGATAGCAAGAAACAAAAAAGCAAATGGTAAAAGTAATGATATTTTAGTTTTTAAAAACCTAAGATAGTTCACTTTATAACAATGATCCTACATTACTCCTCTAGTAACTCCCGAAGCAGAAGGTATTTAGGCTATTAAGTGGTACTTTGAGTTTTCCTTTTCCATAGGATTAAATGACAACAGCAAGATCCAAGAAAACAGTAACAACCAGCGGGTAAAGAGTAAAGGCATTCTAGTTCATACATGAGAATTCATAGGGTATGGATCAAGTGCAAGTCTCATGGTTTAACCCAGAAAAACCTGGATAAAATTTTAAAATTAAATTATAGAAATCCTATCTATTCTTGTTTCCTTTATCTGAATCTCACTTCCAAGTTATATTGCAGTGATTAAGACATGGTTGTTTCAATTCACATCCTCATTTCTGCAAATAATTTTATTTTAATCTCGGAAAATTGAATTCATTACTCAGAGATCATATATCAAATATTTTGGTGCTGTTTTTCTCAATTACAGAAATGCAAAAATTATGCCTCACAAGTTAAACTTTTGACCTTGATGACTTTGTAGAATTTTTCACTATTGTTGCATTGATTTTCTCTCTTGTTGCTTATCAAGTGACCATGACTTTTAACAACCATCATAAAAAGAAAATGGATATAGGTATTTGTCAACCTATCAATAATTGTAGGCAAAAGTCTTCTTCACATTATACTATGGAATTAATAGAAAACACATACAAGAGTGATCATATAATGAGGATTCTAAAGTGAGTTACTAAGCCATAGAGTATCATAAAAACAATGAATCAAGGTAATGGCACAGCCAACTGAAAGTGGCCAGTACTGTGGGGGACAATATAGAGTTTTTTCAAACACGTTAATAGGAAAAGGCAGTGCAGAAGTAACATCAGCCCATTACAGGATGAGGATGGTCACTCACGAACAGGGACAGAGAGAGAAGGCAGAGTGCCTAATGCTTTCTTTGCATCTGTCTTCAACACCTATACTAGACTAAGGGGATTCCAATGTTCTGAGCTGGAGGGTCCCTGGTTGTGAGACCGACAGACTTACAGTCAACCCTGAACTTGTGGAGGAGTTGCTCTTCCAGTTGGATCCTTATAAGCTAAAGAGGCCTGATGGTATTCATCCAAGAATACTCAAAAAGATGGCTGATGTCACTGTGAGGTCTCTTTCAATGACTTTTGAACAGTCTTGTGGATCTGGAGAAGTTTCAGTTGACTGGAAGCTGGCGAATGTTGTCCAAGTTTTCAAAAAGGGCAAGAAGGATGACCCTGAAAACCGCAGGCCTATCAGTCTCACTTCAGTGACTGGTAAAATTGTGAAGATTATTCTGGGAGATACTGTAAAACACCAGAAGGACAACACAGTCATCAGTCACAGGCACAATGGCTTCATGAGGAGAAAGTCCTCCTTGTTAAATCTAGTTTCCTTTTATGACAAAGGAATCCACCAAGTGTATCAAGAGAGAACAGTTGATGCAATCTTTTTGGAGTTCAGTAAAGCTTTTGACACTCTATCACAACGTCCTTCCAGAAAAAATACTCAGCACACAGCTGGATAAACACATCATGCAATGGGTGAGCAATTGGGTCATGGGTCAGGCACAAAGGCTAATACTGAACGGTGTGTCGTCAGACTGGTGACCTGTCACTAGTGGGGTTCTACAAGGCTCCATTTTAGGGCACGTGCTCTTCAACATATTTGTAAAAAAACTTGGATGCAGGACTCAAAGGTATACAAGTTAGTTTGCTGATGATACTAAAGTGGGAGGAGCAGTTGGTTCCCTCAATGGCAAGAAGGCCCTGCAGAGACATCTTGACAAATCAGAGGGCTGGACAATCATCAACCATACAAAGCTAAGCAAAGACAAGTGCCAGATTCTGCACCTGGGATGGGGCAACCCTGGATGTACAGGCAGACTGGGGAAAGAGATGCTGGAAAGCAGTGCCATGGAAAGGGACCTGTCAGCAGTGTGGCAGCCAGGAGGGCCAACCATCAGGCAAAGTATCACCAGCTGGTCAAGGGAGGGGATTGTCCTGCTCTGCTCTGATGGGGCTTCACCTTGAATATTGTGTGCAGTTTTGGGCATTGCAAGAAAGGTATTTAGTTCTTAGAAAGCATCCAAAGAAGGGCAATGGAGATCATGAAAAGACTTGAAGGGAAGCTGTATGAGGAGCAGTGGAGGTCACTTGGTCTGTTCAGCCTGGAGAAGAGGAGACTGAAGGGAGATCTTCATTGCAGTTGCAACTTCCTAGTGAGGGGAAGAGGAGGGACAGACACTGATCTCTTCTCTGTGGTGACCAGCGACAGGACCTGAGGGAATGGCCTGAAGATGTGTCAGGGGAGGTTCAGGTTGGATATTGGAAAAAGGGTTTTTTCCCCCAGAGGGTAGAACAGGTTCCCCAGGGAAGTGGTCACAGCACCAAGCCTGACAGAGTTCAAGAGGCATTTGTATAACACTCTCAGTCACATGGTATGATACTTGAGGTTGTCCTGTGCAGGGTCAAGAGTTGGACTTCAATGACCCCTGGGGGTCCCCTTCCAACTCAGGATATTCTATGATGCCACAGTTTTCCTAAATAGAGGCTTCTGGCAAGTTTTATCATGTCCAGGCAGTCTTAATAGCAATAGAGATTTATTTAAAATTTCTACATAGGAGTTCCTGAAATGACAAATTATTGCCTCTTTTTTGGTCTCTTGTAAAGTTTAGTTCAACTTCAAACTTCAAGTCTTGCTTTGCAACTTTGTGAAGTAGGCTCTTTAAATACTTCAGTCTCCTGTTTCCTTCTAGAATTCAACAAGCTCTTAAGGAACACTAAAGAATCTACACAGAAAATACAGATTGATTCAGAAGGACAGAGAGGAATGGCAGTGTATTGGGAGGGAACTGAAAAGAGGCCTAATCCACAAAATCATCATTACTGTATCTTCCTCTTCCTTCAGAGACTTTTAGAAATTATATTGCACGGGTCTCCTGTAGCTGTTCTCCCTCTTCTATAGAATAGCAGTTCTACTGTCACTATTTGACCTCGGCTATAGGAAGATTTCATCACTCCCTTTATGCTTTGTTTTTTTTACATTTTCATTCAGTTGTAATGAAACAGTAGCATGTTATCAACTATAGGGTAATAAACCAATATTAATATTGTCAGAATGATTTTTGTATTTAATTCTCTGCCTCTAAAGGAAACAAATGGTTTTTCTATTTTAATCAATGTAACAACTTCTGAACATCTCCAGTGGGACTCACTTTACAGTAAGTTTCTTCAAGTGGCTTTAGACCTATAGTCCATTCACTTTATAAATAAGCATACAGCATATACCCTTGAGGATTAAAACTGAGACTATGCAGACAGTAAGAGCACTTTACCATAATTTAATTGCTGGACTGGATTGGATACAATATATTCTGCAGAATGAATACTAGTCAAACTATAGTTTTTATACATGCTTTTAATTAAAATGTTACTTCTAATTTGATTATTTGTCCTGCAATATCTTGCTTTTGTAAGTTATTTATCAGAATGGAAACTGATACAATAGTTTTGTCCTCACTGCTAAGTAAAATTATCTAGCACCTTGAAAGCATAAACCAATATCTTATTGGGGTTTGTAATTACTGAAGACTACTTTTAGAAGTATATCTATAGTGAGAGTACTACAAGTCAGTTAATGAGGATCAAATTTACATACGAAGAAAAAATACTAACCTATGCTTTTGTAAATAAGTACCTACCAAAAATGCATATTTTACCTAAACACATAAAGCAAATATGAAAGAAAATACCACCTGAGAATTTAAAATATTCATGATCTTTTCTTATGTATGTGTATACTTTAAAACCAGGAAAATAGAGTAAAGCTATTACTTTTATATTGGACTTTATCATTGCTAAATACATGAATACATTTTATTGTCTTTAATTTTGAAAAATTTTTTAACTATTTGAGCAAAAAAAATTAACAGAAGTTCATAAAGTGAGCCATCTAAACAGTAAAGGTATATGTATTAAACAAAATATACGGACACATCTGATCAATATAATAAATCTAAATTGTAACCCATCCTGTGCATGCATCCTTGTGCATATGAAAGAGAATGCAAGACAGAACACCTGCATCCGCATCTACGAGGGAGACTATGGAGGGCTACTTACTGGAAAATGCTGGGTAAGTGTGAAGGAAAAGGTCTATTACCAATAACTATTGAAAGTGCAAAACTTTAAACACTGCATGAAATCACTTAAAACAAGTATATATTAATGTCCTCTGTGAAACTAAACCAAAAATATCAGCATGATGATCATTTCTCACTGACTTCATATAAGCATTTTTCCCATGCTGCTTCTACAGAAAGCAATTAATATGGGATCTAAACATATGAACCTAATAACGCTGCACAAATTTAAAATCAAACTCAGAAATAAAAACAAATTAATAGATCCAAAATACCATTCAAGGGAGTTTTCATACACAATAGATATCTTCTGATTTGCAACTTATTTCTTGAATACCATGAAGATCCTCTATACTGTATTGCTTCCATAAAATCAGGCTCTCTAATATCCCACTCTCTCCCTTCATGAGGTCAAGATTTTGAACACTAGTGGGTGGGAAAGTATGAGGGGAGAAACTATTGTTCTTACTCCTATGTATTCACATGCAAGTAATCTCAAAAAAACACACACCAACAATTAGTTTATGAACAATTTTTTGGTTTTGGGTTTTCATTTGTTTGTTTGTCTTAATATCTTTTTATCTTAATTGCAACAAAATGACTGTTATGGCCTTGTAAAATCCCAAATGGTCAACATTAAAGCAGTCATTGCTTTATTAATGTTGCAGTCCATGCTCTGTGCAGAGTAATAATAATTCAGTGCCATAAACAGAAGACTCCTCCAAAAAGCACATGAAAGGCTTTCCTTAGTCAAACAAGAATAGATTATAAATGCAGTTGTGCAAAATCAGTCATCTTAATGAAAACAAAAATGTTAGGTAAAAATTGAGAAAAATGTAATTGCATGAACCTTACAAAATAAGGGGAGCTACATAGTAACTAAAAATGTGAAGGTATTTTAAATGGCACTTATCTGTGGCAAGTATTTAAATAAAATTAATACCAAATGCATAAAATATAAAATAACTTCAGTATTTATTTATAATTTCAGGCCATTATTTGTACAGAAATAAACATTAATTGCCTTAAGTGAACAGCTTTTTTGAAAGGGGGATATGTCAATTTGTTTTCCAGTCTTGAGTCTTTATGCTCCCCTGCTAGCATTCACATATTAAAAATGTGTGCAACTGATGCAACTACAATAGCAAATCGAAACTCTCAGTGCCTGAAATGCTACCAATTTTAACTCCTTCTTAGAAGCGCCTTACAAATTATTCTCTAATCTTGGGATTTGATTAATAGTTTACAGAGAAGAGCTAAAAATAAGCCAGTGTTAAAAGGCAGGGTTGCCAGTTCTTTCATGGTCCCAGAAAACGTAGAAGTTGGCAGGATCAGCTCAGCTCCACTGCGCTCCTGAAAAATATAAAATACCAGTGTCCACTGGATCATTGGGTCCTTAGCACTCTAGTACTGTTTATGAAAAAGACTTTGCTGATGACCATAATGGTGCTTTAAAATATGGATTAAGACAGATTTGTCAGTAGGTGTGATCTTTTGGTTTTAATGATGTATTCCCTAAATACATATTAATTATAAGTAAAAAGTGCTTTTCATGATGATAAATATACTAGGATCTCACCTCTGGGTATTTTTACTTATTAAGAAAAACTGAAATGATTTAAATAAAAAAAAATTATCTGAAGACTGTATACACCTGGTTTATTCCACATAAAACCAGCAACATCGAATTAAAACTAGGGTTGAAAGCCTCCAACAAGCTCACAAAACCTCTCCCCTCATAACGTAACCAGTAGTGTAAGTCCTTTGATGGACGCAAATACAAACTTAAAAAAAAAAACACCAAAGCACTGGCATCACGTTATTAATCCCTAGATATGTTAACTAAATCATGACTTCAAAACACCCATGGAAAAACGTCAGGGGAGTCTGGATATGGCACCACTAGAAGTCCTTCTGGACAAGCTCTCTTACAACTGGAATCCTGGCTGAAACTGTATCAGTGTTCTACAAGTCAAAGTTTTTGCCAAAAAAACTTTTGGTTTGGAAAAGGGACTCCACAATAAAAATACAAAAATCAAATAAAAATACAAAGGTACAATACTAAACAGCAAAGTCAGAATCCTTATCATTCTGTACCTGCTCAGCTACTGTCATCAAAGCAACAAAGGTGCTTCTCTACCCAGAAGTACAAATATTCAATCAATTTGTTACTTAAGAGCAGTTTCCCAAGGAAGTCCATCAGTATTTAATTTACTCAAAACTCACCAAATTGTTTTTCCCCAAAAAGAATTTACCCTAGCTTGAACAGATTTTTAAAGTAGTATTTAAAATCTGTAAAAATAGACATACATGTTGCTATACAACATAATAGTTGCTCCTATTCAAAGCAAAAAAGTACAAGAAAAATGTCCAAGGAAATTTGCATACATACTTCACTGCTCAATAAAACACACATATAATGTCATACCAAGCAAAAATACAAATGTAAAACCGGGACCACGGTGTCGTCCCTGATCAATAGTGCAAAGCAGATAGATACAAGAGAAATGTTCTAATCCAACTTTTCTTATCCCACTTCACCAGCACAGATACTACAATGCCAGGAATTTCTCAACATGCAAAGTGAGTTTGAGTTCCAGAACATGAATATTCTTTCTGCACTTCCTTTTAAAATACCTGCCCTGTGGTAATGCCAACAGATAAATAACAAAAATGTACATCAGATGCTGCAAAATTAATTCACAATACACTGTGCAACTTCTTGTTTACCAACTAAGAACAAACGCTTTAGTAAAGTGAAAGGTTACACTGCATATAAGAGCTTCTAAAATTTGTGCAAGTCTTTCAACTTTGAAACAAAAAAGAGCACAACTCCCAGGTTCTCAAGATAACAGAAAAAAGGACTAACCATAAACCAAACAATTCAAGAATATCATATCATCTTACATTTTAATTCTGTTTGGCATGTAAAGCAATTAAGTTTTTATTTTTCAACTTCCACAGGCACTATTATTTTAATTTAACTTGGGGAGGAGGTCTAAAAAATGCAATAGAATATTAACTTACGAGTACATAGAATTTAAGCTAACTTAAATGGGAAGAGAGTAAGGAACAAATTGTTGNGTTGTCTTTAATTCACCATGTATTGGAGTGAAAGAAGCACTTCTAAGTATCAGTTCAGCCAGAATACTGTCTTTTTCTTATCTGTGCTAATTTAGGATTTTTAAAAAATGAAAAATGAAGTGACATTAATACATCTCACAGACTTTTTTACCTGGTATAAGAGAAGGAAAAAGGTATCTCAATATGGTCAAGGAATAAATACCCTTACTTGAAAAGAAAGGATGTGTAATTAATTTTGATAGCAATCCAAAATTAACAAATTCTCCCGTGGCTTTGCCAAAGAAATTGAAGCACTTCTCATGATGCAGCATAGCTTCATCCTATAGTGACCAAATCAGCATTTTAATTCTAGACATTACAGAAAATGTTATCTCTTCAGATTCCTTCCTCTGCAATTCAAATTTACATTTCCATACAGAAATTTTCACTTAGTTGGAACTCGTATGTTATGACATATATCACATTGTTTTAAGATAAATGACTGCATTTCTACTTTTATATGCAAATGAGCTAGTTCACCACCAAATGTATGGTCACTCACCTACCAAAGATAATTTGTTAAGAAAGGTAAGAAAGTCAGACTTCTCTACGAAGTCAAGACACATTGACATACTGAAACATTGATAGTCTACTACAGATTATTTTTAGAAGATTTTTTATCTCCCAGTATGTTGTTTGGGTTTTTTGTTTTGT
>VWZG01000137.1:918-14628 GCA_013396735.1 Grallaria varia | reverse complement strand
TTCTCAACTGTGCCATTGCCAACAGTGACTTCCATGCATTTACATTCAAATCTTTCTGTTAGATACAGTGTGACCCCTCTGCCTCTTCTGCCCTGCCTATCACCCCTGAAGAGCCTTCTAGTTCCATAGCTTCATACCTGTTGTAGAAGGTACCAGTCCTACCTGTCAAATTTTGAGAAGGAGGAGAACCTTCCTCCTGGTATATGCAGTGATCCATTTCCAGGCTTCATCTTCAATAGACCCTTGACCAACAGTCCTTTGACTAATTACCCAGTAAGGTTCCAAGTCCACCTGTTTCTCCACTACAGTGGAGCTTCAAGACTTGTGAGATTCTTGAGACTAGAATCTCTGAAGGTAATCAGTCTCTTTCCTGCTCATTCACCTGAATACTATGCAGTCTGTTCAGTTCTTCTGATAGCTCCTTTGCCTGGTGACATAGCTCTTGAAGCACAGCACACCTTCTGAAAAATAACTGTTGGCCCCTTTAAAAGTGTTTTTAATGTTAAACTAGAATTTCCTGTGTTCAAAATTGTACTTATTGCCTCCTGTCCCTCCACCTTCAACATGACAGAAGGGAGTTCTCCCCTTCCTGTTATCTTCCCCAAGCCAAATCATTCCAGCAGCCTCTCTTTCCCTTGTCCATCCTTGGCTATAGTCCTGACCATCTTGGAGTCTCTGCACTGGACTCTTTACTATACATCAGGACCTGTCCTGGGAGCCCAAATCTTGTCCCTGCATTCTCTCTGCAGTGTCAGTGGTGCTGAGAATTGAAGCTGCATATTGAAGCATCGCAAAATCCCTGAAGTCACAAAAAATGTGTCTCTTTCATGCAATTTCCAGCCCTGCAGCCTTTAATCAGGAAAATGAGACAAATTTTGGTAAAGGTTCACCAGCCTGATAAAGGACTTTGTAGCCCCTTTGTAATGTTTGTACTACATATTTGGAATCACAAGTTTTGAACACCCAGGGAAGGAAGAAGGTGCTTGTCAAACAGTGTTGTGTCACACCTCCATGAAGTAAGGTTTATTGAGGTATTAAAGCTCCTCCTCTTAACCTACCTCTGATCTGAGTTATTGAGAACTGCAATACAACCTTGGTATCTGACAAACCGTGAATATGCCTTGCTGGTCTGACTTTTTCATGTTCATGAAACATAAGCTGAGACTGAGAACTGATACCTGCAGCCCAAAGTTCACAGTTGTAAGAAGTTGTATCCTTATATGTAGATAAGAAAAATATATTTTAATAAGCTTGCTGGCACCCACGTGTCACTTTTTATCCTTCCGAATATAAAACTGGCTGATATAGATATTTTAGACTTATGTGCTGCAAGCTAAATAGTCTGTCCCAACAAAAGCGTGATTCTCAGTTGGAATATTTCCACTACAATGTATGCCAAAATGAGTGGACAATATTAATTAATATTAATTTTCTTCAAGGGCTTTGAAATTAAATTAATCGAACATTGCATTTATGGCAGAGCATGTGTAGTTGTATTACACATACGCACACACAGAGAGCACATAATTTGTCAACTAATACACATTAGTGGATTTAGATTATATATTCTGCTTCCTAGGCTCCCAGCTCAATGTATGCATTCATTGAACCATTCACTTTGGTGCTCAGTTATTGAATCTGCTCCACTCCTCTCAGAAGCTGATAGAGGTGGTGAAGGAAGGAAACCTGAAGTTTTTACATTTCTTTCTACAAGAAATGGTGGGAGAATAGTTGAATTTGCTTTCTCATTCCAGTCAACTATCAAGCTCCTCTAATACTAATTATCTAAAATGATACAAAAATCTTCATGTCCACTCCTATGTACTGTAAATATGTATGGACAGTCCATTGCCGATACATTCAGGAATAAACAAATTTATTTTGCTGTTTCCAATTCTGTGTGCTTTGGATAAATAATAGAAAACAAGGACAGGAATACTGCAGAATACTGCTTCCGCTGACCTCAGTGGACTTAATTTCTTTAGTTGCTTGTAAACTGATCCAACACTGGCAAAATCAAGCATGTATGAGATATTTTCATGGAAAGCATTATATTCTTTCAATCTTACAATTTGTTAGTGTGGATATTTTTGAGTGGAGGTTTTTTGTATTTGGAGAAGTAAGTACACTGAAGATAGACACTTTGGAGTGATGTTATTTGTCAACATGCTAACACAGATATACTTGACTAATTTAACTGTTCAGTGTTCTACATACTTAAAATGTCACCAAAAATAACTGTCCTTTACTGATTTGCTGCAACAGAGCTTCTTAGAAACAAGTGTCAAGACAGGACAAATATGCTGACATGGAGGCACCAACAATGGAGATGTAGTGTTGGCTCTGGAGCCATTTCAGAATGTTTGGGTTAGGGTGAGTAAGGTTCTGGGCACTTCAGACAAATATGCAAGCCTCCTCATGTTGTTCTAGTGGCTCTCCCCAAAACAAAGTGGTCAAAAAGCAGAAAAGACATTTGGACACTATGTATGATGTATGCCTTTTAATCTGTAAATGGCATAGGGTTGGTTTTTTTAAAGTGTCCATTTCTTTTAAGAGTTTATCCTCTTGTTACATTACCTAATTTTCCTATGCGATGTTGAATATAGCTTTTCCCCTTTACCATGTCCTCTTTTTCTGTGTATTTACCTATTTCTGCAGTATAGGTAGACTATAATGACTCCAGTATTTTACATCTGCCTGATAGAAGGGATGTCATGTTTTATAACTTAATGGATTTTTTAAAGCTAAAATGTAATCTTGATAAGTAGACCTTATTTTTTTCACAATAATTTAAACAAGGAGTTGCATAATATATATAATGTATGGTATAATCCTCCATCAGCAACTTCAGATATTTTGTACACTTTCTATATATCCTTAACATATAAAATGCAGGAAAATTTGAAGAATATATTGTCTTTCACTATTTTTCTCTCATGATTTTTTTGGTTTAGATTGAAAAAAAATTCTGACTGATAAAATGTACATTTTACCAAAGGTAAAGAACTGAGTAAGAATAAGGAATTCCCTCTGATTAATTAGACAAAATGTAATACGATTAGATGTGGATTCTTTCTGGTTAAATTTAGCTTACCACTTAGGAGAGATTCATTCACCATATTTAATTTAGCTGTAGTAGACTGTAAATAGTAAATATTCTCCAAAAATGAAAGCTTAATCAGTTAAAAGACACATCTCAATCTTCCTTTTTTCCACCTTACCTTCTCAAAACTTTATTGTTTTGGTTCCATTAAACTTTTAAGGAGGAAAGTGAGACCTCCAGAAATGTTCTCAGCTTTGCAACCTTGGTGAAAAGTTTGTTTATTCGTTGAGGCACAATCCTAGTCCGGCTGAAATCACAGGACCTTCTCCCCTGGGCTGCCCCCAGGCCAAGTTACATCAGAGTTTGAACTCTGCCTGCCCAGGGCAGGGCTGCACAGTGCTCCTGCCACAAGCATCTGCTGTCTCCTCTCCCCCCCAGCCCTAGTCCCTCTGCCCTTTGTCTGCACATTGGCTGCAACTCTCAGAGCAATGTCCAGCTGATACTTCTCCAAGTCTGGGGGAATACTCTTACATCTAGGTTGTGTGGTGATGCTTCTGCTGTTCAATGAGCCCCAAATGGGCAAGAAACACAGGAAAAGTCACCATTCTTTGTATTATCTGCATGCAGGAAACCTGTTCTGAAAGTCCCACTTCTGACTTCTTCATCTGTGTGACACACTATTGTGCCATCACTAAGCGTCAGGACCTTCAAAAATACAACTCAAAGGAGATTTTTAGAAGGTATTCTTTCTTATCTGTGTATGAGATTTTTATAAAGGGCTTACATTTTGTGTTCTTTTCTATATTAACAGGGAATTAGATTATATACTTTCTTTAGAAAGTTTCTAATGAAAGCATTACATGTTCCAGGATTTCAGAGGAAACAAATGATCAGGAATCACTCCCTGGGACACCAGTCCTAATCATGTTAACAACAGATCTACCACGAATTTATATGCAACTTGTATTTTTCTCGACTTTTACTCCAGTCTCTGTTCTGGCAAAACTGCTGCTGGAGAAACTGATGGAAATTTTGCTGGGAAGGTAGCATCAATATGGCACTTCCATCGTTTGCTTAGAGATGCAATTTACATCTACAAGTGGAGATTAAGCAGGAATACAGACTTCGTATTTATATTCTCTGTCAGGTGGATACTGTTCACACATTAAAAATGAAGGTGTAAGAAAGGAATAAAATAATAAATGCATAATAAAAGATTATGAGCCTCTAGGATTCCATTGTTTAATAACATAAAATGAATGTTTAAGAGAAAAAGGAAGATAAAATCTTCAAAGTTATGCAATTTTTTTTTCCCTAGAAGCTGGAGGAAATAGTACAATTTTTACGTGTCTAAAGATCTGACCCTTGTTTTCTACTCCAATGTTAAATGAACAGCTCTGCATACACATAGAACTTTCTAATCCTGATTTGTTTTATAAGAATGTAGATTGATAACAGGTTGATATATTACAGCAATGTCAATATCATCCTGAAGGTTGTAACAATGCTAAATACTGTTTTACTGTAAGCTCAAAACTCTGCTATTTCTGATCTTCTTGTTTCTAAATTGCAGGATCTGTAAATCACAAGTCCGTAGTTATTTTTACATTTTCTAACCTTGTGTGGAGCTAATGACACCAATGTCTTTGTCAAGGGTAGATACCAGCGTTAGTGTCTTGGGATCAATGACTCAGTCAGTGCCTTGCTTGAGATGAAGTGTGGCAATCCAATTTTCGTCACAGATCATCAGCAGAAGCAGCACATTATACAAATATTAGCACTTAAGCAAAACTTTAGACAAGGCCAATATGGACAAAAAAAGTAAGAGATAAGAGCTGGCTCAAGCCAGGGGCCATGGTCCATAGCACTGTTCACAAACTTCTCAAGTGTGCATCATCTGCACTGGGAATAAAGGTGTGGGGGGGTCATTGTCACTTTCGAAAACTAATGATGAGGGCAGTTCATCCATCATCACCAATGAAGCTGCAGAGCTGCCTGTGGGAGATTGAATAATACAGACAAGCCCTGCAGATGACCAGGTGTGCAGTGGCCTCTACCAGCTCAGAGCTGTTGATCTGAGACATCTAGGGCCAGGCTCTTAGGGGAATAAAAGCAGTGTGAACCTAAAGATTGCTAAAGACTGTGTTGATTCCCTCAGCTTCTTCAGGCTTTTGTGTAACCTTTGTGTAGCTGGCTCTGTGAGTTTTACCATGTTCTAACAACCTTTAAGAGCAAAAGGCTACCCTTGTTCCCCCAGGTTTGGATTCTATTTTTTGTTCATAGGATGAATGAGAGTTATTTGTGACCTGCTCTGGGGAATCACGTCTGGAATAATAAGACAGATGCCTTCAAACCAAAGAACTGCTTTGCATGATATGCAAATGAAAAGGCTTGCGCTACTGATTGCATTGAGGAATAGTTAACATTACTGGAATAAGTAAAAAATGCTACACATTTGTTGTAAAAAGGAAATATTTATGTTAATGTTTGCTTCAGCATCACTATAGTCTAAGCAATCTGTATTTAGATGTTGCACTTTGAATCATATCTCCTTCTGCTATGGGAATAAGGGAGACAGGTTTTGCAGTGGGAGATACTGTATTGTAAATAACTACAAAAACGACAAAAAAAGGAAGGAAACCAAAGTTTGGGAAGATGAAAGGATACTTCAAGAATCACATAGTAAATCATAGGAGAGCTAGGATAATACCTAGATTTCTCAATTTTGGCTCAGTAATCACATCTACTGGATATGCTGCTCCTCAATGCATGACATGAAGTACTATGTAAAAAAGAATGCACTAGATATTTGGGTGTTATCAACTTAAACTAAATCCAAGTAGTATTTAAATCTACACAAATGAGACTCCTGAAAGGAATCTCTGGTATGGATCCTGACAGGATAGTTAGATTTTCAGGTCTGTGAGCACAGAAAATCTGCTGAAATTATCCCTGTCACTTAAGCCCTCTGAGAGGAATTTCACAATAAATACTTTCCCTGCAGTGTATGCAGATGCAAAAGATGCAACAGGGGAGTTTAGAAACATCTTTCCAGTACTATGGAGCTTTAAACACTAATAAACAACCAAAGCAGTAATAAGTTTTCCATAACTATTGCCTAGTGACAGAGGCTACAGTGATAACAGATTTGCAGATTAGAAAATGAAACACACAAAATATTTTAAGCCTTTGCTTAGCAGGGAGAAGGCAAGCCTCTCAGTTTCACACAACAGTTGTCTATATTTGCATTTGCCTCTTCAGGAACTGCAGGAAGCTCGATGCTCTCATGACACCTGCGAATTTATGGTCATGTTGCCTTTAAGGATCTCAGACTCAGCCTTAGGACATCCTGCCTGCATTATCTGCTCATCAATGTAATATATACTATTCCCATTTCCTGTAAAACCTTTATACCTGTGTGTTTGCCTTGCACTGGCCACAGGAGAGCTCCTGGACAGATGTACAGGACACTGCTACGCAGGTGTGCTGTGTGAGAATAAGCTGGCCTGTGCACACTTTCAACTGTACCCTGATAAACAAGGTATCCCAAGAATTCCTTTATGGGGTAACCAATGAGTTTGCCCTGGATGTACTTCCCAGGTGTCCCTGTTGTTACACAGCAGGAGCCAGTTTCAGCTCAACTATCATGGCACTTCCAATGTGGTAGTGCCTAAGCAGATGCAGAGAAGGAAAATGCTTGAATGCTTTTGAAAGTCTGGATGCTCTATTTAAGGTCCTATGTGGAAGCTAAATCCCTCCCTAAGTTCACCAGTCAGACACAGACTTAACACAGTTTCTCAGTCATTTGAGGTTCATCCATTAGGGTAAGAATAGAGTTAAGCACATGGAAAAATACACCCTCTTGGGGTCTGTTGCAGTCTTTTTGTATCTCAGCTTTCCAGTTGAGTCAGAGGTAAAGAAAACCACAGCAAACAATATTAAAGTCATCCTTAACGGTTTCTTTCCCTCATCAAGATTTCCAAGGTGGCTAGTGACTTTGACATCTGAGGCTTATGAGGTCTCTGTTTTGAAATCCGTAAAAATTGTTTGGATTTCATAAGGAAAGAAAATTTGCTCCCAACTTTGTGTTGTCCAGTGAGAGATTTTTCTGTCTGTCTTTGCTGGAGGTGACTTATCAGAACATTCCTTTTGAGAAGGAGGTTTTGGTGCCAGTGGCTCTCATCTTGGTTGAAAAAGAAATACAAAATAAGATTTTTGGTATATCTTGGCTAAATTACAGCTGTCTAGTCATGTAAATTAATATACTAACTTCACTTGCACTCATAATCCTAATTTGCCTTTTAATTTTAATGACTAAAGTAAAAATTTGTACCATCTGGAAAGTCTCTCTTTATTTCCCCCCTGTTTTCTGAGGTAGCTTATTTAATTACTTGGCAAATGGTCTGCTTAATGCCTCTACATCTTGTCAATAATTTGTATGCAAAAGATGAACTCTTCTGTGAGTAATAGTTCCTTTGAGGCAAGACAAAGAGCAGAAGAAACAGTTTTAGATGAAAAAAATTGTAAGCATCTTGTAAATATGTTGCTGAACCACTTATTCTAAACAGTATGTCCACAGAGACTTTTATTAATGATCCAAAATACCAGAGCAGTGTGAAAAACTATTTAAATGGAGCCACTGTTTTGCAGCTTGCAGTACAGCCAGGGACAGCTGTCAAAGACAAAGGCAGGGCATGAGCAGGAGCGCATGGCTGCGGGAGAGGGACGTGGCAGGAGTGGTGCATCAGAGCTGGGGAAGCAGTGGGACTCACAGAAAGAAAGGAAGGCAGGCTTCAAGTGCAGATCTTAAGGTCCAATTCAGATAACTGCAGTCTCCATTTCCTGTTTGTAATTGCACCCATTTTTGGGAAAGGTCTTGTCTACATGCAGCTTGCTTTCATCACACTCAGCCAGAGTGTGAGGTAAAACACACTTTCTTCCCTTAATGTTACTTCCTCTTATGCTGCTCAGATCAAAAGAAGGAAGTTGTGTTTCTGTTACTGTAGCAGATTAAAAAAACAAAAAAACCATAAGTGAGGCAGGCTTTTCTTTTAAATGCCTTCACTGTACCTGTTACTCAGACTTTTTCAACTCATTATTTACTTTGATAGATGTATTGCAGTAGTTCAGCATGACTCAACACCCTTCTTTTGCTACTTGCAATGCTTGCCACTGCCTATCACTTGCATATAGTTTCAGTTATGTAAAGATAATTTGCTTTTGATAAGAATATTAGTGTCAGAAGAAGGGAGCACCAAATATTTAGCGTTTCACAGAAATTTAGCTGAATGCTTACAGGGTATTCTTTCCCTGCTTTGCAATAAAATTTCAGTTCAGCTCTTCCTGAAAGGAAACTAAATTAAACCACAACAGGGTACTTATACTACCCATGAGCAATGATTCAGCTACTTGGTGTTAATTTCTGAAGAGGAACTTTGAATGCGCTGTTCTTTAACCCCAGCCAGCAACTCAGTATGATGCAGCAGGCAGTTTATCACAGCAGCAGTAACTTTCCATAGATTTGGTGCAATAAAAAATAAAGAGGTGGTAAAAGTACAAATACAGATGTCCATAATGGCAAGGAGTCTCAGGGGAATATTAACCTGAAGAAGTAAAATATTCTTTTATCCTTAGCATTTTCACCTTACCTTGGCATGAAATCAGAGCTGAATGTCTAAGGCCAGACAAAAACTTTTCTTGACACAAAACATTCCATAAATAAGTTTTCATCTTTCCAACAGACTAAAATTTGAACTATTTTTATTACTTTATAAATATTTACTAAATTCCTTAAAATTTTCTAATTGTTTTATAGTCATTTCAGTCAGTATTTTGAAAGAGTTTTGAATGCAGGTGACTAAAAAAATATGATAAAATTTGTAGGTTTCTATTTACATAGCCAGTAGTTCATATAAAATAATACCTCGACTTTTGGATTTTCCTTTCACAACAGTATTTTATAAACTGTGCACACTGGTCCCATACAGCAACTTTCCCACACAGTAAAATCTTGATATTGTTTTTCCTTTTCCTATCCTTACTAGTGTATACAAATTTTTCATTCAAGTATCCATGTTTGTTACCTTACAAAAAGATCTGCTTGTTTTAGTTCTGTCACTTGGTATTAGGAGTTTAACTACTATGTGTAATCTAAACTATGTCCTTTTTACATGTCATCCAGATGCATTTGCAGGACATACTCTACTCATTGTAAAGCTTCCCTTTTACAAAATTCTCTGGATGAAAATAGTTTAAGCTTTAAATATATTGTGTTTGCAACTATACTTATTGAAATATAATTTCACATTTCTAACTGGAATACTTATTTGCTTAATATGAGTCCCATACTTCTAAGGACCAAATTCTGCAGAATTGTATTGGTTATTCACCAAATGTTTTTTAGTAACTTTTTGTTCAATCAGCAAATATTAATTAACTATCTGGCTTTGTCTTATGTCTCTGAGTCTACTGACCTAAAGTAAAAGGAAACAAAACATGAAAATGAGTTGAAATTGTACCTTTTCTAAGGTAAAGAGATGAAGCAAAAGTGACGTTATGGCTTTATTTCCCCTCTTATAGTGTAAAAAGGCTGTCTAATTTAATTATTATCCCGTCACTGTGCTAATGATAATTTAGCCTTCATAAATGACAGTCTAAATTAAAACATGGAACTGACCCATGGCACTAAACCCATTTTTTTTATTTTGTGCTATTTTCAATCAGATTGGAAAATTGCGTAACATATTATTACAGAAATACATAAAAACCTTTGAAGTTTTGTACATTATGTCATTGAAATGGGGTGTTTTGAGGGATTGGAGAGGTTTCTGTTAGTAGTTTCGACAGCAAAGTTTTAAGAAGCTTTTTTAAAAATAGAAAGTTAAACCAGAGTCTACATACACAGTGTTCCATGAAACCAAATACGTTACTGCTAAAGCACTGAATCCTCAGAGTAGAACTCCAACCTGTGCCAGACAACACAGTCACATTGCAAATATGTCCACATGAATATGTGAAAAAATGGTGCATGAAAGTGCCACACCCTGGTGGTTCTTATTTCTGTTGGGGCTGTGAGAAAACAGCTGCATTTCTTCTACATGAACTGGTTTATTACAGCCTGTCACCTGCTCTGCAGTGACCACTTTTGTGCACTCTTTTACCCACAGGATTGATCACAGCTATTCTACTGTTATCTAGCACTGGCTTAGTGTAACTTGGTGTGCTGTTTTAGAGGTAAATCAGCAGGAGAAATGAATCTGACTCAAGAGAGATTACAAGTCAGAGCTACAATTTACTAAAAAGATTACAATAAATGCAATGATATAGAGAAAAAATTTGGTTTAACCCACAAAACCCAGAGGTATAACCCAGCACCCTGACACATGAATAGATTGATGTTCATTAGCCCCTGTGCTGAGCACCACATGGTCCCCCCAAGTACAAAGTAAAAGGAAAGGAAAACCTGTTCATGAGGATTATGGTCACAGTCTTGTTGAGAGTGGCAGTTGCAGTCCCTGTTGAGGTTCTGTTCCTCCTCTGGATGCAACAAGTGGTACCAGAAGTCCCCAAACCCCAAGTTTATATATGCTTAGGTTCAGGTGGGAATGCCCACTACCTCCCCCCACCNCAGTATGTGGGAAATCAGTTTATTTGTGCTGGTTTAAAGGTAAATCAGTGGGAGGAATGAACCAAATTCCACAAAGATTACAGGTCAGAGTTACAATTTAATAAAAAGATTGCAATAAATACGAGGATACAGAGAAAAACTGGGTTTAACCCATAGGGACCAGAGGTATAACCCAGCACCCTGACACATGAATAGATTGATGTTCATTAGCCCCTGTGCTGAGCACCACATGGTCCCCCCAAGTACAAAGTAAAAGGAAAGGAAAACCTGTTCATGAGGATTATGGTCACAGTCTTGTTGAGAGTGGCAGTTGCAGTCCCTGTTGAGGTTCTGTTCCTCCTCTGGATGCAACAAGTGGTACCAGAAGTCCCCAAACCCCAAGTTTATATATGCTTAGGTTCAGGTGGGAATGCCCACTACCTCCCCCCACCGGGTGAAGAGCTTCACAATGGATGATTTAATTCTGTGAGTCATGGAATACTTTTGGAATTTTTGATGGTCTAGGTTGTTGCAACTGCCTATTGTGCCAATCTCTAATGGCCCTTTAGTAGACGTGACCCCTCAGGTTGGGTGTGAAGGTGCTGATGCCTCCCCAGAGGGGAGTTATCCCCTTTGAGTCACTGGTGCAAAACCAGAAGATGTTCCCCTGCCTTGCAGGGTTTAACACCCAGCTTGCAGCCTGAAGTGTCAGGTGTGCCCTGGGGAGTTGCTACAAATGATCCGTCATTAACAGTTCATCAGAAATGATATAGAGAGTGTAGAATACACAGTTTTGGTTACATCCACACAGTGGTCTGTGTATGGTCCCAGATGCTGTAACTAGGGCACTTGGTCATCGTGACTCTGATGGTTGCATTTGGGCTGCGTGAGGATTTTGAGGAGACTACTAGTCCCCTGCAGATACCTTTGCTGAAGATGAATCTGCTCTGATAGAATATTTTTTTCTCATTTCAGTGGTAATAACCCTCCCAAAGCCAGTTATTTATTATTATAAAGAAACTAAACCAATGTCTGTATGAAGCAGGTAACCAGTATAAATGGAAAACACCTACAGTTTCCTGCAAATTGGCTGAAAGAAGAGGAAGGAAAAACAACACTAATCCAGGGTGACCTCATATTCTCCCAGCAGTCTTTAAATGTTCTGGTGCCTTATTAGTTTTCTGGCCTTGTGCTGTCTTTGAATATGCAACTGAAATTGATACAGGATAATGTGATAGTTATGCTACAGGACATGCACGTCTTGCATTTCTGTTCACTATAAAAAAACCCCACCCAAGCCAGTTTTAATTACGTTTCTTTCAACTAATTCAGTTTCTCCTTTGAAATGTAATTTAGATGTGTTATCAGTGACATACTATTGATTTGAAAATATGGAAATGAAAGTAAAATATTTTTCCCATTTCTTTTCCACATGGCCAAATCTCTTTTATGGGAAGAACATATTAGAAAACAATTAATTTTGATCGTAGTAGTTGCTGGGGTTTTTTTTTGTTGATCGGCTTGTCATCTGGTTTTTGTTTGTTTGTTTGTTTGATTGATTGATTGATTGTTTGCCTGGTTGGTTTGCTTTTTAGGTCCTTAAGGCACCGAATGAATGTTACTTCTTTATTTTCTATTTTATTTTCCTATGTTTGACCAGAAAGAGCCTGTTTGGGGATATTACAAAGTGGTTAAGAAACCCTCTACTTGCATAGATGGCTTAAATGCTGTTATTTTCTGAGCAAATTATGCAGATTTACTTATGAAAACTTCATCTAAGCAAATAAATGATTTTTATGTATGTAATAATATTCTCCAAGTTCTTCCCAAAATCATAATGCTATGATGAGGTCCGGATATTGTTTCACAGAAAATTAAGCCTGATATCAACTGAATGAATATCAAATCTGTACCCAAGAAGACAGGCAGCTCTGTGAAAGACATGCCCTGAGTTACAGAGCTTGTTGGTCAGGAAATAGCAACGTCACATTGCTCCTTGGATTTTCAGTGCTGTATCTATACATTGTGTTTTGTTTTGTTTTATTTTTTGGGTTTTTTTATTCTGTTTTTATATAGAAATAAGTGAATGATCCATGTTATTTGCTGTTGCCTTCACCTTTCTGAGCAATGTGACACAGAAGACACGTTACAGGCAGTGTTTTACAACAAGAACAAAAAAAAAAAGAGAAAAATGTTTATTGTTCTGTGACCTCACAAACATATTTTATGCACGCAGATAACCTACTAAGATACAGCAGTATTAACTTGCTTAGGTAGACTAAGGACCTAATCTCAATTGTTTCTGAGTCATGTGATAAATAATATAATTTCCCATTTTTCAAACAGTCCTTGGGTATTCTCCTTGTAACATTATACTTCATGTCTGGCCTTGGGAACCCGTGGTGTGTCAGGGCAAGTTTACTGAGCAACTCCTATAAAATGCTGAGCTTTTGCAACTCAGTGTTTGGTGCCATGTGAGAAACTCATTATCAAGCCACAAAAGTGGGGAGTAAGTGAAACTTCATTTTATCATGGTATGGACAGGAGCATCTTTTAATGGATTTGAAATTCTGAACCCCTACTAAGAAAATCTGCCAATCTGGACAATTTATTATGTACAAGCTTAACAAAATTATAGATTTGTCATATCCAAAGACTGATGGGAAAATACAGATTGGCAGTAGGTTAAGAAGTCAAGAAACTTCTGGTACCACTAGAAAACAATTTTTATTTTTTTAAAAAATTATTTCATGAAGGTAATATTTGCAGAGTGACTACCAGGTCTTGACAGAAGTGTTGATCAAATACAGCAATAACATTTCAGATTAGGAAACAGAATTTGTGTGCTTAACTGAAACTAAACAAACATTGGACAGAATTGTGGGGTTTTTTTTTTTGTCCAGCATTTGATACTGTAAGTTATTTGCCCATTTAATTAAAACAGTATAAAGAAAGACAATGTTTGGGCCGGAATTACAACATGGGAGGTGCTCCATGGTACCAACTAATTTTAAGTTCAAAATATGCCAAGGTAAAACAGAGAAACTTTTTTCCACTTTCT
>VWZG01000136.1:191-18433 GCA_013396735.1 Grallaria varia | reverse complement strand
TATGGGTTGGGCTTACTTGTCTACTGCCTGGCTTAGAGCTGTAAGCATGCAGTGGTATCTCTGTACTCACTAACTTCCTTGTACACAGTCACAGGAGGTTTGGCTTAATCAGTTGTGAGCTGAAAAAGTAATATAAATTGGAACCTTTTGTCATGAAGTATTTAAATGTTGATATGATTTAATGGCTTTGGGGAGAAAATTTAGCATGAGAGATTGTAAGAAACAAGAAATCGATTACATGTAAGAAAGGACTTGAACCTCTAATCAACTATTACCATATACAGAAGGATCCCTAGCTAGTTGTAGCTAAATTCAAATGGGATAATGGTTAAATTTTTTGTTAATTCTAAGTTTTATCAAAAAATGGCATTCCTATTCACTCTTTATCTAGTTTTGCATAATACATGCTTACAATGAGCTATGGAAATCTTTCACTATGTAAATATTGAAGCATATGCTACACAGTATCCATAAGCAGTAAGGGTTTTATAGAATACAGGCATCTGTACAATTTCTCTTTATTTTTGTTGTGAAAAAAGAGCCAAACAACTTCTTGCTGAAATTAACAAGATAAAGCTTGATGTAACTAGTAGGAGTGGGCAATCATTTAAGAGCAACTTTCTGACTCCGTGCTCTTTCTGTGATAGCGAGGGTAAACCCATCACAATCACATCCTTGACTGCCAGTTTCCCTGATCAGCGGGATTTAGCAGCTGCTGGAGGTCTGGCGTTACTCATTGCAAATCCTTCAAAGAAATAAAACAAAGGGTGGTGGCGTCTCATCAAGAGGAAGCTCATGTAGCTAGGTGCCAGCTTTGCTCAGTTAGGATGTGGAATAACTCCCTGAAAGCATACAGGGAACCCCTGGATTTAGATGTTTGAGTGCCTGTTCTGTGCATGCACTGCTGTGCTGCCATCAGATGAGGGACTGTGTGACACCACCCTACACTTACATGTGGGAGTCTCTCACATGTTCTATACCTGCTATTCTCATGAGTTATTGTCATGCTAACTGTATTTAGCTTTTAATTACTTACATATCCATTTTTGTAAAACATCCATCTATTATATAAGCCTGTGAGTGATTTACAAATTAAAGCAAACTCAAAACAAATTACTGCCAGTAGTACATCACAAAGCAGCCTGCAACTAGCTGCAGACAGGAATCCTAATTCAATACATGTAAGCAGTGTGAATTACACAATGTTATTTCCATCTTCAAACAATGGGAGCTACAGTTAAAAGTTACAGTACTTGTAGCCTGGGATGAAGAATGTGTACATATAGATTGAGTCAGACCTGACAGCAAAGGCCTGGAGACCAAAGACTGAACCAAATCCAGTTTTGCAGTTCCAGGCAGCAATTACCCACATATAGAGCTGCTATGGCTGGCTGGAAGTTGTGGGAAAAGTAGGTGTAAGAAGCTTTACATTGCACTCTTAGGGAGAGTAGCCACAGTTAGTTTGATGGCCAAAACTGAATATAGTCTAGGAGTTTTAAAACATGAAACTGTCCTTTAATTGTTTGGTTTTGGTGTTTGTGGTTTTTTTTTCTTCTACCTTTCATCCCATGTAGATGTTATTTTGTTTTGTTTCACTTATTTTTGTTCTTGGGAGGGATTTTTTGGTGGTTTTGATGATTTCTATTTGGTAGTACTGACTGCCTGTAAAATACTGCTCCATCAAGACAGATAGAACTGCAAGAGCATAAAAATTAGAGATGTCCACAGTGCTTAAGGATATTCAAAGGTGGGGACATTTCCTGACTAATGCTGCGAACCAGGACCAGCATCTGCATTTTGATGTTTTGTTCATCACCGTGTAAATACAGACAGAACATTTTCTACATAAAGATGATTTCTGGGGCTTTCCATCTGGGTTCAGCTAAGATTTTCCATAATAAATTGCTGTTGAAGGTTTCATTGTCATTAAAGGTTTGGTTGTGAACGTTCATGTGTGGAGCTTTTCTAAAGTTTTTATATTTGTATCTAACATACATAGCATTAATCTTTCACATTAACATTGTATCCNGAGTCTTCATAATAAAAAAAAGAATTAGTTGGTTTTGTGATAGTGTATAGACCAAGGTGTTCGGATAAGGTTCTGAAGCTGAGAGTCAAGATTTTAAAATATCAGAGGCAGTACAGTGAATCATCTTGCAAGGCTGTATAAGGCATGAGAAAGCATTGAAATAATCCTGGCTTGATGGACTGCAACAGTTCTTGTTGGTTATAATTGCTATGCTAATATTATGTCCAGCATTTGTCCAAAAGGAAAGATGCCAATAAAATGATACATTCATTATGTAAGTATTTTAATATGTTTTTATCAATACATGCTAGAATGGATTGCCTGACATTACATTGCAGAATTTTTAAGTCCTACCTTCAGGCAAATCTCATGCTTACTAGCAAAAATGAAAGTCTGAAATGCTTTTTAATGTATATTTAACAGCAGATAGTCTAGTGATTACTGATGTGTATTCTCTCCGGATTTTTCCCTTGCTATCAGAAGGCAATGCTAAGAGACAACATTTTTACACATTTATGCTATCTACATCCATCAGATCCTTACTTTTTACGCATTTTTTTAACTGTCATTTATATCAAGACTACCAAAAAAGTCATCTCCTAAGTCTAAACCATACCAAGATTGCAAGCTTAAAATCAATTGCTGGTAACAGTCCAGGAAAAGAGGGAGTAAGGCACAAGTTTTATGTGCTATTTTTAAGACCTTTTTCCTTCCATCAAATTTCCCTGTGAAACGGCCCATGAATTACTTTAGTCTTACGTCCGCTTATATTTAAGAAGCAAATCTATGAAATGCATTTATTTAGCTCTTTCTCATAATGTTACCATTTGATAGTGATTAAGGTACAATTTTTGGTATTTTACAATGCAGTTCACAGCAACAATTCGGATTTTACACTAATGTGTTGTAAACAGTAGCATTCTACATAGATCACTTTTGTTAACTTAAAAGTATTGAAAGCATTTAAGATCACAGGGTCCTGTGGTCTGCATTTTGTGGACTCTGTCATTATTAAACTCAATCTGTTTTTCTGACTGTGACTCTAAATACAGTATTTGCATGGCTGAAAAGTTTGTATTTTTTTTTAATCTAGTTCTATTAACACCATGTGCATGTTGTTTTTTTGAGCTTAGTGTTTTCATGTTCAGGCAGCAGAGCACCTTCTATTGAATTCAATAATTATGCAGAATCAATAATTTTTTTTCTTTGTGTTTGTCTTTGTTGTTTCTTTGATATGGCCTCTAGGATGCTGCAGGCAAGGTGCTGGACCGCTGGGCCATCATGTCCAGGGAAGAAGAGATCATTACCCTTCAGCAGTTCCTGAGATTTGGAGAAACGAAGTCTATTGTGGAGCTGATGGCAATTCAAGAAAAAGAAGGGCAGGCTGTGGCTGTGCCATCTTCAAAGACGGATTCAGATATAAGGACTTTCATTGAAAGCAATAATCGCACCAGGAGCCCAAGTCTCCTTGCTCACCTGGAGAATAGCAACCCTTCCAGCATTCATCATTTTGAAAACATCCCGAATAGCCTTGCATTCCTGCTTCCGTTCCAGTACATAAATCCAGTCTCTGCTCCACTGCTGGGGCTGCCTCCAAATGGCCTCCTGCTGGAACAGCCAGCAATGAGGCTCCGTGAACCAAGCCTTACAACCCAAAATGAATATAATGAGAGCAGTGAATCCGAAGTGTCTCCTACACCTTTCAAGAATGAGCAAGCATCCAGTAGGAATGCTTTGACCAGCATCACAAATGTTGAGCCCAAAACTGAGCCAGCCTGTGTCTCCCCTGTTCAGACACCTACGCCAGTCAATGATTTATCAAAAACAGAACACACTAAAAGCTCATTCCGAATTCACAGAATGAGGAGAATGGGGTCAGCCTCCAGAAAAGGAAGAGTGTTTTGCAATGCATGTGGCAAAACTTTCTATGACAAAGGTACTCTTAAAATCCACTACAATGCTGTGC
Source organism: Grallaria varia (assembly GCA_013396735.1). Taxonomy (NCBI): domain Eukaryota; kingdom Metazoa; phylum Chordata; class Aves; order Passeriformes; family Formicariidae; genus Grallaria; species Grallaria varia. The sequence continues at coordinate 14,438 of VWZG01000136.1, read as the reverse complement.
ACCTGAAAATCAAGCACAGGTGCACTATTGAAGGCTGCAACATGGTTTTCAGCTCTCTCAGAAGCCGCAATCGCCACAGTGCTAACCCAAATCCCCGCCTCCACATGCCCATGCTAAGGAATAACCGTGACAAAGATCTAATTCGTGCTACATCAGGTGCCGCCACTCCTGTCATAGCAAGTACAAAATCCAACCTAACTTTAAGAAGCCCTGGACATCCACCAATGGGGTTTACCACTCCCCCTCTAGACCCTGTACTTCAGAACCCTCTTCCTAGTCAGCTGGTCTTCCCAGCTTTAAAGACTGTCCAACCTGTTCCTCCTTTTTACAGAAATTTACTTACACCTGGAGAGATGGTGAGTCCTCCAACCTCACTCCCTACCAGTCCTATAATACCAGCAGTGAGTGGCATGGAGCAGCATCCCCCTCCTCCTTCAGAGTCATCAGTACCTTCAGTGTTGATGCCCACTCCAGAGCCCAATGCAGACCTTGCCCCCAAGAAGAAGCCAAGGAAGTCAAGCATGCCAGTTAAAATTGAAAAGGAAGTTATCGATACTGCTGATGAGTTTGATGATGAAGATGAAGAGGTGAATGACAGCAGCACGATGGTGAATGACATTGGTCATGACAATCACTGCCATTCTCAGGAAGAAATGAGCCCAGGCCTATCTGTGAAAGACTTTTCCAAAAATGACAGAAGCAGATGCATTTCGAGGCCAGACATAAGAAGGGCAGACAGCATGACATCAGAAGACCAGGAGCATGAAAGAGACTATGAAAATGAGTCAGAGTCATCAGAGCCCAAATTGTGTGAGGAATCCATGGAAGGCGATGATCGCCTCCATGAACCTAGTGAAAAATCTATGATGCACAGTGACAGACCAGATGAAAACCACAATGACTCTTCCAACCAGGATATCATTAAGGTGAAGGAAGAGTATACAGACCCTACATACGATATGTTCTATATGAGCCAATATGGACTGTACAATGGAGGCAGTGCCAGTATGGCTGCTCTTCATGAAAGTTTTGCTTCTACATTCAACTACAGCAGCCCTCAGAAGTTCTCCCCAGAAGGTGAAATGTGCTCCAGCCCAGACCCCAAGATCTGCTATGTTTGCAAGAAAAGTTTCAAGAGTTCCTACAGTGTGAAGCTTCACTACCGAAATGTTCATTTAAAAGAGATGCATGTCTGCACAGTGGCTGGCTGTAATGCTGCGTTCCCATCACGGAGAAGCAGAGACAGGTCAGTAAATATTAATTGATTTTCTACATTATTAAATGTGTTGAATTATGTAAAAATAGGCAGTTTAGGATATATGAAGAAATAGAGCAATGCAGAGTAATGACAAGTGACAATTGTGTTCCCATGACACTCAGGGAGATTTATCACTTTAAAGATATTCATTGTTGCTTGGCATGCAGAGCAGTATATATTGTGCCATCCTCTTAAGTGACTAGCTAGATAATAAATGTCATTATACTTTCTATGTGCCTGTGAATATGTGTATTGTACTTCTGTTTATAAGCTCCAGCCTTCATTACATTTATTTTCTTCTCCCTGCAACATTTAAAACAAGAAAACCTTGTAAAATTTATAGTAAGTTATATTCAATACAAATATCTCCATGCATACATATCAAACAATAGAACTAGGAAGGAAGGGAAGGAGTGGATGGATGGAAGGTTGGATGAATGGGTGGCGAGAAAAAAACAGAACTACTGGAAAAAAAATAATGATTTCCGTCTCCATAGGGTCATGTAAAAGTAAACAAGAAGCATTAGAAAATTATTCTTTATTATCTTCAGTTTTTAAAACTAGATGCTATGTTGTAATGAGAACAAGTAAATATTAAGAAAATCATTGTCTCTTTCTTGAGTAGAGTGTACACACATCTCTATCCACTAGGGTCATTTTATCTTCTTTTCTGCATGTGGGCAACTTCCTTCCCCACCAATGGGAATTATGCACATTCAGAGAGAAGAGGCTAGACCCCTACATATTTTTAATATCAAGCAGGGTATTCTTCTGACACTTGAAATGACATCATGCCCTAGCTATGCTGCATCAATACTGAAACAGTTGGGCTTAAGCAGAAGCAGCTGGTCCATAAACACTTTGGTTTGATGTGCTTTGGGGTTTTTTTGTTTTGTTCAGGTGGAGGGTTTGTTTGTTTGTTTGTTTGTTGCTTTTTTGTTTCATTTTGTGTGGGGGTTTTTAATTAATATTTGGCTTTTTTTTTTTTTTGTTTGATTGGGTTTGTTTGGGTTTTTTTAATAGATTATTCTTTTTGATTCCTGAGGAAAATGTAATATAAATGGAATTTGTCAGGGTGATAGGATACCAGCGTTATTTCAGACGTGTAGATAAAAGTGCTTGCATCTGATGATGATCATATTGTCACAGAATCAAATCTCTCTGGTTCATGGAGTAATGGTGAGATTGGTTCACCTTTCTTCCTTTACTTGTGTTTCATACTTTTCATTAGGCTGTAAAAATTCAACAGATGCAGAAAGGAAATTAAACCTAGCTAAACATTTCACACACAGCTTCTAATTTATTTGCTTTTTCATTGGAATTGACATGGTTTGACAGTGAATATATCGTATCTTATAAAATGAAAGCAAGTTAATGTAAAGGATACTGAGGAGCCAAAATTCTGTTTTGATGGAGAGTCCAGCCCCCAAATATCTCATGTCTTCTCTCCTAATTTATGAAATCTATTAAACAGAAAAATAGGAACAAACATAAGAATACAAGTTCAAAACAGATAAGAAGGAAGTTTGCATTTCAATAGAATGAAACTACTGGACATGAAGCAGGTAAATCTAAATTAAGACTCCTTTTCTTGGGGTGTTTTGACAAGATTTAAGAGACCTGAATTTGACAAGGGAAGAATGTGAGTCAGTGGCATGCTCAGGTTACAAGCGTGCAACCCTTTTCAGTTCCTGAAACTGCACGGGTTTTGTTAGTCATGAATTTGCCTTAGTTGCTCTGTTCACTCAAATGAATTATGAAGTCAGTCATGTACTACACAAAGCAGCTTTGCATTGAGCATATGAGGTAAGAATTGTCTAGCTTTAGGATTTGGAACTTTATGCAGTTAATTAAATTGCAGCAGTAATACATTGATAGATCATGGTAATAATAAAGTTATCATAGTAAAGACTTAATTGTTCTTAGAGAGAGTGACTGTGCTGACATACATAAAATATGTCTAAGATCCTGAAAATAGGGCACATTTGGAAAATATTTTGTCAACTATGTAAAATACTCCTATTAATCTTATTGAAAGCAAGCCATGAAATAAAAATCTGATTCAGTAACTTAAAATTCAGGCTGCATATTTAAAGATAAAATTATTATTTGCATATAATTTTCAGTTGTGTAAGGGACAAGGCCATCTTTTTACATCATTCCACTAATAACATTCAGAATATGATTCAGTTACGTGTTGCACTTGGAAAAAAAGAAATGTGTGGGCATATTATATCCTTCAATTATAAAGATATAAGAATGGTTCTATACCTTAAAAAATTTGAAGGTGTGGTGTAATTTGTGTGCCCTTTCAGATTTGGTGCTTTGTTAGTACACTAGCACTCCTGGTTTGCAACAGTAGTCTGGAAATGCCTTGAAAGAATCAGGAAATTTTTTATGGTTCATGATAATTCTTTTCGATACTTAAGTGAGGAACATCTTCAAAACTTCCCTGGGCTATCCATTCTTATCCAGAAGTGTAATGACTAGAAATGTGCATGTCAAAGAAAGCAGATGAAATATTTAAGTGACATTTTAAATATAATTTTCTANGCATTTTGCTTTTAATTGCTGTATGAGAAATAAGAATTAGATACCTACAGCACACAATAATAATTCCTGGATAATATTTGAAATGGATTTTGGACATGTTAGAAAAAATTTCTGTGATTCGCTTGTGTGTGAGTCACATAATCTTTAACTAGCTAGACTAGCTTAGAATTTTGCACTTTATTTAAAAAAATAATTTTTTTCTAAACTATCTTCTTAATGAAATCACAGTCCTAGCTATCCCATAGCTTGCAGTCTTTATTTTTAGTCATTTTATTAATAGTATTACTGGTTACTAGTAATCCCATTATAACTAGTTAGAGGTCTAAAACACAACTCTAGCTATGGTCTATAAGAAAATACAAGCTTGTATGCAGGTAGATAACACTGGCTGATCTTTTTCGTTTCCTTTAGAGGCATCTGATTTGGCTTAAGTCGTTTTCCAGTGCAACTGTAGTTAATCGAAGATTTCATTATATTCCCCCTGCCCTGTACATGCACAAAACTCCAAATTGTTGACAGTGGGTGGAGCTGCTGTAAAATGAGCTTTGCAAGGGTGGGGTTGTGATACAGACTGCTGGTTACCAGAGGCAGCAAATCCTGCCACGAGCAAGTGCAGGGCTGCTTTGACTGAAGAAGGGCTTTTATCTGTGCCAGAGCCGCAACTCTCCCTTTGTAGAAAGCATCCTGTAGCAATTTATGCTAAGGTTAACCAAATCTAGCTTTACCATTCCTGCATCGTTTGTGCCGAGGTCAACACCTGCATAAATATGTTTCTGCCAAATATGTTGGAAGATCTTCTGAGATCTTCAGCTAACCACTGCTAGTCCTTGTCACTTAGGATCAAGATAACCAGAAGATTGGAGTCCCACCTCACACGTGTGTTTTTCAGCTCAGGGCAGAGGAAAGCAGAGTTCCAATCCTTGCTGTCAATGTATCAATAATTCTGTTACTCCTTCTAAAAATTAGAGAGTATTGCTTTCAAATAGTAAAGTTCTGCTGAGTCTAGGGCTTGTTTTTTTTAAAGGGCCTTTTTTTTTTTTTTTTTTTTCTGAGCTACAAGGAACATCACTAGTTAAAATAACCTTATACATACCTAGATATTTGGTTTTTTTCCTCAGACTGAAAAGTCCTTCTGTCTTTTCCTGGAAGCACTAGTCTTCAGTAAACCACTTTTTCTTCCATTCTTCAACAGTCACTCCCTGAATTAGCTCCTCATCCATTTCTGTTTCTGTACCTACTTCAGATGTCCTTTCTTCTGAAGGCATGATGTTCAGGCTAGGCATTGTTGCAAGAAGGCAATGGAGAGTATATTGCAAAAGACACCATGTTAAAAATTTAGTCAGAAACAATGTCATAAGCCTCCTTTTGAATGGAGAGACATCTTTTTTCGAGTAACTCATTAGCTGGAAAAGAGAGAGATGAGAAGAAAGTAAGTTCCTGTGAGAACTGTACACTTGAATGGAAAGATTTGTCCTTGTGGTGTGACTTCTCTCTGAACTCAGAGGAGATGCATCCTGTGATCGAGGAGAAAGGGCCTGTGGCTGCAGTGGTTAGATTCTGCTGGGATCTACTTCATCAGTGAGTCCTGCTCCAGCAGACACTGAGTTTGTCTTACAAAAAGAAAGTTGTGGTAGGTCCTTGAAATCAGCACTGAGGTACAGCTGCTCAGGGGATGATACTAAGCTGTGGATGAGGTATGCAGATGGGAGGAGGAAATAGATATTTCAAGATCAAGGGGACAGCAATGCCGAAGTTTCGTCTAAAAGTCTGCGTTGAAGAGCACAGGCAGAGGTGATCTGGAAGGTGCAACTTAGAGCAGTTGGCACCATTTCTGCCTCTCAGCTAGAAGAGTCAAGCGTTTTGTGGTCAGAACAACTGATGAAACAGGAGGCAGGTGGACCTTTTGTCTTTGGTAAGTCTTGCTGAGAAACTACTGTAAGATTTTAAGGAGAAATAAAGCCATCTTTTCAGTCAGCCCTAGTACATGCTAAATCCCCATTTCACCTCAGTACTGACACTATTAAAATATGGGTTTTAGGCTAGGGCACAGCATTTGTAACAATATATAACTGCATTTTCCTTGCTCTCAATGTATGAAAAATAAATTAATTCTCAATGTACCTGTTCAAAGGAACAAAGCAAAAACTTTTCAATTTCTCTGTCTGCGACTTAAATAGGACTAATAATTGTGCAGATTTATCTTTTAAGTTTTCTCACAAAGTGAGCATGCATGCATATATGTGTGTGCATATGTGTTCCACAAGATGAGAAAGGTAATTGAGCCCCAGGAATAGATTTAAAAACAAAATAATATCTGCTCAAGGTTATTTATGAATAAATATGAGGCAACTACTGGTGCCTGGTGTGATCATACCACTTGATTGGGAGTTAAACCCGTCCAAATTTGAAAATATAAACCCCTTGATTTTTATGGAGCAAGACATCTTTAGGTTTATTAAATCCTGCTGATGTCTCCAGAACTAAATTTGTGGAAATATCGGCCTCTGTGTAGCTGTATTGGAAAAGCAGAGACATACTTCTTGTCGAGTTACCTGACTTCCAACCCTGTACAGGTGTGCTTAAATAAATTAACATCAGTTACCTATGCTGAGCCACTGCATACATTATCAAGGGCGGTGAAGATGTGAGAAAGCTGCTACTTGCCACCTGTTATCACCTCCTTGACACTACAGTACCAATTTTTTCATCATCTTACTACGCTTGGTATCTTCTACAAATAATTTTTTAGAGAATTATTTTCATACATGCACTCAATTTTAGCTCCAAGGAATAAGATATTTTGCACTAGTCCGTGATAACTATTACTTTATTCCCCCAAATATAATTTGTTGTCGTATACAACTTGAATTTCCTGTAACAAGAACAAGGAAATCAAGTTTTAAGACATTAGGCATTTGATGAATCATTTTTCAAGAGACAAAAATTATACTGATACATTTCTTAAAATATAAACACATTTGCACCTGTACTGCTATTTCTGGAACTGATGCAGTTCATGAAGAGACTAGCTGCATATCCAATACAGCTGAATGAACCATTAGGTTTTCTCTTGCAGAGTCAGTAAGATGTGTGTCATTGCTAATATTCACATAACTCTTCCTTACCCAAGAGAATCTGGATCATAAAGAAACATTTTGTGCCACCTCTAACACAGATCTACTGATCTAACCTCTTCCATGAGTAGTCATGTTGAACAGACACTACCTGTCATATTACATACTCACCAATGTGAATGAGAGAAGCAGATTTAAAACTGAAACACATAGAACCAATTTCAGCATAAGATTTTTAAAAAATGTTTAAAAGAAAATAAATAAATTGAAGCAAGAAGCTACTTATGTGAGTAAATACTGAAGGACCAGCTCTGGTGTGGAGTGAGGTTTTTTACGACTACATAGAGTCATTTGTTCTGGATTTGAATTGAATGTGGCTGTTTGTTTTTTTAAAACAACTTGCTGTCTTCATTATCTTGTTCTGTTTTTGTACAAATGGTATCACTTCGAAAGAAAGAGTACAGTTTCTTGTGCAGTTCAAGAAGTTGCATTTTTATGTGTACTTGCAAGTAAGTCAAGGAATTCTCAGTGACCTGAAAAGCTTATTTAACCAAACTGCTACACCAGGATTAAAACAGTTGGGAACCATAAGTAAAATATTGAAAATACTTGCCGAAAGCGAAACATACATTGAACAATATTTTCCCCTGATATGTGTTGTGACAAATACTGTACATATTTAATGTGTTTTGTCCAATTTTCCTGCATAAATTCTGTGTGGTTTATATTTGGTGAAAAAGGTTATTTTATAAGACAGGACTGCGAACATGAATGCTTGTCATGATATCATGGTTGCCCCTAAGTTCCTAGGAAATAATTGGAAGAACCAAAACTCTTATCCAGAGAGTGGGAGAAAGCTGAGTATTTTCCATTTATCTGAGTAAATATAAAGCTGTTCCCCATATGCAAAAACATCCCATCATCCCTAGACTCTTTTGGAAGCAGGGTTAACAAAACTCTGCCCACATTAGTTCCTACAGAGAAAGGCTCTAGCTATTCTTTTAATGGTGGAAGGCTCTAAGATTTCTGCTGAAGTGAAGGAAGCTGTACTTTACAGATAAAAGGTAACATCAGGGCACTACTTCCAAAAGTCTGGATGGAACAAGACACCTTAGCTCGAGAGATGTGGTTTTCTCAGGTACAGGGGAGAAGTAATGAAGGGTGAGGAAGTCAAATTTCTGGCAGGAATAGCTGTGAGTTTACTGCCCTTTGGATTTACAGCTCTCAGTGAAGATAGAGACACTCAGCAGGCAGTCAAATGCCACCATACAGACATTCATGATACATTCGTCAGCTGTGCATGTCTGTCTGAAAAGAGAAACTTTCAACTGAAGAAGGAAACTTTCTGTCAGATTTTGCAGCCTAACCAAAGATTACTAGTAGCTGAAGCCATTTCTTCTCCCATTAATGATGATGCTGCTGCTTTTCCCCCTAGGCCTGAACCATTTCATTCACTGTAAAATGAACAGAGTGACTATGTTGAGGTATGTACAAATTAACATGAAGTTACCTGAAAGTAAGAAAACTTGTGAGGCAAGTCCTAGGAATGACCTAGAAAAAAAGTAACCCCAAAGGGGGAAAACTTACCAGATGTAGGTGACTCCAAATATCTACAACAGTTTTTTGGATGATACTGTGTGAGTCCTACCAGTATATCTAGATAGAAGCAGACCTTTTAAAATACTTTTAGAAGTAAAGTTATGTAGCAGGTGATCAGTATTGTAAAACAAAGCTCATTTGGATTTCTGTTGCATTGCTTTTTTACAAGATAGGTCTTATCTAATGAGACAGGTGAGATGGGAGTGTTTTCCACTAAAATGTCTTATTAAAAGATGTTGCTCAAAAGTAGCTGGTAATTCATGGGCTCTGGGAAAAAGAAACCCCAAACCCCAACCTCTCTAAATCTGGCACATCTTTTAATGGTCATAAAAGCTGTGAGTGGTTAGCAAATAGGACAGGGAGCAATAGCAGTTTTTTGAGGTAGAGCCTATAGTTGCAGGAATATAATGTTAAGTTAGAAACGATTAAGGGTAAAGATAACCATATCACTAACTAACTGTCTCAAGATGATCCTGAAGGAAGATATGCAGAGTTATTGTTGAGGGTTAAGTGATCCACAGGGTCAAGAAAGTGCAAGTGCACTGCAAGACACTATACACAGCTCTATACTCCCGCTTAGTCCTGTTCTGCAGTACTCATAGTCTGCTGTTGTTTGTATCTTCAGAAAAGCAGTGCCACACATTATGTACCAGTGTTCTTAATGTTGTGCTGTAGGTATTACAGTAGAAACCATGCATTCTCATCCAGAATGTACACATGAAACATTCCCTTTATGATATGTCTAGAGTTGTGTCCGGTGATCTGTTGGAGCCTGAGGTAACCCAGGAATATCTCAGGTGAGATACCACTTGTGGCTCATCACAAATTGACCTTTTAATGGCAAACAAAAAAGAAAATCTAAGGCTTGTTGTAGGGCTTCCTACTTTCCAGAAACATCTTTTAAATTAACAGCTTGCCTTTTGCTAGCAAACTTTTTTATTATTGTTATTATTTTAATTAAGAACTTATTTGATTTTAAGCTTGCCATAAAAACATTGCTTTAAAAGATCTAAGAAATAATTAAACATTTTTACCATAAGGCATTATATAAATGGACCTGGAAGAGAAATTTGAAAGTTTTATATTTGGCAGAAATGTACTCTTTCATAAAGAAGGGCTTTTTTGGCATTGTGTATAAATGTAATGTGAGGGGTTTTTGTATGGGGAAGAGCTGGGGAAGAGAATGCAAGGATAGGACTGTAATAAGAAGATACCTTTTTCTGTCACTTTGTCTTTAAACTATATGACTCTGAAACATAAGATGTAAATTACAAGCTTTATAACTTGTTATTTCCAATGCTACTGATTTTGATTCTAGTGCTTTCCAAACTTTATTGATTATTTTATTAATTAGGAAAAAGTGTTCCCCTCTTCCAGTTCCATACATTTTTTCTTTTCTCTCCCACTTCCTCTCTTTCCCTCTTTCTAGTTTTCTCTCTTTCTTTTTCCTTTTCTTTGTTATGCCAGAATAAAAAAGCAATTACAGTTCAGCCACTTACAACTGAAAATACAAATGGGACATAGTTAATTTGCTGCCTGTAAATCTTACGTTGTACTCTTGTGTTTTACACACAAAATGTGAAAATAAAAATAGCCCAGACACCTATATACGTGTGTGTGTCTGTGGATGCATGTACTGAAAGGAAAACTATATAGCCATGTTGTTAGATAAGGTTCCAAAAATACAATGGATAGAAACAGAACTTCAATTCCCTCCCAGAAAAGGTAAATGAGCCCTTGTTTCAAGAAGAAGGTGCACACAGATGATATATTATGCAAGACTGAGAACCAAGGTTTCATGAGGAGAGGCTTTGGCAGAAAGGATAACAGATCCTGTGCTGTATGTCTCTCAGGTCTGATAGCCAGATAGGGGAGCAGCACTAATTCTGCAGCCTTTTTAGTCTGTTCTGTCACAGAAGGGGCACTGCTGGGTCAGTCAGCTCACTAGTAATTGTGTTTTACAGACTTCTAAAGCAATTGGCTCAGTCAGTCCCAATTCAATAAACGTGTAGAGCGAGAGTGAGAGCACTTTTGTTCTATTTTTTACTTGAAATTATTTCATTCAGCAGTCTGTCTTTTTTATTACCAGGATTTGACATTAGCACTCCAAGCTATATTAGCATCCATTTCAGCAGTTCAGTAATGGTATTAAAAAAACACTTAACTTCAACGGTGAATGGTTGTATGACAGTACCATAAAAATCCACATTAAAAAAAACTTATGTATTTGTCCCTGCAAATTATTTTTCACTCATTTAACCACTTCAAAACTGCACTCTCCTGACTGGTGTTTGCAAGAGCTTTAGCAGAGGAAGGGCTTGTAAAGGAGCTGCAACTGCAGCAACAGTGGCATAAAGAGAAAAATGAAGACTTTTAAAGAAGAAAAATGTGATAGGAACATGCAAGCACACATACATGCACTAGAAAGACCTCTCATTTTGGGTGGGTTCCTCTCATTCATCAACTGAAGTAAGATTTTTAAACTCAAATCACTTGAGGTAAAATCTTTGGCATCTTCCACATTTCTGGGATTTAATTTTGAACGCAGCACTCTCCAAGCTTGGGACAGCAGCCTAACTACCTTGGCACTGCAGTACATTCATAAATGACTGCATTAGGTTCTAAATTTTGATTAAACATTCTGTAATTAATCAATGGTAGACATGAAGCAGTTGGCAAGGTCCAGAGCTGCAAAATGTTTAAGACATAAAACATTACAAAGTAATTAGAATGTGCTCCTTCAAGAGAAGGATTGCCTTCAATAAAGAGGTAAATGATAGCATCATGTTTATTGTGGACGTAGGCAGCCAGTGCAATATGATAAACTGCAGGAGATACACATATCAGTAATCATGCACATTATTAGTGTCATTAATCATAATTCTAAAAATATGACAGCAGCAGCCAACTTTTTGACCAATTTTGCCTCTGCCTGTTGGCCGTTATAACTTCACTAATAGACTGCAGAGCTCCTCTGTGTGGCAGTTTGCATTGAGAATGGAAGGTTAATTATATTTGAGCTGCTGATTCCTTCTCTCCTCGGAAAAGACTGAGCACTTTGACAATCCCAGGAGCTCACTGCCGTTAAACCAGTAAAAGTACTTTATTGAAATTTTCTTTGTTGGTCAGAAATGAGTAGATGTTTCAAATGAGATATAAGCGCCAGGCTGGGACAGCCACTAATGTTTCTTCCAAAATAATCCTTGGACAGCAAGCTGAACTTAGATATCTTTGCACAGTCTCTTGTGGATGAGTAAAAAGTTGAGAATTTAATAACTGCTGACAATAGTATGTATGGAAGAATCTCAGAGGATTGAAATTACTAAGGAGTTAGGCCATCAATGAAGAGAGGTTATAGGATAATCAGCTATCAGTTGACCTGGTAGGAGTACTTATTTAGTAATGTAAAACTGCTAATAGAGTAACCCTGTTGAAGCACCACATCATATTTGGTTTTATAGTTCCTCTGGTGTTATATAAATGAATCAGAATTTTTAGCCAAAAAAAAAAAAAATTAAGAATGAGAATTGTTATTACGTTGTGACCAAAATAAATGGTTTGCAGATTTTCTGTGGAACCTGAAATTGTACAAAACTACCCCTGGATCTAGGCTTTATTATGAATTTGAACTTGAGGTGCAATCAGTAAAGAGTCTGGGAACCTCCTAAGCAAATCACGAGATAATGTGTTGCTGTGCATCAACATCTGAGAGGAAAGAATTGGTTTGAAAATAGAGTTGGTGCTAGCAGTTCTGACTGAGTTTTATCTTTATTTCTGCATTTACTGAAACTTGAAGCTCAGTAAAATTTATGAGTGGGATGCAGAACTGAAGGGACTGTTTGTGTAAAAACTTGCAAAATTATCACATTTTGCATGGCTGTTGTAATAGCAAAATAAAACGAAAGATGAGAACTTCTGATTACAGAACTTGGATCATGTAATAGTTAGATGATTTACGTTGGAAAAGAAGTGTTACTGCATGCAGTTTGGCAACAGATTCTACCTGGATGCTGGTTCAGTACTTAAGGGAAAATACACCTACTGTGAAGGATCAGGAAAACACTTCAACACAGTTGAGATGAGGACCTAGTACATGACTGCACGGCCCTGTATACATCATCTGCATGGCTAAACTTCTTTTTAGAGCTTGTGTAGTTTGTAGAAACAGCTTTGGACTGACCGTGAATGGTGCTCAGCACCTGCTGTTTCCATCGGAGACTTTATCATACATATGACGACATCATGCATGTAACATTGCTATACCAAGTTCACTTAGGAAATATTCCGTCAGACAAGCCTTTTTATTCTGAGCTTTCTCAGCCAGTCCCAATATTAGACAAGAGTGCCAGCTCTTCTGTAATGTGTCTGTTTCACTTCCAGGCAGCTAGTAAAGTGAGAGGTTGAAGTGTTACAGCACAGTTTTGATCTGTTCTGAGTGAACTTTGGCAACTATGCCAGTGGTTGTGCTTTTTGTTTGTAATATTTTTTGATCTTTACTGGACAACAATAGTATACATTAAGAGTACAACATGACATCGATGTTTTTGAGTGTACACAACTCTTGTGAAAGTGTAATTCTGTTCACACCATAAGGAATGTGTCACTAAATACCTCAATAGGTATGTGCTGTATTATTGGGCCTTTTAAGAATCCTAGACCTGACAGATTTTACCTTAAAAATTATTTGGTAGCAAACATTGCCAGTTTCACATTTAACCAGAGTATTTGCTCACACAGTCCTATCCTGCCTTCCCAAATGCTATCTCTGCATTAACATTTTTTATGCATTCGACGGTGATGACAAATTGTTTTCTGACTCTAACTGTGGATTAAGTATGCAAAAGGTATGTTTGCCACTGCCAACAAACCAATAATTCTCACTAACATCTTCAGAGTTACAACATTTATGAAGTTGCAAAGTGGAGTAAACAAACCATCTGTTTGGCTTTACCATATATGTCATGCTCTCTTATTAGCATATTACGATTCATTTAGTAAACAAATTTGGTGATTTTGTTCATGTCAAAGTTAGAGGGAGCTTGAAGATGATTAACATTCCTGGGACAGGCACATTAATACATTGCTTCCTCTGCAAAGTTAAATGGCTTCTCAGGAGAATCACCCCTTGTTGACAAGATGAGACTGTCAATTTTGTTTGCCTGCCACATTAGGGGCCGTAAGGGGATGGGAAGCTCTGAGAAAGAGGAGCAGTGTAGGCAGCATAATTCACTGCGAATTGAAAAGAGAAGTCTAATTCTGATAAATGGTCGACCCCAATACATCCTACCTGTTATTACAACAGACGTGCCGTATCTGTGCAGTAAATTAGTTAAACCCCTAAAGAGTTTGATGGGAGCTTATCTTCAAGTGAATAATTTGAGTGTAGAGGGAGCTGTCTTCGTGACCAGTGTGAGTGATTTGTTTCATATTGAAAGGGATTAAAATGACTGGGCTCCACATCTTTAATTTGCAAGAACTTGCTTGTCCTTTATTTCCTGTATTTAATAAGTACTGTGTTTTTTTACTTTTTTTTTTAATAGGTGCTGAACTGTATTTTACCTTTTGGATTTTCTTCCAATGAAAGGTTAATATTTTTCAGATTCTATGCAATTTAAAGCCTCAAGAACTGATGCTATTACCCTGTTCATGTAGAGATGCTACGATTTCATTGGGTAGTACAGTATTTTTGCCTTAACTTGTTCGACAGTCTAGCCCCTATATATATTTCCCCCCTCACATTTAGAGGTAAATTAAACATGATCA
>VWZG01000124.1:39811-53848 GCA_013396735.1 Grallaria varia | reverse complement strand
TTGGTTGTGGTTTTTTTGGGGGGTGGGAGGGGATTGTTTTTAATTTTCTTTGACCCACTGAAAAAAGTGTGTATAACAGCTATAGTAAGACATTATTGAAGTTGCAAGAGATGAATTACTGGAGTTGGTTTTGCTGTTCACAATTTTTTTGGCAAGTTTCTTTAAAAAATGGCTTTCCTTTACAGCCTGAAGTACTTGAACAACTGAGTGCACTGAAGGAATTTTGGATGGATGGTAATAGACTAACACTTATTCCAGGGGTAAGTTCTTCTGCTGTGTTAAATATTTAGTATTTCAAATCACAGTGGTATTTGCCTTGTCAGTGATCATGTAGGTTGAAGTTGCTATGCAATTTTAATGTTACTTAAAGTCAAAAGGCAAAATGATACTTAAACACTTGACTAGTCCACTCAGAAATTATGACTGATTAGGAGGGCTGGGTTCACAGGTTTGGTTTTTTTTTCCCATAGAAATTACATACTTCACATCTAAGAGTTATATTTCAATTAAGGAAAAGAGTAGAAATCCTAGATCAAATTTAAGGGTGACTGGTCCTTCCAAAAATTGATTATTTGGTGTTATCAAGCAGGAATTTGCATGATAAATATGTTATGTGAATTTTTACTGGTCATGGGTTTAAAGCAAGCAGTGCCAATTTTAGTGCCGTGTAAACAGGGAGCATCGCCAGTTCCTGAGAAAATGTTCTGTTGACTTTGTCTGGGTTCCTGATGTCTCTCAGGATTACATGTGGTCCAGACTGACATATCATTACAGTACTGTGCTTATGTTATAATAAACTAGTAAACGAGTATTTGAACTTTAAGAAGCAGCTGGCTTGTTTTCAGCCTTAAAATCACTAGCAGTCTTGTGATGTGTGACATTCTTGCCTATGAGAAGTCTTCTCTACTGTTTTTTCTTACTTAGCTAACTCTTTCTTGAAGAGGTGAGTAGTTTGATTGTAAAATACAAACTGAACATTTGTATTTTATGGTAAAATAAAACTGTATTTCTGAAAGTGACTTCATTTTTCCTATGAAGATTTTAGTAGTATACACAAATCTTCTAGCTTATGCTTGGTTCATATGGAGTTCTAGCACAAACTTACATTTTGGCTTGTTTCTTTCAGTTCAGTACAATTAGGGATTCATCGTTGTTTTTGAGGTTAAGTAGGATGCAGTTTTACACAAAAGACAAAAATAAGCATTAAGTCTTTACTGGAGCGTAATGATGTTCTTATATTATCTGTCTCTGAAGTCTGTTCTAAGGCTTCAGTTACTTGATTCACGTTAGGGACATGCAGAGTTACTGTGGTGTGTGTGTAAAAACATCAGCTGTGCTTATCTGCACAAAATACTTCATTATAAAGCTTGGATGCTTTGCATAAAATTTATTTCAGCACTGTGAATAAGTTTTTTCTTCTGGCAGTACATTTGAGAGACAGTTTGTCAAATCTGCTGGATTTTTTGGTTTTGAGCATGCATATTCTAGAATGTGTTAATTTCTCTTGCTTTTAGTTCATAGGCACTTTGAAACAACTGACCTACTTGGATGTTTCTAAAAACAGCATTGAAGTAGTTGAAGAAGGTATTTCAGGTTGTGAGAGCCTGCAAGACCTACTGTTATCCAGTAATTCACTTCAGCAACTGCCAGAGTCTATTGGTTTGTATTTTCAGTTAACTTATGTTCTAAAAACCCTGTTGTTCAGAACCGAACACTTGAAAATAGAAAAATGACATTTTACATCTGTTTCAATTGCTGAAAAGTGCAGTTTTGTAATGTGTGGCTTAATATAAGCTTATAATTGTTTTGGAGCATTCTTGACTTTTATTCAGTAGTTTTTAAATGGATGAGAAACTGCTGTCTGTGCCAGAAGAAAACAATATTTTTAGCTCCTTGCCTGCCCCCTCCCACCTTCCACACGCACTCAATGGCTGACACATTGTAAAGTGGCAAACAAGTTCTGCAAACTCATCTGCTTATTTCCTTAGGAATACACCACTACAGCCATGCCAGGGAATAGGGAACATGCGGTTGCTTGCCCATAGAGGGGTTTTTTCCCATTAATTAAAAATTAAAACCCAGCTTAATGAACTCAAATGTCCGTTTTGATTTACTTGTTCCTGTTATTACAGGTTCCCTGAAGAAAGTGACAACACTTAAAATTGATGAGAACCAGTTAATTTATTTGCCAGACTCCATAGGGGGGTAGGTATTTCACCAAAATAAAAAGTTGAATTGCTTTTCTGAACACTTTTCTGTGGCTTCTCTTTTGGAACTACTTGATTTAATTTCTTCCACCTGGTGAAGTCTTAATAAAATCAATAGCAAGTGCTTTCATGTCTTCTACTTTGAAGAATGTATGCTCTTATTATTTAATACCAAAATACATATGTTCCTCACTTAATACATCTACCAATCTATAAAAGAAAAATTGAATGTGAAGGAAAACCAGTTACTTACAGGCTGTCAACTGCCTGAAACTGTTTTTTGACAGTAACATGGCTGTGGCAGATATTGCAAATGATGGAACCACTATGAAAAATATTGTGAAAAATAAATCTGAACATGTATTTATCTTGTTTATAGGGAGAATTTTTGCCTGTTCATCAGCAGGGCTTTTTTAAATATATATTTTTGTATATTAAATCAAAAACTTGCAAATAGTGACAGAAATAATTGGTTCAGAATTAAGTGCTGTACAAATGTAGTTTGTTCCAATTTCTTTTTATCTAGTATAATTAATGTAGGCTTTGTTGTCAGAGTTTACAAAATACTGCATCACTGCCAGATTCTTGGGTTCACTTGAAATTCTTTGCTTGTTCAGAGACTGCGCTCAGCTCCATTTTGAGTGTGATCTGTCCCGTTCTGAATGTTGTCAGTGACTTACAGCACCATGTTGTCATGTAGCACGCAAAGCTTGATGCTGCTGACCTCCCTGTCTGCAGTGAATGGTCCCTTCTGAGTACAGTGTAAAGGTGATTTTAAAAAACTGGGCAAGCCTAAAGCACAACCAAAAAACAGACAGTCTACCAAAGAACAAAACCCCCATCCCAAACACATTTTAGGCAATCAGTAAAGGATTTTTCTTGGATTTTAACTCCCTAGGGTTTATTTTGAACTACATTTGAGATTAATAATGAATACTGATGTTAACATCTTTTTAACTTCAAGTATTCAATTAGTGTTGGATTAATTAAACTGTATAGAGGAGTAATTTGTTTTTTTTTTTTGCAGGTTAATGTCAGTAGAAGAACTGGACTGTAGTTTCAATGAGATTGAAACATTGCCTTCATCTGTTGGGCAGCTCTCTAATATAAGAACATTTGCTGCAGATCATAACTTTTTAACACAGCTGCCATCAGAGGTATGTGTATATAATTACAAAACCGTAAAATGAATATTTTAATGTGTTTTAAACTATACAGTCTGTACAACTTATGGATAACAAATTAATAGCTCTTGAGTAGATTTTCTTTGTGCATGATTTTAAATGAGTATGTATACAAACATTGTTTTCAAACAATGAAATTCTGATTTTTTTTTTTTAAACAAGTAGAAATTCATTGCTTGGATATTGAAACAAAAATGTTTAATATCTATGAATAGATTAATTATATTTTACAGACAAAATAGCCTTAATACTAATTGTATTAAACAAATAGTTTTATTTGTATTAAATAAAAAATGAAATAAAAATTGTATTAAACAGTAAAAATTTGTATGTTTAGGTTGTGAAGAGGAATTAATTCTTTGTGGATTTTTTTTTTTCAGATTGGAAACTGGAAGCATGTAACAGTGTTGTTTCTGCATTCTAATAAGCTTGAATTTCTCCCTGAAGAAATGGGTGATATGCAGAAATTAAAAGTCATCAATTTGAGCGATAATAGGTTTGCAAATGCTTTTATTCAAGTAGAATTTGTATAAAATTCAATAGTAATGCTATGAATACATTATGCTATCTTTCCTTCTCTCATGCACAGCTTAGATATTTAATGTATTATCATTGTAGTCTGGGTCTTGCAGTTCTATGGTATTAAGCTGTCTTTACTTAATGACTTGGCACATGCAGGTTCACTACATTCATGATTGTTAGTGTGTGTTTTTCTGGGTAATTAAGTTTGGTTATTTTCATAAAACTTTAAATTTTTACTTAAAAATTAACAGCTTCCTCTGTGGCAAATGGAGCACCCAACCGTATCACAATATAGTGTAAGATACTGGTGTTTTGGGAAGGAGGAAAAGAGTTGTTCTTTATTAGAGTTGATTGTTAAAAACAGACAAAATGTTTAGCTTTGGGGAATTGCTAGTTTATAGAATTTAAATATATTGGGAGCGAGAAGTCTTATGGAGCTATCCCTTCTGTTCTGTCAATCCAGCTTCTCTGTAGTCGATCTGTAGCTTGATTTATCCATTAATGCCAGGGCTTCCATATGCAGAGCAGCCCCTTTGCAACATACCTACCTTGGAGAAAAACTTACTTTTAAGTGTAGTACTTTTTCCTTAATTGACATGTGTGAATATTGACAGATAAAATGCTGAGGATTTGGATTTATCAATTCACACTAAATGTCTTCAAAATTGTATTCAAGTTGCCCAGCTGAGTTAAATTCAAGTTACAATGTCACTTCTGTTTTTTAAGCTACTTGCTAAGCTGGGCAGAAATAAGTTTTTCTTGTTTGCTTGGGATTTTTTTAATTTCAGTTACAGCTTTGAATCTAAATTACATTTTGTAGCCTTTCGACTCTCAATAGTTATTAATTTAAGTTTATATGTAAATGTCCTTTTAAAACATTTTACAGGCTAATGCAAGATCATTTAACAGTCTTAACAATATGGCTAAATGTATTTACATAAATTCTTGTTGTAATTTACAGACTGAAGAATTTACCATTTACCTTTACAAAACTGCAACAGCTCACTGCTATGTGGCTATCAGACAATCAGGTAAAATTTTTTAAAATTAAAAATAGATGATTGTCGTCAGTTCCATTAGGAATAAAGTCAAGTACAGAGCCATCTGTTAAATAACAAGACCGTGTACTGTGTATATGCATCAATACTTCCCTGACATTACTGTGTTGATTCTCCTGAAGTAAACAACACTGAGCCTACCTGTCTCTGGAGACTTGTACTTTTGGCAAAGTTCTGTGCTGTGAGGAAATGCAGTTTAACAGATGCTGGGGGCCTTTTTTTGTTAGTTTTTGATTTTCTTAATTGAAGCTTATTTGCACAGGGGAGTTAGCGATGATAAGCTAGTACTTGAATGTGTTGCAGGCTGTTGCTTTCACAGCTATACCAGTGGGGAAACCTAGCGTGCCTGTTTTTTGAGCTAGGTTTCTCACCACAACTTTGAACTCTGTCACTGACTGAGTTTCAAGCTATTAAGCAGTAACTCATGTGCTTGTAGCTTGTATTCTTCCTTAGTCTTAAAGCCTTCCATGCTATGCTGATTTTCTGAATGGCATCAAGGTGTCCAGGGGCTGTCAGAAATCCACCAGTCTCAGAAGTGCACTTTTACTAATATAGTAATTTCAGGAATCCTCTGCCGTTTACTCTAAGGGGTGGAACATACTCCATGTGGTGTCACTATGAAAAAAACAACTACAAAAATTTTTCTTTTTATATGATTGTCTGCAGCTCTAAATGGCCAGATATATCTGTGCATTCTAGCTGAGCCTGCTTTGGAATGGTAGTAAGTCCCAACAAGAAACTGGGTTACTTTTTGAATATCCAGTGTTCACTTTTCACTAAAGCTGTTAATTGAGTTCCTTTCCTCAGTCAAAGCTAGTCATCAATCAAAGGCAGACATGTTAATAGCTTTGTTTTGTTAAAATTATTCAGAGGGGAAGCGGTTTAATACAGAGTATTAAAAGGCAGAATAGTCTTCAAAGTCATGGGACAGGCAAGCTCTGTGATATGTAGATAATATTTAATTTTTTATATATATTCTCACAATATATCCTTCCATTTACTTTCTAGTCCAAACCACTTATCCCTCTTCAAAAAGAAGCTGACCCTGACACACAGAAAACAGTGCTTACTAATTACATGTTCCCTCAGCAGCCAAGGACTGAGGATGGTAAGGATTTAATACCCTGTCAGAGTGCTCACTTTTGAAAAGAATAATGGGAAGACTTCCTGCTAATGATTTTCACTAAATAATACCTAAGTATAAGTTTGAAGTAAACTTGTAAGTGATGATGAGTTACATCTGATGAATGAGAACATTAACTTAGTGAGATTTAGATATTGTTAAATTCTACAGGAAGCTGTTTCAGTAAGCAAGGTGAGGAATGGACTGGCAGGATCATGTTTTGTGATGGTTTCCACTTCCCGGTGTGATACCCTTGTTCATTTTAGCAGAGCTTAACAGTTCAGGGTGAAATTATCTTTAGCAGGTGTCAGCTTCAAACTGACTATGTTCACAAATTATTAGCCAAATTGTTTCCTTCATTACCAAGTACATATTTTTGAAAAGTGCACAGCATTGTGTTTTATTTTAAAATGAAATAAAATTGATCCCGGAAAAAAACATTGCTCACATTTACTTTGAACTGTTTTATAAAAGGTTAGGCCCCAAAATTTTAAGACCTTACCAGAAAGTTATTCCTGCAAATAGTTAGGGAAACAAGTAAAATTCCAGTAGTAATCCCATCATGAGTTAGGGAAAGACAGTTAAATCTCTTTATTTCTCTACTTTCTTTTCGCTGCAGGTAAGGAAAAAGCTTGTGCTGCTTTAACAGAAATGGAGAGGGGAGGGCACATATTAATGGAAATAGTTGAAAGCTGATGAGTTACAGCATTTGTTGTTCCAGGGCATAAGTGTCTAGTACACTGAGAGAGAAATAATTAAAACCATCAGCAAAACCAGTAAACTGTGCATGGCTTTTAGTGCCTTCCCATGCATCTGCAATACCTCTGATAGAATGTGAGAACTATAAAATTTGGAGATTCACTGTAGTTCAAGATTGTTCCTCAAACATTCACTCCATTTGAACCTTTTTTTCCCTCAGGTGCCAGGGTTTCTTTCTGTAGACAAGGAAAGGGTTATTTGTTTGGCTGAAGCTGACAGGAATGACCTGCCTCTGAGGTGGTCATTCCAAATGGAAGGTTTAAAGTTCAATACATAGTTTCTCAAAATTTTAAATTTTCAATTTTTTTTAAAATTCTCTATCAATTTCTTTTTGGTCAGGAAGTCTTAGTGATAATGAAGTCTATTAGAATATTTTCAAATATGTTGGAATTGTAAATTTGCCCAGTAAATGAATAGCAACAAATATTCCGCTGCACTTAGCGAGCCCTAAAATTAAGTGTTTTTCTATTTCATACATAAGTCATTATTATGAACAGTCTTGGTATTGCTATTGAAAGATGTGCATTTGCTGGAGTGGTAGTGGCAGATTTATTAGACTGCTTGGCATGCTGTAGTGGCTGATGTAACACAGAGTCATGCTAGAATAAGAGACAGTGGGTACCTAAAGCATTTTTTTTTTATCTCTTGCAAAATTAAGCAAAAAATACTTGTTTGTAAAACCCCTGTCAGTTGTATAACTTCTGCAAAATCATGCCTTTACCTCAAGTATTCGATGCTTACATTTTTTTTCAGGGTTAGTAATAATGCAGGGTTTTGTCTCTAAGTCATTTTTACTCTTCATTTTTAAATTTTGATTAAATGAAATCCTATTAATGTTCTTAGATGTGCTCAATGAGAGCAATTCACTGAAGTCAGGCTATATAAATCTACAAAAGTATCATTTGCATTTTTATATATATGTACACACACAATTTTGTATTTATATATAGAATAAAAATACTTTTCAGCAGAGTTCTGCTGGAAATTTTCACATATGAATGTTAAGATTAGTGTGCAGCTGGGTATATTATTTGGTTTTTTGGTTTTGCAGGTATGGGTTTCACTAGTATAAAAGCACAGCCAAGTTCATAAAGTAGTGGCAGTGGAGCTAGTCTTCAGTTAATGGTGCTCCTAGTCTTTTAAGAATGCACAAAAGCACACCAATCCCATCCAGGAGAAAGAAAAAGTATTTTTTATTTTGCGTAGTATATCTTATAAGAGCTTCTTTGGGTTGTCTTTTTTTAGTTATGTTCATATCTGATAATGAAAGTTTCAATCCATCTCTGTGGGAGGAACAGCGGAAACAGCGTGCTCAGGTGGCATTTGAGTGTGATGAAGACAAAGATGAGAGAGAGGCACCACCTCGGGTTAGTACTGAATTAATTTTTGAGTACTTGGTCTTCCCTCCCTCTCACTTCCCCCTCTTAATCTCATACTTTTCCTTACTTTGGCTGTGTGTTTCACTCTGCTGAATAAATCAAGTAATCAGTGATTAGTTAAGAGTACCTAGCAGGATGAAACACTGTGATTTGGATTGGGTTTTTGTTTGCTTTTAGTTTGGGTGTTTCTTGGGCAGATCATTTTAAGCAGGGTGCAAAGGAAGAACTCTCAGCTGATAAAGGCAGTGTATGGCCTAACTGGGACACTACCTGATTAGGGATGGTGTGGAGAACATTTGTGGGGAGACAGTGATTAATCCTGATTTTTTTTTTTAAGGGAATTACAGTTGTCATAATCCTTGCTTACAATCAATGGACACACTGGGGAGAGTGGGAGTGAAAGTGATTCATAATCCTGCTGGGTTTTATAAGTCTTAAGTCTTCATCAGCACAGGTAGACTCAAATAGCAAAGTGGAGATCCTAGATTGTTCAGTGATTTGCCCTAATTGATTAGTTGTTTTAAAACTTAACTTTTAGTTGTGGCCTTTATTAAATGTAGAACATTATTGGGTTTTGTTGTACAGGAGGGCAATCTGAAGAGATATCCAACTCCATATCCTGATGAACTGAAGAATATGGTGAAAACAGTCCAGACAATTGTACATAGACTAAAGGATGAAGAATCTACTGAAGATGTTGCCAAGGAGTCTAAACGAGAAGGCCAGACAGTTTCTGTAAAAGATGTGGGAGTAAAGGTTAGAGATAATACTATCTTCTGGTTTTGGAAGAACTTCCAAAGATCTTAGGTGTCATTGATTCCTTTTCATTTTCTTCTCCCTCCCCTCTAATGCTTTAGCAAGAACAATTGTCAGATTACAGAACATAATTTACCTCTCCCTACCTAAGAAAGTCTGTAATTAGTGGCTGTTTGCAGTAGCAATTTTCCTCCTACAGTAAGAACAAGGAAAGTGAAAAAAGGGAAGAAACCATGGATGAGTTAAGGAGCTCACTTCTTCAGTTTCTTGAGAAATGGCATCTTTGTCATTCTCATAATCCTCTTCTGTCTGCTAGACTTCACAATGAAATTTGGGATGATCTCTGAGGATCTTAGGCTGCCCTCATGAAGGTTTTGTACAATAAATTGCGAACGCAAAAATAGCAAGCTGGCAAAGGTGTCAAGAGTCCCTAACAGGTTGAGGCAGTGTGATAGGACTACTGTTTGTTGCAGACATAGAATCATTGTAGATACTGACCCTTTTGGGTTTTTTTCATTTAACTGTAAATTTTGTGGTACAAATTGACACCAGTAAGAAGAGTCAAACTAATGGATAAAGGGTAGGGACTGTACCTTAGTACTCTGTGGAGATTTCTCAGCATTTCTTACCTGGTGCATTCCATACTTTATTATTTCAGAGCTCAGATTTTCCCATATTTTCCCAAAATATATCACATTGACTCTAAATACCATATGCTGTTGAAAACCCTTCAGGATGTTTTTTCTGCTAATGTTCTTAATTCTGTAGACTTCAGAAACTGGTTCAATAAAGAACAAGGTAGATGAAAGAAAACAGTATTCATCAGGAAGCTCTGTGCAGAAGCCTAGTGAACCAGAAGCTGAGCACAGCACTGCAAATTCACAAATGACTGCACTTGTTAAAACATTGCAGAACACGAAAACAATTGTCAACCATGAAGACATGCTTGAGGTACGGCATTGCAATGAGCATTATAGCAGTGAAAAGTTGTCCTGGTGTTGTATTGAATTTGTTGCTCTGGGGGGTGAAAACTTCTGTAGACAGTAGAATAAAATTGCCATCCATAAGTGTTGTAAATTCAGATGGTTTGCAATGCAGTATTTTGCTTCAGATTACAGCAAGTAAAAGTTGAAATTGCTAATAAAAAGTTCATGATGAAAGATACGTGCATCTAAGGAAAAAGTAAACTCAACTAAAAGTTGATCTAAGCTGTGAAAAGACAGAATTCTAAAGTTATTGCTTATCAGTACTTAATTAAAAAATCAATTTTAATTGTTGCTTAGAAAATATCTGATTAGTGAGAGCAATAAAAATTTTTATATCCAAATGACGATGCACATGTATTTCAAGTGAAAATTGGAATGTGGGTTTAAAAATATTTATTCCCCTGTGTTTATTAGTGAGCTGACAACAACATTACTTGGAATGTATTTACCTCTTACGGTGAGAGATTTTAAACTTATGAACTCTGCACATCTCTCTGACAAACACCATGTATTCATTTATTTAGAAAGTTTTATATTTATGACAAATTTTGCAACTTGTCATGTAATTAGGTCCCATTTGATCAGTCACAATCTGTAAAATACATTTTCATAGTTTCACAGGCACTTTTTTTTTTTTGCCTGTGTTGTGTAAGCAGTGGAACACACATATATCATACTTTTGCTGAAGAGACTTGGTGACAGGCAGTTGTGGCGATTGCTGGCCACTTCACCACTAGCATGTTCCTGCTTCTACTTGCTTTCCAGAAATACTGTGTTTGACATTTTTCTTTAATTTAAAACCATGATTCAGAATATGATGTTTTTGTCTAATGATAGTGACAGCAATTCTTTGTAGATGGCTGTATGTCAGGAATTAAATGAGGCTGGGATAGTGAATTCCGTACTTCCATGTACTAACCTCCTGGTAACTCTGTTGCAGAATCCAGGTGTCTAAACATGCCTGTGTGTAAGTTCTTCGTTTCAGCATTGATTATACTTGTATGTCACATCCAAGAGGAAGGGCAATGTGTTAGATGTAGTGAAGGTTGTTGGTTGTTCTGATTGCAGATAAAAGCAGATGGATTTTTAGTTTTTATTTTTAATGAGGACTACCATAGCTTGTTTGCTACATCTCAATCAGGTTTGTCCTCCCTGCAGTCACAAGAACTGGCCAGATAATTAGTATCATGGGAAGGTGGTGCTCCAACAGGTTCCACGCATTAACTGTTATAAAACAGTAAAAAAAGTGAACACTGGCAGATGACTTTTGCAATTTGCAACATGGATTTTGTAGCATTTGTAGTAGGAAGCATGTTTATTTACTAGAAAGAAATGTCCACTTTAGGGAAAGAAGGTTTGTTGGGGGTTTTTTCCAAATCTTACTTGAAAAACAATTGGTTTTTGAAGGTGATCGAATATAGGGCTGACAGTAGGATACTGAAGCAGTTGCATGGCTGCTCTTACAGCAGCTTTGTCTCTTAATCTCTTTCATAAGTGCACTGAGCTCCGTCTTATGGTTCACAACCAGTGATTTCTAGCTTAAATGTATTCAGCATTGCTTTATTTCTCTGCTGTTGCTCTTGAAGTTTAGAAAAATTTCTTTTCCTTTTGGAATTTAACCCCAGCAAGGTACCCTTGCTCTTTTTTTGCTAGACTAGGCAAGTCAAGCTCATTCAGTCTTTTCTCACAGCGTAGCTCTTCATTCCTAAAATTGTCTTGGTCATGCTACTCTATAGCTGTCTCAGTTTGATTTCTTCTCTGCAAGACCAGTACCCAGCTAGTCAGTCTGCATTGTTTGCTGGTTCAGTGATCACTTTGGAGGGAACTTCCAGTTGATTCCAAGTCACTGCGGTAGAACTACAAGCTACATCTGCTTGCTCCAGGCAGTTTTTTGTAGTTAAAGTTACCTGTTTGATTGTCATCCCATGGAGTTCATCAGTGACAATGCAAGTCTGCATGTGCTACTACTTGAAGATAATTCAGTTGACTTGCATTACAGATGTACTACAAAGCTGTGTTATACCTATGCTATGTGGCTTGTTTATATTTTTCCCCCTTTATTGTTCAGTGAATGATAGTTTAGGCAGCATTTACTTCACCTTTAAGCTGCTCTTTGAAATGCATAGCATAAAGCTTGTTTTCCTTTAGCAGGAGTCAGAAGAACTCTCCTCTGATGAAGAGATGAAAATGGCAGAAATGCGACCACCACTGATAGAAACCTCCATAAACCAACCGAAAGTGGTAGCTCTTAGCAATAACAAAAAAGGTAAGGTACTATAAAAAGCACTGGAAGTATTGCATGATTCTGGAAATTTCTTGACTCAAAGTGGCTCGTTTTTCCAATTAAATTATATAAAAGTAAGCTTAATTTGTATGTTTTAAAAGAAAGAGTCTCTAGTTAAACAGTGAAAGCAGAAATAAAGATCTGCAATACCTTATGCTTGAGTGCATGACACAGAAGGTTGTCTTGACTTCCTAATTTTCTTGATTCTTGTTACCAGTTTAAAAGCAGAGGGGAAGAGGAGGTGTGTGTTTCGGGAGACTGTGATGTTGCACACACTCTTGATATGTTTAAGGAAAAGATGGCAGAATGTGGTATTTATATTGTAAATATTCTGTATTTCCCCCTCCACCCAGATTTAGTGAATTATTGCTGCTTTAATTGCTGCGATAGGCAGCAATATCACCTGGTTACTTACAAATCTTGGAGAAGCTGTGATCTCTTCCTAAGGTTTAAGAATAAACTTTTTTGGCAACTCTTTCTCCAGAGTTATTTTACTATTTTATTTTTCTTTGATCCTCTGACATGAAACTTCAGAACATTTTTTTTTTGTTAGCTAAACTTTATATTCTCTGAAATAAAATTCTGGTCTGGGTAACTATTTCTTTAAGAGTAAGAAATGGCCTAGGATTTAGAAAAAAGATGATTTAAAAATTGTATAGCAAATAGTATTTTACTTCATATGATATCCTAGTCCAGTACTTTCTAACAAAAATGGCTTTTCTGGCCATCAGATGTAAAAGGTACGATTCAGTGAGGAAAAGCATGGAGACAGCAGGGAAAGTGTGCTGAGGATCACACAGGGATGAAAAGGTTGATGTTTATCAATGCTGTCTTTGGGTTTTTGTCTGACTAAAATACTAGGTCAAAACTTCTTTCTTTTCTCTGAATATAGACATTAATTCTGCAAAATTTATGCATTTGGCACCTGTAACTGTGTCTTGAAGCAAAAATTTATTTGTTAGCTTACATTTTAGTTTCTGGTAGTAAGAATTACTGAAGAACAAGAGGCAATTTCTGAATACCATACATACACACATGAAATGGCTATTAAAAATATGTATATGTCTAACTAAATTGGTAAAATTTTATTTCAGATGATGCAAAAGATAATGATTCCTTATCAGATGAAGCTACCCACAACAGCAATCAGAATAACAGCAACTGCTCCTCTCCTTCTCGAATGTCAGATTCTGTTTCCTTAAATACCAACAGCAGCCAAGATATTTCTCTCTGTTCTCCTGACAAAGAAACTCATGCTGCTGTTTTATCCAAGATCAGGTTTGTACGATACTGTATACCACTAAGCAAATACAATGGAAAATTGTTATTTAATATTTCATATCCTCTTACCCATTCCATTAATTCATTATTTCTCACTCATGAAAAAATTCAAATTTCAATGTTTTAAAGTAAGATCAATAATGTTAAGGTTAATAAGGGTCTCATAAAAAAGTTCAGAGACTGACTTTAGTATACAATGCACGGTTCCATCTCTTTAATAATAGGGTGTAATAATTTTATCTTTTTAATTTTTTATCCCTACAGAATACTTCAATATACCATTTCAAAAGCTCAGTGTTTTTATTTCCTTAATTTCAAAGATCTATTTGATTGCTAATATAGCAAAGGCTTTTAGAAACTTACAAAGAATGTAATTACAGTTTGTCATTCCTAAGAAAGCGTCATTTTTTAAAAGAATTGCCAATTGTCGAAAATTGTTACAGAAATTACAAGAAATTGATAAAGTTGAATTATTGTCACTTTGTACTTCTTGACCCT
>VWZG01000124.1:13878-33790 GCA_013396735.1 Grallaria varia | reverse complement strand
TAGAAGACAAATATTACCTCATTTTGTCCCTATGAATCTCATCCTGTGTTAAACTAAAACTTTCTTACAAGTCCTGTAATTTTAAATATTTTTTGTTCTGTACTGTTTGTATTTGTGGGTTCCTTCTAATTTAGTGTTGAGATGCTGTGCTCATGTAGAGAAGGAGAGTAATGGTGTTTGCAGTACTTCTCAAGTCTTTACTACATCAATTGCACTGTCATATTTTGTACTCTGGAAAAAGTCTACCAAGAAGGATGAGTTTATACTCTCAAATTATGTAGTCACCTTGAAACTCACTTAACTGAAATCTTAATTCCTGATTGAAAAGTTCATACCTCTACAAATTTTAGGAACATTCCCCCTCCTATTGCAGATCTGTCTTAGATTTTAAATATAGATCTGCATTGTCAAGTATTTCTGTTGTCACACAGAGTGTCAATATTCATTGACCATCTGTCTGGATCCATCTGAGAAGAGTGGATCTAGGGATCTTCATAGTAAGATGGTCTACTGGAGACACTTTGAAGCAATAACCTTCTAGCTGCACCAAGCATTCTTTCTGTTTTTCTGTCTTTTTGCCACATAGAGAAGATGGAAAGATAGAGGAGCCTCTAAGAGCTTCCTGTAAGGAGATTTCAGGGAGTTGGCTATAGAGCTGGGGGCAGAAGACCACCTGGCTAGTTATAGAGACAATTTTGAGAAGAGCACTAAGAAAATGGTTTGAGGCACTAAGAAGCTAAGGAAAACTGGCTTTAGCAGTTTTGTCTGGGTGTTTGGCCTGAAACTTACAGGAGCAGTAAGCTTAGACTGAATGTTTAGTGAATATAGATTTGAATGCTGAGTACAGTCTTGCCCTCCCGAGAGAGGGAAAACATCTATACACTTGTCTGGAAGCTTGAAAAATCTGTTGGCTAGAGAACAGTGTAGGTGTAGAAGAGGAACATGAAGAATGCTCACTTATGCCATTGAGACAGAGGTTATCCAAGAGCCCTGGCTAAAAAAACCCACCCAAAGTATTGTCAGTAAATACTGTTTTCCAAGGCAGTTTCCAAAGACTGTGCTACCAGAGCATCGGTGGAATATGAGTATGCAGAGGCATATGACTTTGATTATTAAACCAGTTTTAGTTTCACAAGATGAAACTAATATGAAAGAGCAGACGTCTGCCTGAGGACTAGTGACTGTTTTCAAAATCAGATTAGTATATGTAGTCAACAGGAGAGTGCCAAAATATATTTATTCATGGAAGAAATGTGGCAGTATCTTAGTCAAATTATACCTATTCTGAACATTTCTTTCCTTTCTTTAACTTGGAAAAATCAGAAACTTTATAAAAAACAACTTTGAATTTACTGAGTTTTGATGCTTTGTGATGTATCTTTTCCTGTGATCAAATTTTTTCATGGGTTCATCAGAATTTAAAGATAGGTTTGTTTCATTTATCAGGTGGCATGTGGAGGATTTTCTGTTTCTTCCCTTGCATAGTCATTTTGGTGGTTTTTTTTGTTTTTACATCTACAAAAGTCCATGATGGCACGATGACAATGTCTCCTGCTTTTTTTTTGAGTCTTGCCAATATTGCAGGGCTCAGGTTTGCAAGATAATGAAGCTCAAAACCAAATCACTATCACTTCTGTCCTTGAGGTCATGTTACCTTTTTCATTGCCTACAGTAGCACAGGTGTGGGCTTAGTTTCTTTCAAGCCTCCTTTCCTTTAAGGGAGGCTTGTTCACATTCTTGAATGAAGTGTTATTGAAATGCATTGATGGTGTTGACAGGATGGCTATAGCAAGAATCTCTGTGTAAATTTTTATTTGTACTTTACTGGTAGCAGGATGGGGGGATGAGGTGAAATAACTGGTAATTAGATAGTTTTCCATAGGTGTCTTTCTTGACTGCCAGCTTCTCTTCCTACAACATATTGGATATGTTGCAAATTTAATGAAACCCTGAAAATTTTTATAAGCACCTTTGTTGTTTTTTCAGACACACGAATATTTGAATTACTTTATTTACGTGTAATTCTGCATGTGTTAACTGCTGATTGCATGCTGATTTACAGTAAATAAAGGTAAATAGGGTCACTGAGTTGTGTTTTATACATCACAGCAGTACTGTTCTTGCATGGTTTTTATCTTGCATGACAATGGAATATGTTTGTAATACATGTATAACATGTCCTTGTGGTTTATGCATGCTGCACTAATCTCTGTGTTAAATCTGTCCCCTCTTTATTCAGAGCATGCTGTCTCGGTCCTTTAATTCCAATTATGCTGCAGTTAGCAGCTTTCACTATGGCAGCTCTAGGGATCTGCATGGCAGCCAGGGTAGTGTTGCCTTGAGTGTTGCAGACGGAAGAGGTTCTGGTGTGCACATTGTTCGAGTGAGTACCTACAGGAGGCTATTGCAATATATAGAGGGGGAAGGAATAAACTGTGAGGGGGTCTTTAAGTTGATAGAGTTATCCTTTTATATATGCACAACGCTTTAATAAAAAGAACATCATTTATCTTCTGGAACTTTCTTTGGCATTAAATACTTTGCCTTCACTTAATATGCCTTAAACTTACTCAAGGCTTTTCA
Source organism: Grallaria varia (assembly GCA_013396735.1). Classification (NCBI taxonomy): domain Eukaryota; kingdom Metazoa; phylum Chordata; class Aves; order Passeriformes; family Formicariidae; genus Grallaria; species Grallaria varia. The sequence continues at coordinate 31,207 of VWZG01000124.1, read as the reverse complement.
ATTTAATGTCATGAAGTTGAGTTTTCTAACTGGCTTTTGTGGATGGCTGAACATATGTATAACTGTCTGGTTTTTGCAAGAGATTACAATTATGAATTTAATCTAGAGTGATAAAGGTTTGGACAAAATCTTATTACTCTTCCTTCCTCAAAACAAATTTTGATCTAAACTGTACTGTAAGATACTATAGGCATTCAAGAATATTAATAGTTTGTAAGAAAATGTGAGGAAATGAGTTTTTCACTCTTGGCATTGTGAATGATGTTATGGTATCCATAGTGAACTGAAGTAGTTTAGTCCTTGACTAGATAGTCCGTAGCGTTTGTTGACTTTTCTTACCAGCTTACTGGTGATTAAAAACACCTCTGCAGCTGTGAGTTTTTGTAAATGTTCATTAATGATTTATGGGTTTACGGTGTCTTGGCTAGTGGGATCTTTTACATAAACAATGTACTAGTTAGTCAAAGAAGATAATGATAAAGACCTTAAAATGTTTTAGCCTGGGCTTCTTATGAGAATTTTTCAGTTTGAATTATATGAAGACAGCTATCTTTACTCTTTCATTCTGTATAAAGCATCCCCAGGCTTCTACTCCAGGAGACCAATGCCAAGATGAAGTATTCATTTCAGGACAGCAGAATTACTCATCTGCCACGCTTAGTCTCAAAGACATGCCTCCAGACAGCATGAAGAAGATAGCTGTGCAGGTAATAATATGCATGAGACCATATATAGGATATTATTTGCTATTATTTGTAAGGATGTATTTTTTATTAATAGTAGAAACTTAAGTTGGGATAGCAGTTGGAACTAGGGCTTCTTCAAAATGTAATACCTTGGGTTTGAGGCTGGTATAAATGAAATAGCATCATCTTTTTGGATGACAAAACAGTTAACTATATTAGGGGAGATAGTTCTTACTTCTCTTCAGTAGGTGCTTTGAAAGAAGAAGTCTGTAGCCAAACAAGTACTTGCAAGTGGAAACCGGAATATGGCAGAGCATTTCAGAACTGCAATCTTAAGCTGATTAAAATTTTTAAAGAACAAGCTTGAAAAATGTTGTGATGAAATTGTGATGATAAACCAGAATTTGTAGGGGACACTGTATTCATCTCCAAAGCACCATTTATAGAGGCAGGACTTACTACAATGAAATTAAATGGATGCTTGTAAATTATTATGATGCAGCGATTATTATATTCTTATAACTTCAGTAATTTCAGTCGCATTTCTACATACATTGGATATTGAGAATTTGCACATAGCTATATATATTGCCTATGTAAACTCCATCTCTGGCAGTGCAATAAAAAATAGTTTTCCTGTCATAGTTCAGGTTTTCAGAAAAAGCCGCGGAAAATTGTGTAAATTAAATACATCTGATCTGTAATTAAACCAAAATATATACACGTTACAATTTCTCAGAATCAGTTTAACATAAACTCATTAACAGAACAGATTCTGATATATGTCCATTCACATAGCATGGTTAAAGCTTGGAATTTGTACACTTCAGTTATTTATAATATTGAGAGAAGGAGTATTTGAATGTCTTTGTGTCCTGTAACTAATGGGATAATGGTGGCATGCAGAAAAGATCTGTAACTCAAGCCTGTACCATTTTTGGAATCAGATGAATGAGTGACTATTTAGGATGGATAAGAGCGCGAGGCATATGGGCAGGGAGGGAAAAGGCTGCCCATCTCAACGCAGAGCTGCAGAGCTGAGCAGTAACCCTGGGGCTTCAGTAAAAAACATGGTCACCTCCAGCATCATTCCTGGTGACATGGTTTGAATGCACTGTATCTTGACAATTGTGTACCTTACTGCTGCTTGTCACCATTATGCCTATCAAATCATTGATGTTTATGTTAACAGAAGAGTAACATTTGTTGGAAATACTGCAATTTTTATATTAAAATCTTGAGCTTGGAAGGTTTTCTTGTGAAGTGGTCACCTTAGGATGCTTGGAGAGCATGTAGTTTCTGTCTGCTAGCTGGGGAAATAGTTACAAAATATCTCAATTTTATGCAGGGAAAGTGCAAACTATAATGATACCAACCAAGTGTCAATATTGTAGTTGCACTGCTAGAAAATGTTTGGGAAAACTCAGTGAAACAAGTGCTAAAAGCAGAGGAAATGCTTTTATAGGAAATGCCTATAAAGGAAATGGAATATAATTGTACATGATCCAGAAGAGTAGTTGTAGTAATGTTACTAAAAATTAAGACAGTCAAGTGTGAGAAGTATTTAAATAGTAAAGGAGGAATTGAGGATTGTTGCTAATAAAATGTTTGACCTGAGTATTCCTGTTTTATTCAGATGCCTCTGACAAATGGACAAATGTGCCAGCCTCAAAGACTTCAGGCAAACTACAGCCAAGTCCATCATCTCCCTCCTCAATCATCGGTAGCGAGACATCCATCTAGAGAGCAATTAATTGATTATCTGATGTTGAAAGTTGCCCACCAACCACCCTATACCCAGTCCCAGTGTTCTCCCAGACAAAGCCATGAGTTGGCAAAGCAAGAGGTAAGAATAAAATCTACTGTGATTATATGACATCTGTCAGTCAGTGGCAGTGAATTGTTACATTGTTTTTGTTTATTATCATGTCTCTGTAGATGGTGACAGAAATCATACAGGGATTTATCTCCAGCAGAAGACAGTGTTATCTCAGTGCAATTCTGCTCCTCAAATCACACATTACATCCAGTTTTGAGAGAAATATGGTAGATTTTTGAGAATGTACCATACACTTAAACTTAGATCTTTTTACTGAGCTAGCACTTTGTTTCTCAACTACATTTATGGTTCAGCAATTTATTATTAGCAAGTAACTGCAAAAATACAAAGTAGCAGTACAACTTAGAGCACTTTGCATCTGGAATGGTTCAAAAACCTGCAAATGTAGAAATATGCATCCACAAAAAAGATCCATAAAAAAGTGTGAGCAATCTGACCCATACCTGATAAGTATCAGTTTTATGACAAACAGATGTTGTATAGATAAGAAATTCTTGTACCATTTAAGGGCTCTTTCATTGTGGCAGCTTTTTTTTGCATGGTTTTGGAGGGTTTTTTTTAGAAAATACTGAGAAGTACATTTTCATTCTGTGCTAGAATGAGAATGTCCACTTACTGTGTAAAGTAAGTTGTCTAATCAACTCTTCTAACAAGAGAAAGACACTGTTTGCTACTTAGAACTTTGTGAAAGTAGGAATGAGGTTTGATTTTTAAAATTCAGCTAGAGGTAGCAAACAAATAGGAGGAATATGTTCTTTCATAGGGGCATGTATATTTCCTGGAGGACATTAATTTACATAATATCAAAATATCTTGGAATTTAAAGCCCAAGTGAATTATTGTAACAATAGTGATATGGGACTAAAACTTGTTGCATTGCAATCTTGTTCTGCATTAGTATAATGAGATACAATACTTTCTTGAACTGCCTTTTTTTTGATATCTTCTTCTTCATAAAGCTTTTGTTCATCTGAATTCTTTAGCAATAATTTCATGGCAGTAGCTTTGAATGCAGAGTTTCAGCCAGTTTATCTAACTTGGGTTGTAACTACTTAGATTCGAGTGAGAATTGACAAGGATCCAGAACTTGGATTTAGTATATCAGGAGGAGTTGGTGGCAGAGGGAATCCATTCAGACCAGAAGATGATGTAAGTATTTTGTAATCCTGCTGCTTAAAAGCATTGTGATTTATAATGTTTCTCATGTTTAATAAAGAAAGAAAAGGAAGTATATATAATTTCCCAAACCACTAACCTCCAGGATTGTAAGGGAGAAAACTGGGAAGAAATAATGTGGAAAATTGAGGTTTTAGGTGACAACAGTGGTCACACGACAACACAGAGGATTATTCTAGCTGAGTGGTTCTTGCACAGTTCTAGTAATCCGTCAACAGATTTGAGATAGTGAATTATGAAGGGTACAATTATAAATCCTATTAAAAATGAGAGCACAGTTTAGCCTACAGCTGTATTTCTGGTGGTTGATAATTCATTTTGACATATACATGTGCCAAATTAAACCAAGGCAGATCAGAATTTGCCCCTCAGTACTTCTTTAAAGACAATTATCCTGGATTTAACATGAGAAAAGGAAGACAACCTCAAAAGACAGTAGACCTGTAGAATAAAACTGCATCCCTTCCTACTTAGGATGGAAAATTGAAAAAAATGTTTTGAATTACATCTGTTTGATGCTGTCCTGTTCACAAATAAGTTGTTCAAATGTTTTCCATCTCTGTTTTTCAAGGGAATATTTGTAACAAGAGTGCAACCAGATGGACCAGCATCTAAATTGCTGCAGCCTGGGGATAAAATAATTCAGGTACTCTAATCAACTAATTGACTAGCCTGTGTAATATACCAGTTCATTTTTAGTTTGCACCTAAGACCAGAATGGTTAATTTTTAGACAGATCACCAATATCTTTTCCAGATTTCTATTCTGTTCTAGGATGGTACTTTTAACTTCCACCTAACATCAGGATAGCTGATATACAGACTGAAGCACGGTGGATCACTTTTTTCAAATTCTGAAAATTTTTCACACTTCTAAAACAAAAAAAGATAGAATGACAAAAGATGTCATTTAAGATGGAATGTGAGCTTTCCTTAGGCTTTACTGTCATTCTGTCATACTGTTATTCTGTTTATGGTCATTCCCATGAAGTGTTCTGAATAATGTGCTGTCTGAACACCAGCAGTTGTCCCTCTCAGCCCCTCTCTGCAGCTCCATCCTGCAGTTCCTGCCAGCCCTTGCTGTCTCTTCCCTGCTGGCAGGAGCTGCTGCTCGGCTGGCTCATCCCTGGCTGTCAGAGCATGGGCCTCCTGGCTGCCCCATCTGCTACCGGCAAGCCAGGCTGGGCATTCAGGAGCCACGGCTTCTGGACTGCAAGTTGTGTCGTTCTTTTCTCTGTGTCTGTACCTTGCAGACCTCTTCTGTGTCACATTTGTTTGAATTTGACTAATGAGCTCATAAAGCTATTTGGGGAGGGGTCAGGGAAATGAACAATAGGATCATACAAGCCTTAGTTTCTTACGGAAACGGGCTAATGGGACATTTGAACATTGCAGCCATCCTTAAAGCTGCAAAGCTTGTTAAAAATAATTATTCACCACATTAGTGATCTGAAAATGTTAATGGAGTCAACTCTGCTGCATTTCAGTTTCTAAAGACAGACCAAACAAAAAAACCCAAAACCAAACACCATCCCCCACTTGTATCTCAATTAAACCACAACGCCCTGTGAACAGTTTTCTAAGACAAAGCCACACTGAAAACAGCCTAATTCTTCAAATGAAAGATAAAGCCAAAGGGCAAACAAGAAAACTGAGCTGAAATTAAGGTTGTTCCAGCTAAAAGATGGCCTGTTCTTCAGCACGGTAAATAATCCTGTGCTGGTTCTTCCTCGCTGGGGTGAGAGAGGTCCTAGTTTTCTTACTGATAGGGGGTAGTGGTGGTAACCCAACACACCACACAGGACCAAGAAGCATGTTAAACCTTTGAAAATACTGTTAGCACATTTGTTACATATTGGTAGATTTGAACATGTGTGAAAGGTACTTTCTGGTTTAATGGTTTATTCCTGCCTTTACAAATGTCATGCGGACAAATCAAATTTCATAATGATGTGAAAACCACTGGTTTTCTAACCAAGGATTCAACAATAGGTAACAACAATAAGTGTTCGATGATGATGAGATAAGAAGCTACAGCCTTCAGAGTGGCACAGCTAAGCCAGTTCTCTCTGCCACCACATAAGGAGCTCAGGGAGAACAGCTGGAAGCATTAGCAGATTAAACGGGATGAACCTGTCCTTCTGCAAGATTTTGCTGCACAAACTGAACATGAATTTGCAGTAGTACACTGAGAAGCTGAGTCACAGCCATGTTTTTCCTGTCTTTAGTAGACCACATAGGCGCCTGTATTTGCCAAGAGAAACTTGTCCAAGAGTAACAATGTCATTTAGAGTCAGGCAAATTCAAGCTGGGGATGACCTTCAAGCTCTCACACCCTAAAATGTCTCCTAGTGCTATTAAGGTTTTTTGTTATGGGCTTCAATTGTTTTAATTTATTACAAATGCCATTTCTGATATTCTGATACTTAGATGTGTAAGTTGTACTGTGTTTAGGGTTTTTGGTGTGGCTGTATTAAGGGTGTTAAATTAGATGTCTGATTTTAATGGTTCAAACTTTGGTTTTCTTTTGGTTATTTGCAAAATTCTTCCAAGGCTGTCACAGTAGTTCATTTTTGTGTAGCAAACAGGTACATGTTCAACTAGTCTGCAAATCGGTCATGTTTTATTCTCTGCATTCCTATAGGATTTGGTTATTTCGAACCTTAAAGCTTAAATAAAATAACATGAAATGTATGTTTCACTAACATGGCATATGAGACTGTAATTTTCAGTTTTAAATATTTCTTTTTAGGCTAATGGCTACAGCTTCATCAATATTGATCATGGACAAGCGGTATCTTTGCTAAAGACTTTTCAGAATGCAGTGGAACTCATCATTGTGCGAGAAGTTTCTTCATAAGTACCTTGGATTGTGGGGATAAGACAAGAGGATTCATTGAAGGACTTAGGGGAAACTGAATATTTTGCATATTTTTATACATTAAAAGAACTCGAAAAGAATTATGATCAAAATTTGTACAGGAAATACTGAACTTGTGGTTAAAGAGGGAAAAACCACTGTATAGAACGTACGGGAAATAATTTTAGAAATGCATATGGTGAATTGTTTTTAAGCATTATAGCAATCTAAGGATCACTCCTCCAAGAACAAACCTGTGTTGTTTTTTTGTACAGATGGTAGGTTTATTTTTGGATAATTCATACACATTACTAAACTTTGTGCAAGGCTTTGCGAAGCCTCAGTTGTAGCCAATGGACAGATGGCAGGGCTGTCTGTCCTGTAGCTGTTTATTGCCTTTATTTTTATTCACCAGATATTAATGTGTTACGCTGAACCACTTCTGTAGATATGAATGGGGATATGAAGTGTTGGCTTTGCTATGTGCACATTGTATAGATGAATGGGTAGATGGAAGGTGGTGCTGATTGGACAGAATAAAGGTCAGGTGGAATAATTATCTGCTATCTAAATCTGGAATCAGGAAAGAAGAAAAAATATTTAGTTCTGGAGCGTACATCTACCAATAGAAAATGCAATAAAAGCTTATGGTGTTTTTTTAGGAAGACTATAACTACAAATTTGTGATATTATACAGGATTTGTTCTTAATGTAGTCATTGAATATTCATTTGCCACATGTGATTCATGTTTAGTTGGGTTTTCTTGCATACATAATTTTTTCAACTGTACTGTGGAAATGTGCCCAGAGATTTTTCTCTGCCATAGAAATCCCGAATTTTGTGGAAATGGTGATACTTTTATCTTTATAAAAAGGACTCCATTTTAAGCGTACAGATTTTAAAAATGAAACTCAAATGGCCAGTTTTTAAGGTTGTTGCCTGTAATTTATATTTAAACAGACACAAAAGCAAACGGAGCAGGAGGGATTACGAAAGGCATCTCGGTTTTGTTTGGCCTTTGCATTGCCTTGTTAATCAAAAAGGAAACCATACGCATGGAGCTAGGTAACCAAAGCAAGTTTGTGAAACTTTGAGCAGTGATGGAGAATTGCTGTGGTGAGATGGAGAGCAAAGGGAGGGTGTACTTACAACCCGCCAGCTGGTAATGAGGTTTCTTAAAGGGCTGTTCCTACAGGTAACATTAAATGTGAACTAGACACTTCAGAGTCATTAAAGGGTTTCTAATACATTAATGTAATAGTGATTTACCACAGGCTGCCTTTGTTCCTTATTACTGTATAAAATGTTCAATTATGCTTCTAATAATTTTTGTTTACCAGAAACATTGACTATCTTTTTCCTTTGTAATTGAATAGAGACTGCATCATTTGCAGTAATAATTCATACACGGTTGTTATGGACCAGGGAAAAGTGCCATAGAAGACCGATAACTGTTTTTAACCAGGGCTAATGATTAGCCCATCATTGGAGCAATATTCAGTTATTGCAGTTCATTTTTAATTACATACAAGTTGGTAGTTTGAGACAGGTATAAACGCTTTTTTCAACCCAAAAAGTAAATGCTTTTAATAAAGCTAGCAAAAACACCAGCTTCCTTTACTTTTGGGACAATGAGCTGGAAGAGAAAGGAATTATACATAGCTAGCGATAATAAACAGGCAGTAATTTTTTAATAAGTGAATTCCAATATTATTGCACTTCTTTCAAAAATGTTAACTATTGCTTATTGTACTGTGTATAGTTCTAATAATTTTAATTGAAACCCTTTAACAACTCTTTGTATATTTTAATTCTTTTTAGTTGATTTTCAGTAATATTTACATAGAAAACGATTTTTTGGATATATTAGTAGAAATGTGCTGTATTTTGGTAAAATTCACTTATTTTCTGTGTGCTGTTAATCTTCAAAGAAAAGAATGAGAAACATAGCTATATAATGGCAGGCTTCAGTGTTCCGCTTCTAAGATGTGTTTAGTTGTTGTTTAGTTTCTATTTTTTTATTGAAAATGCAAAATGTTTGCATCATGTTTATTATTTTTAATCATGTTATTTTTATCACACACTGCCTTTTAATGGGGATACATACAGACAAGTCCTAAATTACCTTGGTCTTCTACAAAACCTGTATCTTTGAGAAGGGAAAAGTCCAAAAAGCAGAACTGATTCTTTACTGATCTTGGACTGACTTTGTATACATTTTGCAGTACATTTAAATATATCACTGAGAAATTATACTGTATTGTATTTTGCTTTAATGGTAACAGAAGTTTTAAATGTTGTTGTGTCACTTAATTTTCAGATTTATGTATCACAGGAAAATTCTACCCAAAACTGTTCAGCTGTGGTAGAACTATATAAGTAGAGATTTATAGCAAGAGGTTTAGTACTTCTTGTGAAAATACTTGGCCAAAGCTTGTCTTCCGTCAGTTAGCAAATTAACAGTCTAATAAAACATGGATTATGCTGATTTTACTCAGTAAATGTTTTGAGTTTTCAGTGGATTGAAATGTGTTCATTTCGTCAGTGTCAGTGTGTGAAGGTAAACATGTCAGGCTAAATAATTTTGCGGAGAGTGGGAGAAAGATGTCTCCTGAACTAGTCCAGCCAGGATTCAGCAGGAGGAGAGACAATATCAGCACTTTTCATTTTGATGCATCATAAACTACATTTTGAATAGAATAAAATCCATCAGCAGCCTAAGTTATTCACCATGGCAAGCAGTTGGTGCAAACTCTGTTAGTTCTTTCAATTCTTAATAGTTCATTAAAGAATCAGTTCAACTGATGTAATGAAAAGATGAAGTCTCCCGCATATTTATTATGTAAATATTTTTTAGTTTCTTTTTTGGACTGGAGTTAAAAAAATGTGTATATACTTGAAAGCATTCTATGAACGCAAACACAGCAATAAGCAACATACATAATCAAACATTTATGATTATTTTGGTTTTATTTAGAAATACGCCCTTGTCAACAGCTATGTAATGTTTCTATTGATCAGCATTTATTCAGCATTCCAAATTTTTGTATATAATTAGACTGTTTCTGAGGTACCACATGGAGAATAGATAATAAACTAATGCTCTTTAAAGCTGTGTGAAATTGACTTCTTTAAGTTCTAGGAAATTCTCCATAAGACTATTTTATTTTTCTACAATTTCTATAGATTTACATTAGATACACATTAGTAACGTCCTATTTGTGTTCCCAGCTCTGTGTATTCTGGTGCCCACGCATCTGTTCTAGGTGGTTTCATTGCAAGACTGGGTTATTCACAGCAAAAAAAGATGTTGCAAATAATACCAGGCAGTGGATTGACCTTGGCTGGACACCAGGTGCTCACCAAGCTGTTCTATCACTGCCTCTTTCCCAGGTGTAAGGAGACAAAATAAGATGGAAAATTATTCACAGGTTGAGATAAGGCAGTTTTACTAAAGGAAAAGTGCAAGTTTGTGCGCATACAAGCAAAGAGAAAATAAATAATTTTATTCTCTACTTCCCATCAGCAAGTGAAGTCCAGATGCTTCCTGGGAAGTGGGGCTTCAGCACACATAGTAGTTCCTCTGGAAGGCAGACATTGTAAAAAAATAAATGGCCCTCCCTCCTCCTCCTTTCCTTAGCTGATGCTGATGTCATACAGTCTGGAATACCCCTTTGGTCAGTTTGAGTCAGCTGCCCTAGGTGTGTCCCCTCCCAGGATCTTGCCCGTCCCCCGCCTCCTGATGGGGAGCATGCTGGGGAGTCAGCACTGATACCGTGCCAGCACAGCCCAGCAGCAGCCAAAACACTGGTGTGTTTTCAACACCTTTCTAGGTACCTTTGCAAAGCACAGCACTGTGAGGGCTGCTATGGGAAAATGAACTCCACCTCAGCCAGACCCAACACAGCTCAGTCTTGCAATGAAATCAGATAGGGCAGCGAGTGGCTTCCGTCACAGAGAGGACTTTAATTGCAAGCTAAGTAGTTTTGACAGCAGAGAGGGGGGTCTAGGTGAAGTGAGTAGGGTTAAAATTGAGAGTGTCCTGACAGTGCTCTGAAGAGATGTACAAGGGTCATGTGGTAAACTGAAGAACTAGACACAGAATTTTACGGGAGAGCTAAATTCAGCTTTACATCGTTTTCTTGGAAACCACACAACAATGTAGTAACACATATTGTTTAGTCTTTTTTTTGATATATATGCAGATCTGGCATACCATTATCACTACTTGACTTCCTACTTCCTCTACACAGAAAACTGATTCTGAGTATAACAGGTTACAGCCCTGATAACCCTAAGTATTGGGGCCCTGCTTACTTCCGTTTTCTATATCTGCTCCCTACTTGGACATTATTTCTTAACAGTTTCTTTTTCATCAGGCACCTGAGAATGCTGAGTCCAACTTGTGTTTTTCTGACTGAAGGCGCTTTTTCAGAGAAAGAGATATTTCTGTTGTCTCAGATTAAATTCAGTGGTAATAGAATCTTCTATACACATTCTGTAGCATCCAAGAGACTGCCTTGAACTGGGGCTCTGCCACACCAAATGTTTCAAGTGCACTATAAGCAGGACGCATTGGAAGCCACCAGTATCCAGCTATTGCCTTCCACTGGTATTCCATTTGTGGTTCTACTAGTGATAGACTGTGCTGGTCTGCATTGTACTGGGGCTCCAAGACTCTTGACGCTGTAGGGTCTGAAGAGCTCCTGTCTCCCTAAGCTGCACAGGTTGCTGACTTCCGTAACTCCTCTGCTTAGCAGCACTGATTTCCAACAGCAACACAGCTCCTGCAGGAAAGATCCAGCAGAGGCCCCAGGTACTCCCTCTGATGCAACAAGCTCTGACACAGGTCTCTCCCTAGCACCAGCTAAGGGGTGGGAGCATCACCTTCTCCCGAGCCAGGGGCAGCTGCAACAAAGGCTCCAGGCAGCCCTGCATCAAGAGCTGCTGACCACACTCTAGAAGCTGCCAGAGCTCTCCCAGGCCCACAGCCCTGTGGCTCCCCTTGCCTCATACCTGGCAGCAGCAGGGACCCCGAAGTTTCTCGGAGGGTTCCCAGGAGCACTCCCCACTTCTACAGGCCTCATTTCAGTACAGACAACATCACCCCTCCTTGCAATTCAGACCTTCTTCTCTGTTCCACTTCCCGCTTTCCAGCTTTCTGCCTTCTTGTGTTTACTTTCCCTGATACTGTCTGTGGGAATGTGACTGGTATTTCCATACTGCAATTTGAACTATTGCTTTGTATTAAGGGTAAAGCATTAAGCATGGAAAAAGTTGGGGAAAGTAGCAGCTGTCTGGTCTAAAGGAAGAGAAAACATGAACGCTACAACCAGTATTTTAGACTACATCAGAAATACTACAGACAGGATTTTGTGCCTGTCAAAAGTAAGTTGCAGTCATGGATTCTCAGCTGTGAAAGATTCAATTAACATGTAGCTTGTCATGGCTGAGTCGGGCCACTTCCAGTCCCTTATGAATGCATGAATATGTGATTAGAAGTTTTAGAGATGCAGTAAGAGCACACAAGAGAACACAGGACGGTGCTGGCAAGGTTTCTGAGATGGCCGAGAACAGTTCCCAGGAAAGGTCATGTTGCTGAAATGACAAAGCTTTTCTGCATGGCCTGAACGTTAGAGCACTGGGAATTAAATTTCTGATCACAGTAGTCTGCAACATCTATTTTTGCAGCTGCATAACAAAAATAGGAATATGGCTCTGCACTGCATCCATTTCATGAGGTGTGGCTGGACACTGCAAATGGCTGAACTGTTTATGCTTCAGAGTTGTCCACATTAATGAAAAAAACTTTGGAGGAATATTCACTCTTCTTTGTCAGATGTGAAGATACCACATTGAACAAAATTTTCAAGGACTCACTTAATAGAGAAACTGGTAGCAGATGAACCAGATGCTCTGCAGAGGAATTCTCATTCAACTGCTAATGCTGATGATTTGTGAAGGAAACTGAAGAAAAAAACCCCAAATGAACAAAAAGGGGGAAAAGCTTTCTACTGAATTACAAGTATGCACTGGCAAAATACAGGATTTGAAAGTATTGTGCCAAGGCTCCTAACATCAACATTTTAGCATATTTGATTTTTGTCTGCAAGAACTTCACTCACAATAGAATAATCAACACTGGTTTTGAATATGGAGAAGGTATTTTTGCTGAGAATGTTTCTGCCAAAAACTGCTTCAGTTGAAAAGCCATGGCTTCACTACAGAGAAAGTGAGGTTTACTAATAAATACTGAAATAGATTGTAACAGCTGGTTAGCTGACATAATACCAAGTCCTGGGAAAAATGAAATAATCATGTAAAATTGTCTCATTTGCTAACTGTAATGAGAAATGACTGATGAAGTTGGAGGTGATGCATGCAAAGGTCAGAAAGCATGCTGAAAAGCCTCCAAACAGATAAAAAACTCCTTTTTTTTCTGCTACATTTTAATTTTAAAAGCTATGAAAATACACTGGGTAATTTTCCGACTGCAGTAAGCCGTGTGGTGTTTTTTTTTAATTGTAGATTGTAATTTATTATAGAATGAATCACGATGTGCATATATTTTATCTTAACACCCCAATTTTTTTTTCAGTGTTAGTACTTACTGAACTTGTATAATGCCTATTTTATGCCACTTTCAAATAGGAGTTACAAATAAAGCATTAATGTTTATTTGCATGGAGTTATACTCCAGTATGTTTTCAAACTTCACATTTATAAAGGTTCTTCTATATTCTTATGCAAAGAAGAAAACTTTTTGTCCTGCTCCTACATACACTGGCTGGGAAGGAGAGGAAGTTCTTCCCACTGAATTCCAGAATTTTCCAACTCCTTTGAATTATCTTGTTCAGACAGGGTTTTTTGAGGTTTAAAAACATCTCCCCCTTATGCAAAATTACATGCTGCAACTCCCAGCAGGATAACCTCACAGCAAAGAAAAAAAGGCGCTTTTTTCACTCCAGAAATAGTGGGCACCTACCCGAACAGTTCCAATTGCATGTTCTGCCAGAAGAATAGCAAGTAGCAGATCTCTCGGCAGATGCCCAACTTAAAAAAAAATAAAAAAACTAAAAGCTAAGTTTTTACATCTTCTTCTCTCCCTGCACATACATACTCACACATACTGATTTTAAAGGTATATCATAAAACTATTAGTTTATCTACTGAAATGTAGACTTTTATACAGCTTAAAACAGGGTTTTCTAAAAAACTGCTTTTAAAGCAGAAATGCTTCTACAATCTAAGTAGTTTTATCTGGAAAACAGATACTAGATTTTTAAGGGACTGAAGATAAATGCTGCCCTGAAACAGTAATTGGATACAGAATCTGTTCTCGGATTAAGATTCTCAAATCTTAGTCACTTTGGTGCACTTTCACAATCTCCAAAGAGCGGTGATACTCTTCCTCTGTTAATGTGTGCTGGAGATTCAGAGATAATGATAGATACTTTCTCAGGCTGTAAGCCAAGTCCCTCATCTTATCTACAAGTAAATTTAATTGTAAGCTGAGAAAAGCTACTCCATCTTTGGTTTAAGCAATTTTATGGGGAGAAGAATTTTATTGTAAAACACACCCATAGCTGCTAATATGACTCTTCTAATGGGTACTTCTATGCTAAATACAACAATGCTAACTTTTTTCATGTGTTTGCCATAAAACAGATAAAAAGCAGATGCAGAAATCTCACAGCTGTTCCAGTTTACCTATGTCAGCTTGTATTGCTGACTGTCATCCAGAGGTGAAAGGTTTGAAAGGGTTTCAGCTGCTTACATTGCTATGCAGGGTTCAGTATAGGTAGGATTTTAAGATTTCTAGATCAATTTTCTTCTGGGGAAAATAATTACTCCTTGAGAAATATTATCTGGGGGAAATATTTTTATAATTTTTCAGAGGAGGTATATAAATTTCAGGATATTCTGTGAAAATTAGTTCTTTTAAAATGCATTTTATATAATGTTTGCAATTACAACTCTGGTGGATTGGGGACTACTTCACAGAGTTAAGAGTTTGTTTTCTGTGAGGTGTTTCCTCAGTTCTACACAACAGCTGCCTTTAAAAAAACCCTCACAAATTATACTAAGGTGTATACAAAAAAGAGAGCAGTGACCTGATAAACCTGAAAGATAAAACAATGGAAAGGGGGTGAAAGGAACTTCTAGCATTTGGGAAGCACTGTGGATATGCTGGAATTTAGAATAAAAGCTGCTGTGTGTGAAATACTACAAAATTAATATTTTCCGATTTGTCTGTATTTGAAAGTTAGTTCAAGTTTAAACGGAGGTGTGAATCTGAATTGCATTAGATATTTGAAAAATCCTACTTTTACATGTATTTTTATTGCAAAATAAAATGTGTTGAAATAACTGTAGGTAAAACGTACTCTTTTTTCAGATTTCACATTTAACTGTCTGCTCTGGCTACTAACAGTTCACACTTTTAGAAGTGAGGTTTTGGCCATGAACAGAACTTGGCAAGCATCTCTGCATGAATTTAGACATAGGGTAAAGCTCGTGACTGATTATGAGAGGTAGAAAAATATCCCAACCTCAAACACAGTCTGGGCAAAACTAGAAAATAGGAATATTATCAGCAGTAAATTCAAACAGGCAGGCTACTGCGAGTAGGAGGAGGAGACTGACGTTTGAAGATTATGCTTCTTGACTAACTCACAAGAGAAGGAACATTGTTGTTATAAAAAACATGCTTGTTTCCTGTGTTCTGCATGCTCATCTGTGCAAAACACTGGAATTTTCGTTGTATGATAAGGCAAGTGGTGTAAACCTACTGTGCGTGGAAGTAAACATGTAGCACAGGCTACACAGATATATTAGCTTTTAGGGGCATTCTAGCACTTCTTAAAGAGCAAAGAAAAATGCTTTATGCGATGTCACAGGACAAGATCACAAAAGCCTTGCTAAAGTAGAGATAAACGGTATTAGCGGCTCCACCCTCATTTGTGGAGCCAGTCATTTAATTGCAGAAGATTACCAGCTGCTCAGGCACAACTTCATGTTCACAAATCTGTGCTCACAACTCCTAGTCTCCTTCTTGTCCTTTACATGTTTGAAAATGGCTGTCAGGAGGATTTGCTCCATTGCTTTCCCAGGGATTGAAGTGAGGCTGACTGGCCTGTAGTTTTACCAATGCTTCCTCTTGGCAATCTGGAATCTAGGAGTGACATTTGCCTCCCTAAATAACCTTTCAAAGATACTTAATGGTGGTCTCACAGTGATATTCATTACCCATCAGCTCCCCTGGTCTTGCGTGTGAACAATTGCTTTAACCTGATTCTCCTTGGCCATGGGTACATCTTCCTTGCTCCAGACTTTCTCAGTAGAATCAAAGGCTTTGGATTTCCAGAAGCAAGTTTTACCAGTGCCGCAGGAGTCGTTAAATCTGAAGTTAAATTTTACTTCTCATAAATTGCTTTAAACTTAGAACTATTCTGTTTTTATCAAAGAATTGTTAGCTCTGTGGCTAACATTCTTTTTGATGTCTTTAAGGTTCCATTTAAAGAAGGCTCATGAAATATTTCTAATATTTCAGTCTTTATTTTACCTCATATGATTTCCATTTTGTACCCTTGGAAGTGCAGCAAATACCACACAGGTGTCTACCTCTATCAGACCACGCACTGTCTACTCTAAATGTGACTTCTTGTAAGGAAAAAGACTTTTCTCTCTCTCCAAGTATCTAAAACAACTTTTACTGCAACTTCCTTCTGAACTACCGATATTTTTCTACTGGTACGTGCAATTAACATTTCCTAGCAAATGCTTTTTAATCCTGGTTGGAAGATCATGAAATATAGTATTAGACAAAAGGGTAATAGTTGTTCTTATTTAAAGACTTCACCATTTTACATGCAGGTAACCTGGAATTTAAGTTTCATGATCTGTGTAAGGGTAATGTATTGCTGTTGTTTTTCAGAGTCAAAAGAGAGGAGGGAGTGATGCAGTTTGAGGGAAAGAATATTTTCTTAGTAAAAACTCAGCTGATTAATGGAACAGAAAAAGTATGAAGTTGTAAGGGAAAGCAGATGCTTTCCATTCTGAGATTTGCTCGGAACCTCCAAAAAAACCTGTGGAATGTTTTGGTTTTTGCTAGTTAACTGACATCATTGCTCGTACAAGCAAGGTTGAGGTAAAATGAAAGTGTATTTACTGAAACTAAGTGCACCAATACAGTTACCAAGAAGTATAAAAACAGGTGAGCAAAATTCAAAAGTAACTCATATTAATCAACATAGATCACAACTAAAGTTTTCTCCTGATGTCCAGAATGTTAATGCAGGTATACTAGCTATTGATTAGAGAGATGATGTTTGGACACTGCTTGTAAATCACTTCTTTCTACATGTGTTGTATTGAACTTTTTTTTCCCCCTCAGTAGTTCTGGTTTGTTGCTTTGGGTTTTTTTGCTTGTTTGTTTGTTTTTATATTAGAAGGGCTCGTTAACATTTTAACACTTAATTTTTAAACAGTTTCACTATAATACTCATGGTCTGCTTCTGGCCTTTTAGTGGCAGCCTATGTTGAATGAAGGCTTTCAGCATTAGAATTTATTTTTAGGTTGGTTGGTCTGTTTTTTTCTGTTCTTCTGAAATACTGTGCTGGTTTAAAAGTAAACCAGCAGGAGAAATTAATCCAACTCAAAAGAGTTTAGAAGTCAGAACTACAATTTAATAAAAAGATTACAATAGATACACTGATACAAAGGAAAATTGGTTTCAGCCCTCAAAACCCAGTTGTACAACCCAG
>VWZG01000124.1:672-12334 GCA_013396735.1 Grallaria varia | reverse complement strand
CTCTTCCCGCCGCCTGCGAGCCGGAGGCCCCGCCGGCAGGGGCCGCCCGGGCGGTCCTCTGGGAGCAGTCGAGTGTGCCGCTAGAGGGCCCGCCTGTGCGCGGCGCCGCTCCGGCCGGCGGCGCGCGCCCCTCGGTGGGCGGGCCCGGCCCCCCCGCCTCTTCCCGGGTGCGCGCGGAGCGGCCGGCAAGCGCCGCCATGATGAACAGCGGCGGCATCGGAGTCCCGCTGGGCTTCCCCCTGGGCCCCACGTCCGTCATCCAGGTCACCAACCTCTCCTCAGCCGTGACCAGCGAGCAGATGCGGACGCTCTTCGGCTTCCTGGGAGATATCGAGGAGCTGCGCCTCTATCCCCCGGAGTAAGTGGGGCCCGCGCCGGCCTTCGCAGCGACGGAGGCTGGGGAGGAGAAAGAGGCGCGGCGGGGCCGGGGGGCGATGGGGAGGGCAGAGGCAGACTGCCCGGCCCGCCATCTTGAGAGCGGGCACCGCGCGGGCGTCACGTGTCCCCCCCTTTGTATGGCCGGAGCGGCGGGGAAGGAGCTACGCCCGCACTTAAGATGGCGGCGCCGGCCCTTTCCCTGGCCCTGGCAATCTGCCTTCCCTGGCCCACCTCTCTTGCTCGGGCAGGCTGCAGGGGAGCTGGGCCAAGGAGCCACTAGCCCACCCCCACCCGCCTTTCTTTGTTACCCCTTCTGTTGGAAGCGTTCTGCTCCGAGAAGGGGATGTTCGAACAGAAACCAAGAATATCTGGGGTTCCGCCGAGGGACGGAACTTTCCCTGCTTTGCGCTTAGAGTTGCCCCCGATAAGACATGTGCAGTAAATGAAAGACGGACGTCCCAGGTTTCCCTTAAGTGTAGCGGTTCGCGAGGGGTGCGCTGAGCTCGGAGATACAGCGGCTCGCAGAGTAGCAGTGTTGCTTCTCCCGAGCAGTGGTAATCAGCAGAAATGGGAAGGAGAAGAAATTTTTTGCCTCTAGGCAGCAGTTGTACTGGGAAGTGAATAACAAACGTGCCCTTTCAAACCGTGTATTTTCTTACAAAAAATAAATTGGAATAGGAGAAAGGAGAGGGAGTCATTTGCATTCAGATACTTGAATTTTTCATGAAGATGTGAAAACTAACCAAATTTCCATGTACAAAACTGAATAGGCAAAAAGTTGATGTTGATTAGTTTTTATATTGCTGCATTACATCTGAGTGTGTTTGAATGACAGCCATTCAGAAAAATTAACTTTAATATGTACACAATACATAATATGCTTAAAAGAGCCCTACTGATTTTTTTAAACATTTTAATAGGCATGTGTTGAATTTTTACGGTTTTCTAGGGTTTTACCTTGGAGATGTTCCACAATTGATTCGTTATACTTCGGGTTTTCTCTTGACCGATCATGGTTTTTTGTTGCAGCTATTGCTCTCCTCTTTCACTAGGTTGTATAACAGAATTTAAGGCAAATTGGTACTTTCTTGACATGCATATATAAATAATGTTTGTGCTGATGTTTACGCATTTGCCAGTGTGTGTATATGCACGTTAAATATCAGAATCCAGTACTACAGTAGGAGTTAACTTGGGAGTATCAAGGTTATAATGCTGTAAGATTCTGGTTTTCATTATTAATTCAGTTCTGAGAGGATGTGGGATTGTGATTACGTGTTTTACTCTTGGGTTTATTTATGGTTTCTATGCATAACTGTTAGACATACGGATTTCCTTGCCTAATAGTTATGGACATTTGACCTGACTTCCAAATTACTACCTTGAGAGAAAATTAAGTATTTAATGCTTTTTTTTTGAAACAAACAAACAAACAAACAAACAAACAAAAATCGGTGCCTCCTGTTGATTTTCTGAACATATATTTGAATAACATCGTGGTAAATTCAGAAAACAGTGTTTTATTGACAAGTGGGTGGGAAGCAAAGGTGTCCCAAGCAAAAAGTTTCATTGATCACTTTCAGTTTGCAATGCTGTTTAAATCTGAAACTGGTTTGCAGGGTGTGACAGGTCTTTTGCTCTGGACACGTTCTCCAGTATGCCAGTCACTCACACAGCCTGGCTTTGTTTTTCAGCTTACGAGGAGACCAGTGATGCCTGTAATCGGATTCTTAGTCACAGCCATGCTTTTGTGATATGCTTGTCATCCAGTTGAAGTCTGTTTCAGACTAGCCTTCCAAATCGCATTTTTAGGGATAAGCCTTCAAGTGCAGCTGTAAGAAGATTTTTGAGCAGTTAAATGTTGAACAGCTTTACTGAGCAGCAGTTGGGTTTCTGCAGAATGAGCTGTTTGAAAACAGGGAGGCACAAACTGTCTCCATTAGGTATGGAAAGATCTGCTGTGTAACTCTTTGCTTCTGAATAATCTGCAGTGCTAGAACACTTGAGTGTTTCAAAATAAACTTTTGTTTTAACCGAACGTTGGGCAAAGGGCTAGTTGGTCATAACCCTTGCCTAGTCAAGGGCAAGACTGGATTGGCCTGGTGTTCTGCCACCAGGAAGCTCCGCTCTGGTTGCAACCCAGTAGACATTGAGAGGTGGAGACACATGCCATACCAGACCTTGGTGATGGGGACTGGGGCCTCTCAGTTTGGAGCCTAAAGGTGTTCTGGCCGTGAATCCTAGTAGCTGAGCACAGCCTCGTTTAGCATGGAGTCGTGCCACCAGACTAAATTATTCTCACTTGTACTTTGCAGGTACATTTAACTCAGAAGAGGGACTGACATTCATCACCTGTATGGTCCAATAAATAGACATTGTTCTCTCCTGAAGTGACAGCAACATAGATGAGGCCTTTGAGGCAAAAGACACACAGCCTCTGTACTATTATTCCATAACATTCTATTTGAATAAGTTAATTTCTGGTGTCACCTACACACCACAGCCCACCTCTCCCTGAGAAAATTTGGGCATTTAAAGAAATGTTTTGTAGCCTTTTCTTCAATTCTTTTTTTTTTAATGTGGCTTTCTGAATAGGTATTTCTTAGGAAATATTTTGGTTGTTCGTTATTCTGTTGTGAGGTGGAATGTTGTTGTTTCTCTACAAAGGGAAAAAAAATGTCAGAAATATGTGAGTACTATTTAGATACTTCCTTCCTTTTAGAGTTTTTTTGCTTTCTTGAAGAAACTGGATTTTAGTAACCCTGAATCAGAGATTTTGTCTTTTTTGCATCAGTGCTATGTAACCATTGGAAGACCATGACTATTCTTAAATTTAGACTTAGAAAATGTCAGCAGAAAAAAGCTACAAAATGAATTAAAACAGATTAGGACTTTTCTGTTTTAGGAAAGACTTCTTAAGAAGCCTGCTGAGGAGATTTCAGAGGCCCACTTTGTAAAAGGGACCCAATCACTGTGATACGTTCCAGAGTTTTAGATCTTTTTGATCTTAATAGTTTCCCTTGATGCAGATGCAGCATTGATGTGTTTTTAGCAGAGATGGTCTCTTTATAAAAAAATTTTTCTTCCTGACCTTCAACTATTGGTACCAAGACTTCTTTGTAGAGCCTCACTTGCAGTAGTGTTCAGATATTAATATTTTTTAACATACTTTCCACATAGCTTTTGTGATTTAAATCCAGGTAATACAGGAGGACAAATATTAAAAAAACACACTTGTCAGAGCTGGCTCTATAGATGTTGAAATTTGTGAGGATTATTGGGAGGCCTGAACCTGCCTGAAACAGAATTGTGTTCTTGAGTTGGCAGTGAAAACAAAAAAGGAAAAAAAAACCCAGGAAACCTTAGAATTCTTCAGAAGTGTGGACCACAGAATCTTCAGCGAAGGCATCAGCCTTTTGGGTTGTAATGCGGACATGGCTATCCAAAAGGAAACCCCAAACCATGACAACAGAAAACCCTAAACATCCTCTCCTGCAGTCTTGGGTTCCCCTCCCCCAGCAAAGGACGCCAAATTATAAAAACCCCTGTGGCCATGAAAGTCTTTGTGAGCAACAAAGTTTCTACTGAGTACTGAAATACTCAGAGCTGGCCATCACTGGTGGTGTTGGAAACTGATCTGAACCAAGACCTTGCTGCTGGCTCAGAAGGTGTTCTATGCAATTATTTCTTTCCTGAATGTGGAAACTGAAATATTAGCTACTGTAAATATTAGCTACTACAAACAAAGGGAGTAGAAGAAATGTAGTAGTTTTGTAATGTCTTTCTGAATTATGTGAGGTTGACTTCCATGCTTGTGTCTCTCCCATGCCCTGTTTAGTTTTTGCTGCACAGTGTCCTTACAGAATTTTTGATCATAGGTGTTTCTGAATGCCGTTCTGCATTTGACCATCTCTTTAGATATTTTACCTAGGTGCTACTGGTCTGGTAAGCAGAAACATACTAGTCTGCCTGCCTCGGACTTTTAAATTCTTGGTTTATTTTTGCAATTAATGTGATGAGATAATGTGTTTAAAACTTTTGAACTTGCATTTAAATACTGAAATTAGTTAATTTCATAGAATAAATTTGGACGTACCTGCTTTGGAACTGCGGAGAACTATAAGATGGGTTGGGTTAAACTTGAACTGCTGCTGGTACTGACAGAAAATTGATAAGCTTTTCAGTTTGGTTTGAGGAAGGACCGAGGTGAAACCGTTTATGCAGTGAATTTTCAATGAGTTACTGCTTTGCTAGAAGACAGATGGTCTTTTCAAATGGAAATTGCTGGTATTCCAGCAGTATCCTGTTGCATTCTCTCTTTAAAGATTTCCACCTGTATCTCCTTCATGTGAAGAAATAAGCTGCTTGTATAAAGGTTACAAGCCTTGATCAGGGAATCAATTTTTGAAACAAACTTCTGCGGTTTTGATCAAGATTACAGTGTTTGCATGTTCTTGGCTGGTATACTGCTTAATGGGAAAGCAAATTACAAATTTGCTTCCCTTTTGTAGCAAAATGGTGAATTGCTCCTGCCTTATCCAGTGTTACCCCAGGCTACAATCTGCCAAACCTAAGGCAGATGATAAAAAGGAGTGTGTTATGTTAGTCAACTAAGACTCAATATTTGAAAGAACACTCAAGAACTGCTTTTCTCTTTAAAGAATTAATGAAGCAGCATCTGTGAAAACCAGAGAAAGAGTATTGGTTATTACAGAAAGTTATTTCAGAACGGTTATTTCAGAAATTTCTGAAAGACCTGAAAAATGGCAGGGTTTGTTGTTTGACTTTTCCTAACAAGATTTATTTGGAGGAAAAAAACCCCAAACTATAAATTATTTACTTGACAAATGTGTCAAATAAATAATTCTTCTTAAAATAGTAATTTGGAACATACATAGTTGGAGCAACATTGTGTACCAAGATTATAAAAGAAAACTAGCCTTGTTGATTAGTGATTTTGGCTTCATAAATTTTCATTATGAAGGAGGAGGTGCGATGCTATGCTTTTTTCAGTAACATAGTAAGTAAGTAAATTAGTAGATTTCTACACTCTTATGACTAACTATTCTAAGAAGCGCTTTTTTCCATATGAAGTACTAGTTAAAAATACATGCATGCAATTATTTAATATGACTAATTGGTTTTGTTTTTCCTTTTATGTTGCAGCAACACACCTTGTCTAAAACCTACCTTTTTATTAAGAAGTAATAGTTAAAAATACATACATGCAGTATTTTAATATGACTGATTGTTTTTTTTTCCTTTTATCTTGCAGCAACGCACCTCTTGCTTTTTCCTCCAAAGTATGTTATATTAAGTTTCGTGAAGCATCCAGTGTTGGTGTGGCCCAGCATCTAACTAACACGGTTTTTATTGACAGAGCTTTGATAGTTGTCCCCTGCGCAGAAGGTTGGTATTTTAGACATTCTTATGTACTGTTGGTCTTTGTTGTGTCTGTTAATTGTTTTAAGCTTTCCATGTAAGAAGGTGGTGCTCTGTTGTTCTTTTTTTTTATTTTATTGCTTTTTGAAAGAAAAAGTCTTGAATCAAAATTGAAAATGTAATTAAGAAATGCAATTATATAGATTTAATTGAAATTCAGTGTTACCTAAAAGGTAGGTGGTTTAAATTATGATATTTCAGTTTTCCCTAATTACTACACATTTTGAGGGGTGAAAAAAGGTAAAATAATTCCTTTCGCAATGGTTTGTGTTGGCAAGGATATTCTCACACAGAGTTCTCACTGAAGTCAATGGAGCTCTGAAAAGATCCTGCAGTTTCCTGACACTATAATATTGCAGTTTAAATATTAATATATCACCTTTGGTGTAGTGAATTTTTGGTGGACTTGTGATTTTTTTTAAGATGCTGATTATTTTTGCATTTTTTAAGCGTGCATCCCAGTTTTGTCTTGCAGACATGCAATATGTGCATTTGGCCATTTTAGAGTCATCTGATCTAATATATTTAGCATTCATGGTAATAATTACTGTTTGAATGTAGCTGCTTACCTGCTAGTTTAATTTTTAAAACACAAATTTTTTTTCTTGTTACTGTTGAAAACGTTGTTTTGTGTGCCATAAAAAGCTTTTCTTCTGTATAGCAGTACTTTTCTTTGGTTTTAGATATCTCTTTAAATATGCAATGATCTGTACAGAATGCTTTCATCGTAAAATGCTTTTAACGCTCTTAATAAAATAAAGTGCTTGATGAATACTAAATTGGCAAATGTACCTTTAACTAGCTGTGAGGCCATGCTTTTATGGACATGTTGAATACAAGCTGATTTGTATTCTTAGTACAGTATCCAGTTACATGAAGGATTTTAATGGAGTTAGGCAGAGCCCCATTGACTTCATTGGGATCCTTGTGGAATCAAGCATCTGACTGGTTGGTTCTGGACTTTTTGCCTCTTTAGAGTGGAGTCATTCCAGCTGATGGAGTGAACCTGACTTCACTTTCAACTTGGTAGCTGTTTGCCATGAACAATATGTACAGTGATTGAACACAAACTGCAGCAAGTCCATAAATACCTCTTATTAACATCTCTAACTGCCACAGTCAGGTTTTGGTTCAAAAAATACTGTTGACTTCCTGGAGTTTGTTAACAGTGGTCCCAGAGTACCATTTTTTGACATGTTTCCCACATGGTGAGCTAGATAGCATGAGATCAGTGCTGCTGTAATAATCCTCTGTGATGTTCTTAGCAAACTCTGCCAAGTCTCCAAAATTTCACAAACCCTGTAAGTACTTTCATTAAAGGGCATATTGACCTGCAATATACTGACTATTCTTGTAGCCTTCTAATTAGAGTCATATGGCGCATACATTTGTCTTTGTAAAGCCAAGATTTTTAGTTGCTTTTGTGCCTTGTTTTGGGGACTGTTTGGTTTCATGTTTTGAACTTGTTCTCAAACCGCAAAGAGAGTATTGCTGTATCCAGTTGAAACTCTGTAGAAGCTAAGGGGACCAGCGTCCTCAATTGAAAAATTGCCCCTAGATACATCAAATAAACATTATTCAGGATCTTAGTTTTACATTTCATCAAAAAGACATTAACATGGATTCAGGACTGCCAGAGAGGGAAGATTGCTCTCTAATGAGTGAATAAAACCTCCTGGTGTTTTTCTTTTCATGAGATTACTGCCTGACATGATAAGGCAACAGGCAGGTAAAGCTACATTTTTCCTGTGTCTCTTAGTGGTAGGCAATGAATGGAAGGAATCCAAGTTCTGTCAAATCTTGTTCCAATTCTATTTTGTAGCTGACTTATTAGGCATTTTTGAAGAAACGTATTAAAATTGTCACTGTTCAAAATCATTTTAGACTCCACAGAAATGTATGCATAATTAGGTGAACAAGTGATTGGATTTTGAGGTAACTTCTTCTTTTAATGTCAGAAGGCTGTTTCCATGTAAATTTTTATTATAATCACTCATTTATAAAAAGATATGAATTTATACCGATTTAACTTTCTGATGAATTTACTGTGTGGAATAAGTGTGGCTTTGGAGACTGTGGCTCAAGGTTTTTTATTTGCTACGTGTCGTATGATGCATTGTTAATGGAGTCAGTGGAATGGATCAAGGGCTTTAAAAGTAGTGATGGCTTTATTCTACCAGGAGGTAAAATTATATCATTATCCAACAGTGCCAATAATAAAACATGCGCCAATTTGATCATAGAAGAGAGGTAAAATGGAACTCTGAAAACCTCATTTTAAAAACCAAAAAAATTCTGAAATTTGGAGTGTATTTGAACACTGGGAAATCAGGGGAGCATGAGGAATCTCAAATATGTGACATTTAATGAACAATTTAATAAAACTGTAATTGTAAATGAATTAAGATTACTAAGCTGTCAAAATATGACTTCTTATGTGTATGTATTGCTAGGTTTTCTTTAAATATACTTGGAAAACACAAAGGTTGAAAGATAAACAAAGATGCCACCCTAATCATTCTAAATTTTATGTCCACATTATCTGGTAGATGGATTTTGACTATTAATTTGGTTTTATATGTTTTCTCTGTGTGATATTTGTGCATTATTAGATGACTAGACTGGCCAAGGCAGACCTGTTACACTTGCCTGAGTTAGGCATTGTTTGCCATGCCACTAAACCTGCCGCCAAGTGAAACCTTCATGGGGGAAATGAGATCGAAGTCTGGCCTGCTGAAGATGGACGCCCTGTCTCTGTTTTTATTTTATTTTGCTTTCTTTCCTTTGTTTCTTTTATTTTATTTTGTCCCTTTTTTGTTTTGTTCTGTTAAATCTCTTTCCCTTGTACTTGTGAACTAGTACTTCAGTTCTGTAAAAATGATGTTTGTAAGGGATTCACAGTGTTTGATCTTGAAGTTGACCTGAAGCTGCTTATGAATGGTGGATGGTATACAGAGAATTTAGAATATGGTTATTTTTTAATGCTGTGAATTAAGGATAAATTTGATTTAGAATACTTTGAAACGTCTAAATTCAAAGATGAGCACATTGTGTCAGAAGACCGGAATAGTGAAAATCATGAGGTTTTGAGACACATTCTTTCATATGTTCTGTTGTACAAGGTTATCTTGGAAAAGGGCAGTTGAGACTTACTTCTGAAGAAACCAACTTTAGAAAGTAAAATCATGATATTTCTCTGCTGTTTTTCCTCAGCAGAGTATTTTATTTTACGTTGCACCATCTATTTAAAAGAAGGCTCACTATTTATGTCTTAATATGATGAGGTTAAAACAATTATTCCTGAAACAACTTTTATGAATATTGAATGCCGTGAAATATGTGTTTATTTCTGATGAAACCTTGCTGCAGTGAGGTCAGTGGCAGTAAGATTTCATCCTTTTGTTTTTGTAATTTTCAGAAAAGACTGTTTACCACTCATAAGTACAAATGCAGCCTGAAATTTTGGTTGGAATGTGTTATGTGACACACATTGTCTTTAAACAGTGTTATTTGTGGGAAGATTGAATCAGTTCTCTGTGGTGTGCGTGTGTATGTGTGTATGTATTGCATTTTGACATGCTCCAGTGGTAATTACTTCAAGAAGAGGTTAAAAAAAAAGTTAGGGAAAAAAAAATTGTTCTTGATCATCTCACGGTCTCAGAAGCCCTGGCAGTTTATGTGGGAGTGATTGAGATGATTCTCATCCCTAAATAACATTTTTACTTCCTGTGAAATGGAGGCCCTGAAACAGAAGTGGTGGTGGTGTATCTAGTCCTCAGGCATTGCTCTTCCCAGCCAGCTGCATTGGGTCCCCTTGGTTTCACTCTGACAATGCGCCAGGCTGCGCCCTGCAGCTGGGAAGAGCTTTGCTTCGTGATCTTTGTTGGATTTGGTAGTAGAGGTAACTGCCAGTAGCTGTAATCTCTTTATTCACTGCTGCTAAGTCCAATAAGATTCATGAATTGGATTACACAAATTATTTTATTTGTAAGTGTGCATGTCCCATTGACTTAAAATAGCAGGAAAATAATGACTCTTTTTTTATGTTTAGAGTAGGTGTGAACAGTATTTCAAAACAAGCAAATTCACTTACTGCAGAAGCACTTTTTGGGGTGAGCATTAACCATGTAGTTCCACTACAAAGAATAGGAAATTAATTTCTTTGGAGTACTCAAGAAATAAAGTTACTGTGATTAGTACTTGCTTAATGCAGGTATTTCTGTTCAGCCTTCAGCAAAATGAATTCTAGTATGAGCTAGATTGGCTAGGGCTCTTAAGACTTCGATGATAACAGAAAAGTAGCAGTCACAACTGTGTCTGGGCAATGCTGAGCTAACCTGTGTTGCTTCTAGATTCCTTTGCAAAGTTAAGAATCAATAAATAAATTACCATAGAACCTGTAATTTATTAAGCAGAAAAGCTTCTAAAAAATCTTTCTAAGGATGGCATATAGATGTGGAATATTTATTTTGTCTGTTTCATTAGAAAACAAGTATCTTCACCCATTTCCATTCAGCTTTTAAATACCATGTTTTTAAATGGAAGTGTTATTCTTAAACCAAATTATCCTAGTCTGTTATGTCGTAACGCACATTTTGTTGTATTTTTGTGGGCTTGTATTCCTTCTATAAATAAGTTCACGGAGACAAACGTCTAAAATTGAAACCCTGTAGCTCATGAGGCTATTTGGTTTCACATACTAATTTTTTTTCAGAACTGTATTAATAGCAAGGAGGTAGATTTTCAAGATATTGCAGATTTTTGTTTTTGTTTCCCCACAACAGCTTTCCATAAAAGTTTTTAAAAGTTTGACCTGGTCTCAAAAACTGAGAAAGATTTTTGTAAAAGACAGTATCTTTGAATGTACAGGCAAATTTTCAGGGTTCTGTCTGTAGAGATGGACACTTTCTCTTTCCTGAAAACAAAATAAATGTGTCTTTTTTGTTGTATTGAACTGACTAGATTTTGTATTTGAAGTATAGCTTTACATTGTTGAAAGACCAAAGTATTCTGGAAACAATGCTGCAAACTTTACAGTTTACATATGCATGTTATTCATTCTTTGAGCTGCTATAATGGTGAACATAACTGAAATGTTCAGTGGATTCCTTGAACAACATTTGAGCAAATAAATAATTCCAATTATTTCAGTGCTATGACCAATATACTTAGACATTAGGTTTCTATTTAAGTCACTTTCTGAACTTGACTTATTGTCCTTAGTTATGTGCCTAACTGGGTTCCTATTTAAAAGGGCTAAATGCCTACGTATTTTGTACGTTTACCTGGTTAAGTGTGTGTTGAATTGGCTGTGTGTAAGTGCATGCTTAAATTGGGCATATGCTTATGTACATTACTGACCAAGGATCTCAATATGCAGACATACCACTTCAGGAGCCATTTCTGCCACTGGATTTACTTGTGCCATGTCTCTTGATCCCTAGAAACCTGCATGAGTATCTGGCTAATTGCAAGATGCTCTCTGTTCAAGATAGTTCTTGTTCACTAGTCATTTGAAAACACGTATTTAGTTTTGCAGAAGAACTGGTACATAATTCTATGCCTAATTTGCATGCACAGCTGCTGGAACTGTATATTCAAAAGCCTTTTAGTGGGCAACATATTAGGCAGGGTGTACAGCAAAGTACCTGATACTTTTGAGCAGTGAGACAAATCAGGTACACCTCTCGTGCATGCCTGATTTCAAAATGAGATCTGTAAAGAGCTCTGAGCATTGTCGTGGTGGTTTAGATTCATGCATGTTTTTGTTTTTTTTTTAAAGCCCTGGAATTCATTATTGCACAGTTAATTCTTAAGTGCTAACAATTTTCCTGTTTTTCTC